>JAXQJQ010000019.1:0-408631 GCA_037042055.1 Penicillium sp. S103-07 | reverse complement strand
AGAAATATAGGGGCCTAAGAAATCAGGCAGGGGGGGGTCGGATTACTAGAGGGGGGGGTCGGATTACCAAATCCCTACTTTTAATATAAACCCGTTTTTTTTCCACTGCCAGCGTTTTCGAATCATATCCTGGGATAGGCAGGACGAAAGGAAATCATCCATAATCCCTCTCCAAGGACTTCGTTCTTAATCAACCGAGGCAATTGAGATGACAAGACAGAAAATGTACTTCCAAGATTCCCCGAACGAAGCGCCAATTATGGCATTTTTCCCTTCGGTGATTTATGCAAACAGAGCGACTTTAGAGCCCTACAGGTTTGCTCGGATGACAGCAGCTAGGTCTCGTCAGCACCAAGGGTATGGATGGAAGGGGCCATCCAGTACTGCGCTATTTTCTACCATAGAGGTTGGTGACATTACGTGAACATTTCACAACGGAGAACACAATATAGCTAGTTCAATTGATTATATAGTCCTGAACGACCGCCAACGCCCGATGCTATGCATATATCATCGTAAGGTGCTCGAAAACGCCCATGAGAATAGCAAAAATGGAAGTAAACAAAAGGAAAATGAAGACGGACAGGTGAATGACAATGTGCCATGCATCTGTACAGTGTGTGAAACGATTGACAGCTCATGAGGAGATCAAGAATTGGCCTGCAATGTGCCAGTATAGACGCCTTCGAAGTCCAGCCCGGAGAGCATGCCATTCACCCTGTCGATCTCACGGCTCAGGTCTTCGACATTCACGGCGAGGCTGCTCACCTCGTCGAACTTGCGACGTCGATTGGCATCAGCGATCATTTCGGATACGAAGAATTTCTGCTCCTCCAGCACGATTAGACGCTCTCGCAGGGACTTTTCCTCTGCTTCAAGTGCGGAAACGGCGCTGCTTGACTCGCTGGCTAGGCTGCTGTTGCTGCCGCTGGCGGCGACGCGGTTGTTATATTTAATAGAGGCAAGTGCCGACTCCTGCGGTCGAGGAGTAGGTGACCCGTTCATTGGAGTGGATGGCGAGGATGTGCGACTGGGGATGCGGTCTCCAGCAGGAGAAGCATGCTTGAGGACCTTTGGAAGGGATTTCAAGGGTAGCATGTGGAGATGGAGGAAATTGCTGGCTTGTTGATATATGGCTTTTTGTAAGCGCTGTTGAGTGGGTGACTGAGTGGGTAGGTCGCGGATGCGCCGAGCTGCAACATCGTACTTTGCAAAAGAATCCATCAGTCGCTTGCGGACTTTGGAGGCTTCTGCTATTTGTATTGATGTTGGTGGCCGCCTTGGATCTCTGCTACAATTAGCAATTGCCCAATAATTCAGCGGATAATCATACTGTAATGCAGTGAGAAGTTTCTGGAACTTGGGAAGGTGCAGACGGATGCCTCTTTCGAATTGGACCAGATTATCGTACGCCCTGACCTCGGGGGGATTCCGTGTGATGTCCGCCTGGAAGTCTCGCCGGTCGAACAATGTAGCCTTGCAGTCTTTGCAAAGCCTGACATCTATATTGATTAAATTGTCGGTAGCAGATTTCTCGGAGGCTTTCGAGATGTTAGAGATCATTTTATACTAGGGTGGGTTTGGAAACTTACGAGGCGCGATGCTCAACCCCACCTCACTGGAACAGCCAGTATTCGGATCACCACAGACAACCCGTCCGCAAGTCCTGCAATGATGTCTCCGAAAGGAGTAGCCGGAGAAGTCCTGTTGACAAAAGGGGCACCGAGAAACACTCGCATCATCCTGCCAACTGACAACCGTTTGTTCCAAAGTCTTTCGCTGATCATTCTGCCATGCCATGGAGAACAACTTTGTTGCACTGGGATGTATTTGATCGGGTGGCAGGCTGGCCAACAATTGCGTGAGTCGAGTTAATCGCTTCTCGAGTCGAGAAACTTCCAAGAAATCCTTGTCGACCGTCTGCTTGCGAATAGATTTAAATGCTGATGTTTGGTCTCTGATCGTACCTGTTATTAATGAGTATGATTTGCAACCTCAAAGGATTGGGCCTGCTTACCGGTATGATCGTTGTAGCCTTCCCTCGACTTATAACAAGTTTCGCATACTCGTGCCCAAATACCCCTCACGGGTTCGTGCTGTGCCGATCGCGACAGTTTCATTTGATACATGGTATGCTCCTCGCAAAAGAGCTTCCCGCACTTCCGACAGTTGACGCACCCGTTGGTGGCATTAAGCCGTTTCCCGCACGAGGGTTCCAGACACATGTCATAAAGACAACCAGCTTGCCAGTGTTCCCTTGTAATTAGGTCTTCGGGATCAAGTAGTTTCGGGGTCGGGGTAGAAGCCTCGGGCGGCCCGGCATGAGCTGCGAGTGGGCGGCTCGAAGTCGAAGTCGTTTGATTCTCGTTTGATTCGAAGACATCCAGGCCCTTTAGCTTCTGATTGAGAACAGCGAGGGGTTGAAACTTTCTCGCCTTCTCCATCTGGACCTTGAACCAGTCCTTGACCTCATCTTGTCTGTCGTCTTCTAGGTTTTGGTGGATGTCGTCGAGGTGTCTGTCGAGATGTTAATCAACGCTGCGGGCGATGCACAGGTAGGGTGAGGTTTGGGAGGTACCTATTTAACTGTAGTAGAGTTACCTGAAACAAGTCAGCATTATTTTCCCCGGCTGCGGTCACGCATAGGTCACAAAACATACCATCTCCTCATTGCAGATCGGACAGGTGAGCAGAGCTCCGGGAGCAGCCGGGGCCGTAGATATGGAGGTATCGCCATTCTCGAGAGAGATGCGCGAGGTGAGATCTTGGGTTGCCGATGAGAACTGTGATACAGATGTCTGCGAGCTGAGGGAAACGCTGCTGGCGGTCGGCGACAGCACCCTTGGCTTCGGCTGCGGGGACGGCGCTGATGAGAGCGCGCTCGGGGTGCCCAGAACACGACCTCCGCCCAGCGTCCTCCGGGACATGGTTACGGGGACATGAAAGCTGGGAATCAGTGATCGCTCAGCCCAACACCAAGTTGGCTGCACAGGTTCAGGGCGCCTTGTCAGTCAGGACAGGACGGAGTTGACGGGGTGTTCGCCGTGACAACGCGGTGGAACCTAGTCGCATGCCTTAGGCACCAGCCCCCAACTTTCGGCACACAGCAAGATACTTAGAGCTGGTAGCTTTTTTAGTATAATCTAAGAGAAAACCGGTCGAAGAGTTTGATGTTGGACATATGCAACTGGGCATAGTCAGCAGAAACCTGGATGAATGCCCACGACGTTGATTATCAGGTGATCGTTTCGTGCTAAGCCTCTTGGGATCTCGTATGTTTCGCCCCTTTTGGCCCTTGATATCTTAGACATTGAGATGTTTCATTGTAAGTCTTAACGAATTTTCAAGGATCTCTTGATAATTATATTCTATTACAGTACCTTTTTTTTATTGATTCTACATGCTTGTCCAGTCTCGCTGGATCTAATCTCCTTACCTCGGTTCGATGATATTGGCTTTTGAAATGACTACGACGATCACTTACTTACACTAAACAGTCTTATTGAGTTTTGAAAAAGACACTGAAGCTTAGAATTGTCTTCAAAATAAACGAATGAAGTGTTATTGGTAACGATCGTGTATAGCTCGCTAAAGCGCGCCAAAAGAATGATTCATTTTTGTTTTTTTTTGTCTATTTCATCTTTTCACACTTTTTTTGCTTCGGTTCCAGTGTCCCGTCTTTTATTTTATCTTTCTAGGGCATTGTGCGGTTTCTTTTTTATGTAAGTCGTGAAGTCGTGATCCTGTGTATACGGAAGTCCTTCTAATAAATGCCTGTACCCTTACTGCTCATAGTCGCGGTGGTAGCTGATACCAGTATTTGGATTGTCGTAATCCCGATGGACGTAAGCAGTTCCATCAGGGCGGCGGTCAACGTCTCGGTGGTAGCTGGTACCGGTATTTGGATTGTCGTATTCCCGATGGGCGCGGGTGCTTCCATCAGCACGGCGGTCAACGTCTCGGTGTCGATAGACGCCGTCGTCATCAACTCGCTCGCGGTGGTGTCGTCGCGCGTTATCAGTCTCATAGTCGAGGTGCTGGTCGTAGGCGCCGGTATTGGGATCATAGGTTGTTGTGCCGTATCCGGTGTCGTAGGCCGGAGTATCATACGTGGTTCCGACAATCTCGTATGTGGTGCCCGAAGGGTCGTAGTCGTAGTTGTAGTTGCTCATCTCGAAGGCGTGATCAGCTTCTTCTGAAGCCGAGGGTTATGAAAGTCTTGAGCTGAGAGATCTGATGTGAAAAAGTAAAATGGTCTGATTCTGCTCTAGCCATTGAAGCTCAACAAAGTTCGAGCCTTTTATCACTTCCCGTGGCGTTTCCATCACGAGTATGACCGTCTCTGACATCACTTGGCAAATGAATTGCCAACGGTGAGGCAAAAAGACATGTCTGGATAGGCCAAAATAAAGAGTGTTCTCGAATGAAAGGTACTTTTGTGATTGATTCACTTTTCTGGGGAGCGTGGTTCGAGACCGTCTCCTTCGGAGGCGGATGATGTTAAGCTCAGGATTGGGGATCCACGTAACCAAGCCCGTGCCCCCGCCATTGAAACACCAGAGGTTCCCGTTGCCTCTATGGGAGGAATCGAGAGGGTTGCAATCTTCTGGAGGTCCCAGATATCCTATCTTGAATAGAGAAAACATGTTTCGATCGTCCGGTTTCATTGAAGGGCATCATCGTGTTCTATGTTCTCCGGAACGAAGAGTTCCTTCCCTCGCAAAAGCGGATTAACAGATAAATCTCACTCAAAAAAGGATCCCCGAGGCACCCCCCTGGAGACATGAGAGAATATTGCTCATGTGGCAAGAGAAGGATTGAGGGCGACTTGCCACCCTCATCGCAACATAACCAATTGCCTTACCATAGCATATGTATGTACATGAAATCAAACATGTCATAATTGGCACAACTCAGGTGGTGCCTTATAGAAGAAATGTGTTTTGAACGTCTACAGGATGTGTTGCCACATAACGCACGTTTGGAGGGATATCGGCCAAGATTGGGGGACCTAAAGGCACCAAAGCCCTACCTGCAAATTTATTCTGCTCATATGAATCTCACGATCATATCAAATGTGATACGAGGGACCGACCTCGGAATTAAAGACATGCATCAAGTGCTTGAATTATAGATATGTTTTACAGCCACGACATCTAGCTCATTCCAATCTTTGCCCACCCCGCAAAATAGGGATTCATATTCAACTCTCCCGACCCAGTGGCGCCAAAGAGTCCGACAAGAATTCACTAGCATTCATCAAGTCCGTACTTCCGTATACGACCCGGCGGCGGCCACCAGTCGGTACGCGGTTGGCCTGTGGGTTGCCATCGGGGCCAGTCTGGCCGCTCGTCCGGTGCACCCAATCTTGCAAATTACCATACTCGTCCATGCTGCCGCCGCCGACTGTGAAGACGATGGCCTCATTGAAGGCCTGGCGGCGCTGACCGAAGCTCGCGCCGGTGCCGGGGCCTGTGCTGCCCATGGTGCCGGGCATCTGTTGGTTGCGTGAGGCAGAGGCGGGAGGCATGGCGCCGCGGGCGTTGGCGCTGCGGGGGTCAAAGTAAAGATAGTTCTCTGTCTTCGCGATGGCGGAGCTAGATGCGGCAGAGGGATCCATGATAGATTCGGTAATCTTGGTCACGGTTAGATCCTTGTTTGCCGGCAGGAAGTTCTTCACACCGGAGATGAGAGAGTCGAAGTTGGCGCCCAGGGCACCGGAGGTGATTCGGTCAGTGAGACGGTTGGAGAGCGAGGAGAAGCCGCGGAAGATATCAGAGGATTGCTGTTCGGGAGCCGCTGTGGTCATCATGGTCATACGGGTGATCTCGCGGACCTGGCGCACGTAGGCAAGGGGAGTGATATCTGAGACGCCGGCTTTGGTAAGGGCCTCTTCAAACTGAGTCATCTCAGTGCGGTTCAGCTCGGTCTCTGTGCTAAGGAACCAGATGATGAAAATGCGAAGCTTGTCCTGCGGGTTGCTACCTTTGGCGGGATCATTGATCAGCTCCAGTAGCTGTGCCTTGGACTGTTTGACAATGTTTTCTTCCAGTTCGAAGAAGTTGTCCAACTGGCGGTCTTTGATGCCCTTCAGCAAGGCTGTGGCGATGTTCATATGCATATCAAGAACCGATTTGCGCTCCCGCAACTCCGGGAGCAGAGTGATGGCAGCCTTCAAGTGCTGCGCGGAGGCGCTAGTATCGTTCTGGAGATCTTCGATCGAAGAGGCCCCTGTTTTCTTTGTAATATCGTTTGCATCCTCCTTGTACCGTGTCAGCTCGGCATCGATATCCTCGGCAACCTGAGGGAACGGCGCTCCAGCGTTGCGTTGCCAGAAGAAGTCGCTGCTGTTCAAGTCGTATGACTTTTTGGTGACCTTGCCCGAGTCCTGCTCGTCCGTGTCTAAAGTAATACGATTCAAGCGCATCTGGAGTACGTCTTGCACGAGGGACTGATATGTCCAGGAGTGCGAGAGCATGGGGACCAGGTCGACATTCCGGTCCATAATGATCAATACAGGTCGAGCCGAGGGGACACCAGGCAAGGACTTCTGGTTGCCCGAGAAAAGGTTGTCCTTGGAGTTGAGGATGTGGTCACGCAGTTTTCGGTCAAGCTTGGTTGCGATCAATTCCGCGGCTCCACCTTTTGGGCAGCGAATGATAGGAATAGTACCTGTGTCATCGGTTAGAAGAATTTCATAAACTGTACCAACGAGTTGACTTACCCATTGTGACGCTCACACTGAACAGACCGCTCACTACCTTATCCACAATTGCGTCTAGATCCTCGTCGCTCGTTTTCGGGCTGTTGATCTTGTAGTATGCATCATTTCCAAGCCCCAAGCTGAAAAGATCCGGCTCCGCCACAATGAAGTTGAGATATTGATCAAAAACCTGAGCAATGTTCTCTGATGCACCGGAGGTGGCTATTTGAGAAGCAAAGTCCTCAAGAAGGGGACGGGGAACGGAGGAGAGGAAGTTCACGTAGGCCGGTGAGTAAAGGCCTTGGGAGAGATCGCGCGTGATCGCTTGGATGTTGGTAGGATTCGGTTCCACCAAGTAGACAACTGGGACGTCGGGAATGGGATATCTTTGCGAATGAAGGCTCCTAGAAGTCGAGCCACTGTTAGCGGCCCAGTCGACACATAATAGGTCCGGTGCTTTGAATCGTACAGATGGATGGTGATTCCCCATGCGCGGAGGTCATTGACCCGCAGCACGCTGCTGATGACATCGCGGCCCATGCCGTCAAAGACCAGGACCTTCCAGATGGGGTCGCCATCTTCATTCAAGATGGGGGTGGAATGGGAGATCAGACCACCGTGGGCGGAGTCATGCGAAGCATCATCTGTCGGACGAGGGTCATGGTTCAAATTGAGAAGCTTTTGAATAGAAGCTATAGGAAAGGGTCAATCCGGCGCAATTACAGCGGGGGAGCATTGTCATTCACGTACCGACCTGGCGGTCTCGGAGAGACATCGGGTGCGCCATGGCAGAGCAGACACCACGGAAGTAGTCGAGGACACACTCTTAATGGCAGCAGCTTCAACACATGAACCTACACACAAGGGAGTACCAGGCGAAGACGAGGATGCACGATGTTGACACCCTCTCGCTCCACCTGGCGCTTCCGCTGACGTAAGGTATGCAAACGGCCCAAACTCCGGGCGGAGATCACATGAAGCCAGGGGAATGATCCCGTTACCGCCGTACTGTCATTTATCCCCTGTTCCCCTAGCACCATTTCA
Source organism: Penicillium sp. S103-07 (assembly GCA_037042055.1). Lineage (NCBI taxonomy): Eukaryota > Fungi > Ascomycota > Eurotiomycetes > Eurotiales > Aspergillaceae > Penicillium > Penicillium sp. S103-07. The sequence goes on along the minus strand of JAXQJQ010000019.1, from coordinate 400,884 downwards.
GTACGGTGGCCGTTACATCCGTCACGGCTGATACAGGCGCCGGGCAGTTGGCGCCTACAGCTTTTCCTCCTTTCACCTCAACTCCCTCCGTCTTCCACCCACCACCATCACTTCCCCCCCTTTTACCCATCCCCTCCTTTCTTCGTAAAGCGAATGGCTATGATGCTAGAGTGGCTCTTTGTATAGCAGCCTTTTCTCTTCTCTTTCCCAGGAGGCTTAAAGCTTAAAGCACAGAGAGGAGCAAAAGCTCTGCAGGGACACTTGAAACTGGGAGGTCTGGGACAAATACAAGTGAGGAAAGACATACCGGAGACCCGGAGGATCCAGGAAGGCCCCAGCAGGCGCTGGTTGATATCCAAGTTGCTTCGGCGTATTTCGCTGCAGAATTCGTCATATTAAGGTCTACACGACCAGGGAAACCAACTCGCGTCACTCGCCCCCCGGGTTGGTGCCTGAGGCGGCCACATAAAAAACAGCGGTGCTTGCACACAACAAAAGGATTTCCATATTCGTCAGGTACGGGAGCACTCATCGTCGCAAGACGTCTCCAACCTCTGCCTTCACTGCTAGCTGTATTTGATTCCGCGAGTGATTCTCATCAATTCGTTTTCTTCAGCTTTCAAAGGTTGCTGCGAACAGCCAATCAAAACCCTCGCCCCACCCTGACCGGTTGAGTTTCCATCTCGATAGTGATCCAAAAACGGCAGGCGGTGAACCATTCACCTTGAATGCACGTGACATCGGGGCAGTAGCATAAAACACGTCGACAAGGTGCTTGTTACTTGTTGAGTGTTGGGGGGTGTATTAAGTGATGGAGCAGACCTCGGCCCAAAACACCATGCAGGGTCTACCACACGGGTCAGATCACAGTTCAATACCGCCGGAGTATTGGAACAACCTGGACTCGATGTATTCGGACCCTCAGCTTCAGCCACTACAGCAACCGCAAGGGTCGTCGACACAACAGGCTCCCATGGGAATTGAATGGGACCACCCTATGCTCCAGAATGCCCAACATCCACAGCGTCAGCCGAGTCATTTGATGAACGAATCCAGCCATGGGATTTACTCCATCCCCCACTCTTGGCAGGCAAACCCTTTGCAGGCCCCAGCACGAAGTTATCCAGTCGCCTCGCAGTATCAACCTCATCAGCAGGCCCCGCCGCAGGTTTCTCAGCATACGCCTCAGTACCAACAGGGCCAGATGACATTCGATTCACGTACTCTCAACCCTACCGAGAGCTCGACTTTCCCCTCATTCTCTTATCAACAAAACTACTATCCCCAGGAATCTTTTCCTCCGGGGCGGCCGGCCCAACAACAGCCGCAATCATCAATTCACCAGTTTCCCCTCTCTTCGGGGTATTCCCAGGATTTCAATCCCATTGATCTCACCGGCGACTTCCCCGATCCTCAAGCAGGCGTGCCGCAGCACCATACCATCGATCCTTCCTTTCTAAACCCCGCTCAAAACCCCCGCCAACCGCATCACATCCAACCCAATTACCTCTATGGAGCCCCTCCCGAGTTCCAGCAGGGCGGGGAAAGGTTATTTGATTATTATCAGAATGATCTCTCCATGCAACAACCGCAGTTTGGTACAGACCCCACTAATGCAGTGCCAATTGGTATGCTCGTTATGCTCACACCTTTGTTTTTTCGCCTTTGCTGACTTGCAGAACAGGGTTTTCTAAGACCAGTGGATTCCCTCAATCCGATGTAGTCATTACAGCGAAAAAGTCAGCTGGCAAGAAGCCGTCGACCAAGAAGGCAGGACCCAAGACGCAGAAGAAGGCCAAGGAGCAGGCGGAGAGTGACAGCTCCGACGACTCAGATCTGGAGATTGAAGCTCCTGATGAGCCGTCTCCTCTCCCACTTACTCGTCCAGATGATCCCATCGGCGCAGCGGAATATGATACTATCCAGGCTGTGTGGTCTCCTCGGAATAAGTGGCCCACGGCGGATAAAGTGAAAGGAGCTCTGGTTGCTTTCAAGGATGTCATCAAAGTGCTTCGAGATGCCTGGAAAGACCAAGTACAGGCCATGAAGTTGGCAGAGAACCAAGGAGATAATGCCAAGGCAACCCAATTGAAGGAATCGGTGGCTTTGCAGCGTCGCATTATGGATAAAATCGTGGTAACCACCCTGAATACGGGCCATTCCACGATTGTTGAGAAGTATGCCACCCCCGTGAATTTCGTTTCATCCCCCTCTCGCCCACGTGGTTATCATGGCCATAGAAGTCCGAAACGAATTGAGAACATGACTTTCGTAAATCCTTCCTGTGGTCATGGATCGAGTCAATTAATACGGCTGCAATTAAGGGCACACTCCGTGGCTCCGGATTCAATAAATCTGATTTTGTTCGAACCCGAGATACGAATGTGAATCCCGAAATAGCCCAAAGTCTTCAATTTAAGGTCGTTTGAGATGGGCCATGAGAAGCCATCTGTGAGACCAACGAAGCGTTTTAGAATGACTTGTCCATGCCTTCTATGATCCCGTTCACTTCAGTGGTTTCCTGTCAGATTGCTAACCGTTATTTTTAATGTAGGCTGGGCGAGCATCCCATGGCCCTATCAATTTTCTACTCGTTTTTGGTAGACCGATTCCAGGCCGCCGACTTTGAAGGCTCTTTGACGGTCAACATCCTCAAGGTAAGCGCTCTCACTCGTCTGACTTTTCTCCGGACTGACGTAGTCTAGCTTCTGTCTCGCTTTGTCACTGTCGATGAAGAGCTCCTCCAGAAAACAAACGTTGCCAAACTGCTTCCCAGATTTGTCAAGAGAGGTGGTCCATCGGTCAAGGAACTTGCACAGAAGATCCAGGATAACGCCGTAGCCTCCACAAAGCGGAAACAATCTATCCCGAAGTCGGCCAAAGAAGACTCTCCATCCAAGGGTTCCGGTGCCGATTCTCCTTCAGCAGAACTTGCGGGGGCAAAGCGCCCCCGTGAAGGGGAAAGTAATATCCAACCCGTCGCGAAGAGGATGGTTGTTGCGTCCAACCCCAAGGAGACCGGAAAATCTGCAACAGCAACAAACGGGTTGACTAAACCGGGCACTCAAAATGGCAAGCCAGCCAACGCAGCAGCCCCGCGCCCAAGAGCCAATATTGTCGCCCCCAAGCCTTCAAGTCTCTTTGGCGCTTTGAGTTCTGCCTCCAAGAGACCAGGTACGACAAATGCTGAGAGGGCGGCCGCACTGGCGGCTGCGAAGCCTGCGGAGAAAAATGAGAAACCCGCTGCCCCCCCACCTAAGCCTGCATTCTCTTTCGGTGACATTATGGCCGATCTCAGCAAACCAAAGGAGGCGGTCGTTGTGAAACCTGCTGAAGACAAGCCGCCCGAGACGGAGGAAGAGCGCCAGAAGAGGCTGCGTAAGGAGGCGCGACGCAAGCTGCGTGTGACGTGGAAGCCCGAGGACTCCCTCACTGAAGTGCGACTCTTCACTCACGATCCTGATGAAGAGCTCGGACCCGGTGACGGTTCTCTGCGTGGTGCAGGAGACGTCAAGGGAGAGGGAAGCGTTCTTAAGCTTCATAAGGACCTGGAGGAACTTGAGGAGGAAGATCTTGGTGGGCTTCGTGAGACCAGTCTCAATGAATACAACGTTCCCTCCGAAATCATCATCGAGTCTGAGGAACAGAAGGGTGCCAATTTCATCAAACGTGGTGGCGAACAGCAGCCCTCCAGCCCGGAGAAGGCAGCCCAAGAGCACCGCGAGTCAACTACACTCATGGTGTTCTACACTTCCCCCGCTGATGTTCCACCTTCACCCAAAGAGCCTCCTGTTTCTGAAGCCGATGAGATCGTTCCTGAAGAGGTTCCCTTTGGCGAACTACCAGACCATATCAAAGCTCGGCAGGAACGGTACTGGTCATACGTCAACCCTAAACCTGCAGCTCCCGCTGCAGCTCCCACACAACCCAACCCTGCCGCCGGTGGTAGCTTTGACATTTCCAATCTTCTCAAGATGATCCAGACTGGACAGCAGGCACAGTCTACACCTCCTCCCCAACCTCAGCCGGCCCCGATGTCTGATCTGGAACGAACAATCAGCATGTTCCGCCAGCAACAGACTCAGCCTCCGGTCCAGCAGCCCCCGCAGATTCCAATCAGTCAGGCGGCACCCCAAGCGCCGGCCGCTGGTGGTGTCGACTTCACCCAGATTCTGAATGTGATGAAACAGCTCCAGAACCCGGGCGCAGGATTCCCTCAGCCTCAACAAACGCAACCGAACATGGCACCCAATCTAGGCGCCATGTTCTCACAGTTTGCTGGACAGAGTCAGCAATCCGGGCCTCCTCAACAAAATTTCGATACCTGCGAAGACCCAGAGCGCAAGAGAATGCGCGAGGGCAACCAGAACGACGATCAATGGAGCCGACAGAAGCGCTCGAAGGGAGGCGACCCCAAGCCATACAAGGTCAATTTGGTCCCGTGCAGGTTCTGGGCCGAGGGCAAGTGCAGAAAAGGCCACAACTGCACATTCCGCCACGACACCTAATTCACCTCTCAACTGGAAGAACATCTCTTATCTTCCACTGGATACCCTTACCTTAACGTGCGGCATGACACCCTTCCCTTCCCATATTTTGAACCCATTCATTCTTGTATTTTCTTTATTCCATACCCCGTCATGGCGATGCGTAGCACAATACTAGAGACTTTTCTCTGGGCGGATATTACACGGCGTTGAGACTGTGCCTGTGCAACCAAGACCTCGACGCGCGTTTGCATCGTTCCCTTGTGGACAAGGGCGTTTTCCCCTACATTTTTATGCTTTTTTTCATACTGTCCCCTGGAATTGTCCTGTTTGCCTTGTTTTCGTCCTTGGCATACCTAGGCTTACATCTGCGGGACGTGGTGATCATTTTATGGCGCATGCTGAGTGGGATGGGGGAAATGTACATTAGGATTTTCTCTTCTTGCAATGGAGATTCAATGCTGAAGATTATGACTACTATGCTTCGATCATTCCCGGCGTAAGATTTATTTCTCAAGAAAATCTGAAGCGGTGGTTCGTTCAGTAACACCAGATGATAAAAAAAGTTGAAATCTTGGACAGAATGAATATAGACAACTCTAGAAAACTAGACCGGATACGACTCAGGCCTCACCCCAGCCAGCAGACAAGTCCCCTGATACATCCTCTCAAGCGTAGAGCGCATAATCTCCAGATCAATGGACTCGCTCTCCCAAAGTCGCAACGTTCGGATAGACAGCCTAACGAGGGCAGGCCAATTGTAAGGTAGAGACAGCGTCCACCCGCCCGGGTTGCGAGCACTTTGCATCTGGCTCAGAACTGCCGCCGTGATCTGGATCGCGGCACTAAAAGTAATTCGCATGCAGTTCCAAATCCATTCATGGCGCCAGTTGTACCATAGTCTTGGAATGAGTCGGACGCAATTGTCCAGGGCCTTTTGGGCCTGTTCGAAGACCGTGCGGAAGATTTCGTTGTTATGTAGATAGCTTGGTAGCGAGGGATAGTGCAGCGCTAGGTAGAAGACGGGGCGGTAGATCTTCTCTAGGCAAAAGCAGAGGCGGCCCATCATCAGAGACTCTAGGTCTTGGTTGTTTTGCGTTGGACCGGGGAGTCCGCTCGTTGACATTTGGTACCTGAGCACCAGTGAATTGATAGCCCGATGGCAGTAGATAGTAGGGTGGCAATGATGGGGACGTACCAGTCAAATAAAACCTTTTCAGCTTGGCTTGTCTTTTCGACAATGCCGGCGACGTCGGCGACCCAGGCCTGTTCACCGCAGCGCCACATATCCTCCAGCATATCGTTGACTGTTCGACGATTGCAGATCGAGCCGATGTAGAATCTCCATCCTTTCTCCTCGTCGGTGCCGCTGATTTCAGGCGGTGGCTTCGCTAATAGATCATCATCTTCCATTTTATCCGGTGAGGTTGTGCTACTTTGGGGGAATTTTGGAAATGGCTCAGCGTATCCAAGGCTTTCAAGACCACTGCTCCAGAGAGGGAGCTCAGATTGCATTTCACTGGGGTTCTTTTTAGTGGCCGGATGTTTATAATTAGAATGGAGTCTTACTGTTCAGCCTGGATACAAGACCAGTACAGACGTGATTCGAGATTATGATAATTGACATCTGCAGTCCATTGTTCGCGACACAATGACCTTAACCTCACTTCTAGTCGACAGGAGGCTTGCTGGAAGCAAAACCATGCTTCTAAAGGGCGCATAGCATGTCTGTGATAGAAGCCCGCGAGCAAGAAGCACTGAATATCAGTGGAAGACGTATGTAAAGATCCAAGTCTCTGCTTGGCAGCGTGAAAATAGGCTTCGGCTATTTCGATATTAGCATCACACGGCGGCGGCTTTTGGAGCCGGTCTAGATCTTCAGGGGTATCGGGTGGCACGTAATCGGATGTGCAACGACCTAGAGCGCATGCAAGTAACTAGTGGCACAATTAGTATCGCACCGAATGTAGTTTAAACTACCGCACGCACCACCTGGCATGATGGACCGTCCCATCCAAGTCCTTGCACGGTCACCTCGCGGGCATATCGCTCAAGCTTCTCCGCGTCAACTACGGGGTTTCGCCGATGGACCAAATGGAGATACTTTCGGACCAGTAGCTGTATGTCATCGAGAAGCGAACCAATGCCTGCCTGGCGGGGCGGTGGTATGTTTGACTGGGTCTGGTTATCCAATGAGTCGAGCAGGAACGACCGGATATGCTTCTCCGCATCGGTGATCACCCTATTGAAAATGGGCCAGCGGAGCATGTATTCGGGAGAGTTGGCCGCGTACAAAGTCAAAGGATCGTGCTCGGGCGCCCGCTCCTCGGCAGCATCGCTTCTCCGAATACTATAGTTTCCGGCCAAGGAGCCGGGGGTCATGAGAGGGCTCGAACGAGGAATTGTCATTTCGTAAAAAGAGCCTTTCTGAGATCGATGGGAGGAGACGGTGGAGTCATTGTCCTGTTTAATATCCTCCAGCATGGACGTGATGTGGCCCAGGCGCTGAAGGATCTCGGAGTTGGCCGATTCCAGACTGAATCTATGGGCACATTCTCAGTCTAGACCTGTTGAACGACACGAAAGTCGAAAAACACAAGCCACCACTTACGGTGCTGTTCGGGGTGACGCTTCGGGATAGATACACTCCGCCCCCTGTAGCGAACAATAGCTACAGACGGGTCGAATATTGTCACACCGAGTCTTGCGCAGGCGACATGTTTGACATGCGGTGGGGGCTCTCGTGCGGCTCTCGCGCTTCCTGGAAAGTCTGGAATCAAACTCCATAGTGGAGAGTAGAAGCCCGATGTGTTATCGGGGAGCATCGGGGAGCCCGACGGTGATGAAAGTTCGAGGAGCGCAGACGGGCCTACTTAGAGGGGGACACTCGCCTAGTGTCCCCGGACACGAAACAAAGAAACACAAAGAATTCTTATCGAACATATTCGTGGCTGAACGTTGTCGACTGTGGCGCGACTCGATGAGGTTAGAATATACTAGATCTCGAAACAAAGAAAGTTAAAATAACGCACCCAAATCTTAAATAGGAAATGACCAGGGATCCCCCATTTCCCAGTCTTGGAGTCCATAAGAAGTCTCGGTATTGTACATAACATGTGCAGACAGGTCACATAGTTCACACGAAACCGAGGCTGCAGTACCAATACTGGGCTACTGCCCCGGTGCCTCTTTCCTGCCTCCCCCGCCACAGCGGGAACTATGTTTGAAGGGTTTATAGCGCAGCTCTCGTAGCACTACAGAGGATGGTCTAAGGCTGGATTTATTCCGTTCATCTGATAAAGCTTGGTTACTGAGAATAATTGAGAACCGGGGGTGTTAAATTCTTGTGTCTGCTATAGACATTTTCTTATCAAGTCTGCCATTTCAACCTCGTATTTTCTTCCATTCTTCCAGCGATAGAGTAAAGTGCGTAGGCCGCGGCCATACCTATCTGTATGCAAAGGGTCAATTTTAAATTTTGAAGACATCTGAGGATGGCGAGCTACTCCAAATAGAAATGCGATTACTCAAGTGGTGATAGTAATGGACCAATGAAGGCAGAAATCATGTATAGGTATCATCTTGCACTTCACGTCATGTCAACGTCATGGTAACATAACCGCATCCACGATGCCATTTAAATATACGGCTGATCGACACAATAATAATCTGAGATTTGAGTTAAACTTAGGACGCAGATCACTTCTAATCAAAAAGCAGTATGAGGGCAATTACCGTTGCAGAGTACGGACCTGTATTCAACCTCTATAGTCAAGAGGTCGCTCACCCGGGAGAACCACAAGGCCATGATCTGCTGATTCAGTGAGTATTCGATGCTAAATGCCTTGGGCTATAACACTCGAAAATCGATTGCAAGAGTGACATGTTACGGGTTCAGGGTTAAAGCTTGTTCGGTGAATCCGATCGACGTCAAAGTTCGAGCTGGGAAATATGACGATTACCCAGGTAATATCGACAGTCAAAATAGATAAGCTCACAGTCGAACTTGACACTAACTCTACTTTTGGTTATAGATTATTACAATCTGGTACCTAAGCCATATCAAATCTGTGGCTTTGATGGCGCAGGAGAAGTCGTCGCCGTCGGGCCGAAATGCTCATTGTTCGCGGTCGGAGACGAAGTTTTCTATTCAGGAAGCCCAATCCGACAAGGCTCCAACTCCGAGTTCCAATTAGTTGATGAACGTGTCGTGGGACATAAACCCCGATCATTGGACATGGCTCAGGCTGCTGCAATGCCATTGACATATGTCACTGCATATGAAGCACTGATTGAACGGCTTGAAATGAAAAAGCAAGAAAATGCCGCCGTACTGATCATCAACGGCGCGGGAGGTGTCGGTGCTGTTGCTAGTCAAATTGCGAGGAACATTGTTGGGCTGCCTGTTGTCATAACTACGGCATCAAGACCCGAGACGGTGGCGTTTTCTTCTAAGATGGGGGCGACCCACGTTATCAACCATCGTGAAGATTTGGTTCACCAAATTCAAAACTTGAAATTGAAAGTGCCATTGAAGTGAGTGTTATGGTTCGTTTAAAGTGGATTGAAATTTCTAAAACATAACAGGTACATCTTCATTGCCCATTCCACGGATAAGTATCTTGATACTTGTTCCAAAATTTGTGCACCTTTCGGCAAGGTTTGCTCAATTGTTCAAGGCCAAGCCCATATGTACGGAACGGAGTTCATGGCAAAGTCTCTGTCTTTCATCTGGGCCCTGATCGGAACAAAATCCGTTTACGATGTCGACCAAATAACCCAGCATCAAATTCTAGAGGAATTGGCTCAGCACGTTGACTCCGGGCGTATCCAGTGTCATTTGACTCAAGTGATGGATTTGAACTTGGATGGGATCCGTCGAGCGCACCAACAGATTGAGAGTGGCAAAGGACTTGGAAAAGTCGGTCTAGCAATCCCGGAGTCTAGTGACTTCAAGCCGTTCACTTAAGTCCCCAAGGCCGCTTCTAGCTTTCGCTTGATACTTGACAGCAGCCGTAAGATTGCAGTGATACTACTAAGATACTCTTCCCACTTCCGGTACTATGATGTGACGCTTTTACAGTTCTGATAGTATCATGATGCTCTTAGTATCATAATGCGACGTGTCTTCTTATATAAGTGCACCATACGCGCCATAGATGTCAAGATGGTTGAGATATATTCAAGATATAGACATCTACCGTAGAGTGACCTTATCTTAAAACAGACATACACAACTAGACTGCGAATTTCTACCCTGTCCGCTGCACCTACAACCCAGCAAAAATTGCCAGCAGGGTAACTAGGGGTTTTCATGTTATAATGTGCGTAGTAATTCGTCATTGTAAGTACTGAGGTATCTGATTTCAGATATTACTATACACTACGACCGAAAACTCGCTGAAGAGACATAAATCGTCCATTCAATCGTCACTATCGCTAACGTGCATGAAAGTCACCGGCTCCGGTGGTGTACATGTACAGAGTGGTGCCCGAAAAGGTCACTATCAAGCAGAAAAAGAATATAGAATCCAACGCCAAGAGAAATGCAGATGGGAGCAGGGCGGAAAAAGATTACCCCTACCGGACCTTTCTCTTGGTCCTCCTCGTCAGGGGGGCCTCACACAGCTGAGACCAGGCGTCCTCGAAGGTGGTCTTGCGCGGGCCGATCTGTCCTTCGTAGAAGTTCAACTTGCGCGCGACCTCCATGGCACCTGTACCCAGGCCCACCGTCTTGCCCATAATAATACACTCGGAAACACCCTCGATCAGATCGGTGCGGCCGGCACCACCGGCATCGAAGAGATGGTCCGCAGTCTTCTCGAACGAGGCCAACTGGAGCACGGAGTCACGCATCTTGGCCAGGCCGAATCGGGTAATACCCAGGACTTCGCCCTTGTATGTCATCACGTCAGCCAGGAGCTGCATATGGCGAGGATCGATGTCCATGTCCTTCATGACTTCACTGATTTCAGTGACGATCGTGCTGCGTGCAGCCTCAATGCCAAGCACCTCCCGCGCCTCCATGACGTTGTTGGTCGTAGTCTGGAGACCGTTGACACCCATGGTGTTCATACATGCTCGCAGACCGTAGCCTTCCACCAGTAAGGTATTGGTGGTGGATGTTTCATCCGTCCGGATGATGGCGCGGTGGGCCTGAGGGTGACCGAGAATTTGAATGTTGGGCAACATGCGTTTCAGGTGCTTGAGACGCAGGAAGGGATCGATGCTTGTAGCAGCGATCTCGGTTTTTGATAGACCCTGCTTGCTGGCCGGGTCAAGATCGATGATGACCACGATGGAGCGCGCAGTGGTCCGGAACTTAAGGTCTTCGCCCTTGAAGCGCTTGTGGCTCTTGATCGCCGCGACGATTTTCTGCATGTCCAGCTCGAGCTGCAATTGATTGATCGTATCCCAGTTGATTCGGACTTTGACGGATGCCTCGTTGCCAGACCAACTTTCGCTGATCCACGTCATAACGTCACGGAGATAGGTCTTTTCAATGCGTCCCTTCACAATTCGTGCCGCGACGATGCTGTCCTTAGTAACAAGGTCACAAGCAACGACGGGAGTACTGATCTCCCTCGAAGCGTTGATAATTTCCTTGATACGAGGCACACCTTGCGTGATACTCATACCGGCGACACCAGCAAAATGGAAAGTCTTTAGAGTCATTTGCGTACCGGGTTCACCGATGGACTGAGCACCTACGGCACCCACGGCATGACCTGGCTCAACCTGTGCCCTCTTGTACTTCAGCAGGCATTCTTTGATGAAAGCTCTTAGGGTTGTCTCAGTCAGCTTTCCGGTATGGTCCAAGCCCTTTCGGCTTCTCTCATCCGATGGATCGAAGTCACCACCGCGGGAGATCAGCCTGTCAGCCTTGGTAGACACGTATTGCTCAATCGAATCCAGGAAGTCACGCGCACTCTCGAACTGATCAATGCCATGATCGGACCGGTCCATGTAGCCAAGCTCGTTGCCCAGGAGGTCCTTGCGAGCCAACTTGGCACGTTCTTTTCCAAGCATTTCTTGACAGACCTCTGCAATTTCAGCAGGCAGCAAGCTTCGTTCATCGTTGTTGTAGGTGGTAGACTCGCAGTGGATGAAGGTTCGATCGAAATGGACAGGCTTAGCTTTGCCTTCCATGTCCACGGGATCCAGTTTATCGTCACCATACTGGAACTGCACGATAGCAGAAGACGAGTTGCGCACCGTGTCATCATACTGCGTTGACAAATCCTCAAGGGATTTCATCAACCGACGGGACATGTAACCGGTTTCGGCGGTCTTGACGGCCGTATCGACCAGACCTTCACGACCAGACATTGCGTGGAAAATGAACTCGGTGGGCTCGAGACCCGAGAAGAAACTGTTCCGAACGAAACCCTTGGAAGGAGGTTGTCGCGCATTTTTGGGGAAATGAGGCAAGGTACGATCCTGGAAGCCGTCCTGAACACGCTGACCACCAATAATTTGTTGTCCGACAAGTGCAACCATCTGAGACACGTTGATGCTTGAACCCTTAGAACCGGATGTGGCCATGATCAGGGGCGAGTTATATTTGCTGAGTTGGTCAATACACTCATCACCAGCTTGCTGACGGACCTTGCTAAGAATACCAGAGAGCTGGTTCTCCATGGTCTGCAACTCGTCACAGCCCGGGTACTTCTCCAGAGTGCCAGCCTTGTATTTGGCAATGACTTCATCACAAGCCGCGTAGGCTCTTTCCACCAGATCATTTTTGGACTGGACCAGCCTCTCACTGGGGTAGACGTCAGTGATACCGATTGAGAAACCCATATTGGTGAACCATCTAGCCGAGAGTTTGGAGAGACGATTCATGCCCTCGGCAGCCGCTGCAGGCCCATAGTCACGGAGCATGATGTAGAACACATTGTCCTTCTTTCCGGAACCAATGGTAGACTTATCCATAACACCACACATAATTTCCGAGTTGCGGATGACCAGCCAGGCATCATTGGGATCCAAGTCTTTGGGCCGACCGTCTTTCGGCTGTTTGAACTGACGGCATGCAGCATCGAGGTTGACCAAGACAGGGTCATCTCTGTTGGGGTGCATCATGGTATTGAAAACTTGCTTGCCCGTCCAGAGCATCTGTGGCTTGAGGACTGATGGTGGCGGAAGATCAAACCGCGTCTCTGGACCCAGCATGTAGAGGCAAATCTGGGTGAAGGAGGCACGGTCAAAGAAGTTATCCTTGCTACTCAGCAGGAAAGCAGCACTGATGAAATCTTGAATGGCAGAAATAATGGGCTCTCCGTTCTTGGGCGTGGCCAAGTTGTTCTTGACACCCATCAGCTCCATTGCCTCTGCTCTGGCTTCTTCCGTCTGTGGAACGTGCAGGTTCATCTCATCTCCGTCGAAATCGGCATTGTACGGATTGCAAACGCACTCGTTGAGTCGGAACGTTCGGTGAGGTCGTACCCTAGCAAAATGGGAAAGAATACTGAGTTTGTGGAGGGAGGGCTGTCGGTTGAAGAGCACGATATCACCGTCCTCAATATGACGCTCAACCAAGTCGCCTTCCTGCAGATCGTTGGCAATGTGCTTCAGATTACCGTACTTCAGCATGGTCCGGAAGTCGGAGCCTTTCTTGTAGAGATAGTTTGCTCCTGGCCATTTCTTCTGGCCGTTGCGCACACGCTCTTGCAGTTTTTCCTTGTTATACCGGGTCACGCGCTCGGGATAAGTCATGTTCTTGGCAACCAGCTCTGGAACTGCAACTTCATCTACCCGCAAATTCGGGTCGGGCGAAATAACCGTACGGCCAGAGAAGTCGACACGCTTTCCGGACAGATTGCCACGGAATCGACCTTGTTTACCCTTGAGTCGCTGAACAAAACCCCGGATGGGCTTTCCCAGATCTGCCTTGTTGAGGCCTGGCACGTCACTGTTGATATAGACGGCAATCTGAAGCTGCATGTAATCCCAGCATTCCATAATTGTCTGAACGGGGGCGCCCTTTAGCAGGGCGTTTTTGAGGTTGATATTGCTCTGGACAATGTCGCCCAGCTTCGCAGTAAGGTCATCTTCCGTCGAGGCAGCGTCTTGCCCCACGGATGGTCGAATACAGACCGGAGGGGCCGGAATGAATTGCCAAAGGAACATCTCGGGGCGTGCCTCTTTCGGGTCCAATGCCATAAGCTCACAGTCGGTATCGGAAATCTTCTTGAAAAGTTTGAGCACACGAAGGGCATTCATATCGTCTTGCGCTTTCTTGTAGTGCTTCTCAACCTCCGAGTTGGAGTGCCTGGCCTCGGCAAAGGTGTCATCAAACGCCGTTTTGCTGAGAGGAGGGATTTTCTTGGCCGAAGTCGAAGAGTTGAAGGCACGAAATTTGTCGTGGGTTATCTTGAGAGCGCTCGAGCCGGCCTTTTTCACCACTCCGTTGATCGCATGGCAATATTCGCATTCTCGAGTTTTCCGGCAGCGTTCGTTGATTCGCTTCGCGATTTGGGTCCGTCGTAAATTATCCAGTCCTGGGCGGCGCATTTCACGCAGGAAAGACCGTCGCTCTGCCTCGGGGAGGAGGATGCGGGAGCATTCTTTGCAAATTTCCTGGAGGATGCCGATGACGCGCTTGAAATAACCGACGTGAAAAGCAGGCAAAACCAATCTGACGTGGCCAAAGTGACCGTTGCACTCCTTCAAATGAAGTCCGCACGTCTTGCACTCGGCAGTCTTGTTCGAAATACCCATGCGCGCATCGAGAGGGCCATGGGCAACTACCGCGCGGTCATGTTCAAGGTCGAAAAACTTCCGATCGGAGACTTCCACCACAGCTTGGCCGACAATATCATCGTTGGTTCTGGAGGCAGCAAATGCGAGTTAGCGACCGATTCCGCCCGATAACATTTCAGGTTAGTCCTGGAACAGAATAAGAGTAGCCCTTACAGTACACCGAACTTCAACTCCTTGATGACTTTGGGAACACGATCAATGACCTGGGCCTTGCCCAGATCCATCTGTGCACCTTCTGGAGGCTGCATCGCGCCGTTGTCAAGTGCAGAACATGGCAAGGTGACTCAAGCTAACGCGATCGGAACGGGCGGCTGTCAAGCTGCCAGACTACCGCAAGTCCGAGGCCAAGAGACGGAAAAGGTAAGATATAGGTTCCTTTCGCGTATGCGAAGCCCCAAAAGACCAGAAATACCTCTAGGACAAGCGATGGAATAGTGATTGGCAATGGAAGGAGAAAGAGAGGAAGAATAAACGGCGGGGTTGGCCACGAACTTTTTTTCTGCCGGCGAAGCTCTCACCGCCCGACGGACAGGTATAGGTATGACATGGAACCTCAAGTGTTAGAAAGAGCCTTGATATTGTACAGAATGGTATATTGTCTATAATACATTTATTTCGCTAGAAATGCCTGGAATGCCTTATGTTCAATCACCACATTTCCGACGGCCTTTAGCTTTTTACGGCCTTCTTTCTGCTTCTCCAGCAGCTTCCGTCGCCGACTCACATCAGCGGCATGCAGCTTAGCCAGCACATCCTTGCGATACGGCTTGATGGTTTCACGGGCAATGATCTTTTTTCCAACGGCTGCCTGGATAATGATTTCGAAGAGCTGTCGATCAACGTGCTCTTTGAACTTGGTTACCCAAATTCTGCCCTGCCGACTGACCTGGCTCATATGCATTAGTCGCGACACGGCATCCACCGGCTCTTTGTTGACGAGGAGCTGTAGCTTGACAATGTTGCCTGCTCGCCAGGCGGATTCTTCGTAGTCCAGACTGGCGTAGCCCTTGGTGCCACCCTTGAGCTTGCCGAAAAAGTCATCGACTAAGTGGGCCAAGGGTAGTTGATACTTCATAATAACCTGACTGGAGGTAAAATATTCAATACTTTGTTGCTCGCCCCGGTTGGACTCGCAAAGTTCAATCACCTTTCCGAGGTATTCGTCGGGGAAGGTCAATGTGGCCAACACATAAGGCTCTTGGACCTCGGCGACCTTGAGACGGACACTATCGTCATCGGGAAACTTGGCCGGATTGGTGATAATGTCCTCTGTACCATCTCTCCATATCACTTTGACCGGAACAGAGGGTGGGGTGATGATGATGCTGGCACCATGCTCTTGCTTCAGACGATCTTCGAATACCGAACAGTGAAGTGTGCCCAAGAAGCCCATGCGGAATCCGGCACCCAAAGCCTCGGATGACTCTTTTTGAACAGTAATACTTCGGTCATTCAGCATGAGTTGGTTGATACTGTCTTCCAAATGCTCGAAATGGTCTGCGTTCACGGGGTACACTGCCACGAAGACCATGGACTTGGGCTCTATAAACCCGGGCAGGGGTTCAACAGACTTTTCCTGGCCAACTCTGGCGAAAGTGTCTCCAATCTTGGCCTCCTTGCTTCGCTTCATGCCGGGATTGAAGTAGATGTACCCGACCTGGCCGGCGCGGAGGACCGTTTGGGCAGTTTCAAGAGGATGCATGATCCCGACCTCACCCACGTAATACTTGAGACCCGTGGCAAACGAGACGAGCTGTTGGCCTGCACGCACTTCGCCATCGAAAACGCGTACCAGAAGAATCACACCTTTGTAGGGGTCGTACCACGAATCGACGAGCAACATACGCAGGGGTTTCTGGGTGTCACCAACAGGACTGATCCATAGTTAGCAAAAGTAGAACAAGCTCAAAAATGTATAATTCACATACGCAGGAATTTTCTCAACAACTGTCGGAAGAATAGCCTCAACATTCAACCCCGTCTTGGCCGAAACTAGCACTGCATTCTCGGCCTCCAACTCGAATGTACTCTTCATCTGTTCCAGAGCCCGCTCTGGATCCGCTGACGGCAAGTCCACCTTGTTAATGACAGGTATCAATTCGAGGCCTTGTGCAAAGGCCAAGTAGAAATTGGCGACAGTCTGCGCCTGAACGCCCTGGCTAGCATCGACCAGGAGCAGCGCTCCTCCACAGCTAGCATAACTGCGCGATACTTCTGCACGAAAATCGACGTGCCCGGGCGTATCCACCAGGTGCAACAGGTAGTCCTCGCCCTTGTGGTTGTAGATCATCGTACATGTCTGAGCCTTGACGGTGATTCCTCGCTCGCGCTCAACATCGAGCTTGTCCAGCACCTGCTTATTCATTCCAGCCTTGATGGTCCCGGTAAGCTCGAGTAACCGATCGGAGAGTGTGCTCTTGCCATGATCGACGTGTGCGACAATGCAGAAATTACGATACCGTTCAATGGGGATGGCGGCAATTCGTGATTCGAGGTTCGTATCAGGCACACTTGACACTTTGGATCGAGATGCGCTCCATACTGCAGAGTTTGTAAAGGATCGGAGGGAATTAAACCGGAATGGAAAGCCAGCCGACGACTTGAGGCTCGCAGCCGGGGAATTCGGCGCTGCGCTCAGCCATCGGGCTAACTGCAGACATCCTCGCATCGGGATTCGCGCGATGACATGGAAGAGGGATGAACGTAGTTGGTTCGTGATCACGGAGGGCAATTCGAGAGGAGTTGACTTGGTTCTGTGCTCTTCCGAACGGAGTCTGCGGAGAAAAAAAAGGGCTCGCGGGCGGTGACTCCGATAATGCGGCGATCCGACATAAACAAACCTCGGGCTCCCTCTCTTTTCCTCAACCACACACAATGCCGGAAACCAAAGACAAGTCCAAGGTGCACAAGCTGGCCATCAGAGGTCCGTGACAGCTGCTCTTCTTGTGATACCCCGAACTAACAGATTGCCAGGATCGGCCAAGCTCGTGTCCGAATTCGTGAGTAGCCCTTCTCCCCCGCGTTGAATCATTGAAATCAAATTCTGATGGAAATGCAGTTCGAGTACTCGATCAATTCCATTCTGTGAGTTATGATGTGGGGTTTGGTTAGTGGCAACAGCTCATCGCAGTCGCTATCTAGCTTCCAACGTGGTGTCTACCCTCCCGATGATTTCACGACGTAAGTCCTACTCGACACCTCGGAGATGGCCTCGACAAGCTGACAACTAGCAGTGTCAAGAAGTATGGCCTCAACATGCTGGGTTAGTTTCACGTTTCCGGCCCTCCAACTGCCACGTCTGGCCCATCTAACCCGCAATAGTATCGGCCGACGACCAGGTGAAAGCTTACATCAAGAAAATCATGTCGCAATTGAACAAGTGGATGGTCGGCGGAAAAATCTCGAAGCTCGTGGTCGTTATCACCGATAAAGAGACCGGAGAGCACGTGGAGCGCTGGCAATTCGATGTATGTTCTGCAGTCTCGAGATCTAAAGTCTTCCCTTGTCTGACGGCGGTTGCTATACAGGTTGAAATTTTCAAGTCATCAAAGAGCTCAGGTGCTCGCAAGTCAGGAGATAAAGAGAATGCTTCTCCTGGGTAAGCCCCCCGAGATTCCAGAATCGTGATTCAGAAATAGCCTTGGCTGACAACGCTCATTTCCAATGAACAGAGACGCGGCCCCGCAGGCAGATGAGCCACTCGAAAAGACCGAGAAGGAGATCCAAGAAGAGATCCAAGCTATCTTCCGTCAAATCACCGCCTCCGTCACCTTCCTCCCCGTCCTAGATGGAGACTGCACCTTCAATGTCCTCGTCTACGCCGACGCCGATTCAGAAGTGCCCGTCGAATGGGGTGACAGTGACGCCAAGGAGATCAAGAATGCGGAGAAGGTTCAGCTGCGCAGCTTCAGCACCAACAATCATCGCGTCGGTACCCTCGTCAGCTACCGACTAGCAGACTGAACGCATGTTTTGTTATGATCAGATATGAGGAATGCTCTATGCATTGGCGTTTAAGGAAACAGCGATTGTCACTTTATGACCGGAGATATGGTGTCTAATGAATACTGCATTATGTCCATAGTCATCGTTGACGATTTCCGTAGAACCAGGGCAGTTCGTCGATCCTCGGGAACCAATCATTTCCTACCCCGCCATCCCAGCAGATCAGTTGCTCCACGACTTCCTCCAGCCCTTTATTGAGGAAAAGGCTCTCCATGCCGGGTGTCCAGCCCCTGTCCTTCCGTTTACTGGCAAGTTCATCCCCGACTCCGTACAGATCTTTCTTCCAAAGTCCGATTCCTTTCGATGCCTCGCCTTTTTTCAAGGACTCTTGGGAAGTGACATGCTCAGGGGGGTCAATGCCCCACACATCGGCATCGCGATTGCCTTCTGTTTCGGTGGCAGTAGCATTAGGGAGTAGCCCTAGGGCAGGGAAATGGTATTCCAGAAATCGAGTTGACTTGAACTTATGCGTGAAGACGCAGAGAGACTCCGGGTAATTCTCTGTGCACAAGCGGAATTCGAGTAAAGAGAATAGGACATTTTGGTAAGAGTCTGTCGCATGAGGTTCTACAAGGATCCTCCGCGGATCGATCCGGTGTGCCATGTTGAAATAGTTATTGTCTTCGACGAGGTTCTAGATGCGTCGGTCAGTAATTAAGCATCTCAGCACCATGCGGAACGAGAGGTGCATTCTATGGTATCTTACAAAGTATGACTGTGCCTCGGAGAGTTCTGTCCTTGGTCGTTTGGTGGGTCCCCTGTCAGTTCTTTAGTCCTGCATCTAGACCCAAAGGCGATGGGGGATTGGAAAGCCCACCCCGAGAATACTAGCAACGCGTTGGGGGAACCAACGAGCAGTTCCAACGCAGCTTCGGCATGTTTCACGAACGTGTCGGTTTCGCCCTTTTGGAAAGGCTCTATTAACCTGCACGCCATCATGAATCAGCATCCGATCAGTAAGGATCTCCGAGTCGGAAATATAGGGCGCGGACCATTCGTCTTCGGAATGACCCCGATTGGGCCCTCCACGATAGATGGCATGGCAGCAAACCACGATGAGGCATTTCCACTCTCCGAGGGACATATCATCCATGCTGCAAGGGATGAAACGTCCCAAGGTTAAGAAGGTTGAACGTGCCGAAGAAGGAAAGTGAATCACGAGCGCGTGGAAACGGGCCAGTGCGGGTCTCCATGTTTCGCCGATCCGAAGTATACCGGTGTCGCTCCAAATGCCTTCGGGATGTGGTGCCACCTTTCTGCCTCTTCGGCCATACCGGTATACACAGATATCGGCCATATCCCGCAGGACTGGAGGGCTTACGGAATGGCGCCCGGGCGCTGGCCCGTCCAAGCCCCAGGCGATGGCGGCCTATCGCTGACCTGGACCGGGAAAATCCCTACCCCGTATACGCTTGGACGGCTTGAGCACCCCAGGCGGGCCCCGAGGGCCAATCCCGCATCACACGACCACCGGTGGGCTAAATTCATAACAGGGATCAGCTATATCTCGTAACTTTTTGTCACCTTGCTTCCGTCGTGAATCGACCGCAAGCCCCTCGAACTGCATAGAACCGTGTTCTCTGCCGGCTCGCCGCATTGTCGCCTTACAGGATGACATGACAAGTCCGCACGAACTTATGATTCGGCGCGGCCGGCTTGACCGAGGGGCTATGACCTCCCAAAGTCCCCTAGTGCTTAGAGGCTTGACGCTGGGCAACTTTTGGACTAGATGCCAAGCTTTCCCAACGCCCACGATTGCCCCCGGGCGGTTCTGAGTTTACGGCTACCCCACGGGGGCTTTCTTTAAATTCGTTGGAGTAGCCGATTTCCTCCCCACGGGGTTCCTTACAGAAGATATTCCGATCTGTATACTCAAGCTACAGCTCGACCACCATGACTGAAAAACCGTCCGCGGGCGTTCTTACCCACGATGAATACATTTCTCCGGCTGCAAAATCAGACCGAGCTGATGCGGGCGGTCCTCGTTTGGCTGGCGCTCTGAACATTGTTCAGAACCCTTTGACGGTAAGCTTCCTGATCTGCGACCCCTCACTTGAAAATTGATGCTGACCCTGCTCTTGTAGACCATCACCAAGGAGCAGGCTGTCCTCGATGCTCACGCCTTTGCCGAGTCACACGGCATGTCCGAACATGCGGAGCTGTTTGGTCGCGCCGCCCTGGTCGCGCGAGACCCCGAAATGTTCGAGACTGTTGATGGGCTCGACCAGCAAGAGCGCGCTGCACTCGCATACGAGAGAGACCATAAATGGCACGGCCCCAAGATGCTCTGGTATTCTATCGGTCTTTGTGCTGTCGGAGCCGCAACACAAGGATGGGATCAGACTGGATCCAACGGTGCTAATTTGTCCTTCCCGAAGGAATTCGGCATCGACGGCACGGGTACAGACGAATGGATTGTGGGAGTAGTCAATGCGATCATTTTCTTGACCGCCGGCCTCATGTGAGTAAATAGATGGTGGTGCTCTGTTTGCTTTCTATATCATTCGCTGATCTTCTGAATAGTGGTGCTTTTATCGTGGATCCCCTTAACCACTACCTTGGCCGAAGAGGCGAGATCTTCCTCACTGCTGCTTGTCTCACTGCCACCCCGATTGGTTCCGCTTTTACGCATTCATGGCAGGCTTTGTTTGCTGCACGGTTTGTCATGGGCATTGGTATCGGTGCAAAGAATGCCACGGTGCCCATCTACTCTGCCGAGATGGCCCCGGCTCGGACTCGAGGTGCTCTCGTCATGTTCTGGCAGCTTTGGGTTGTCGCGGGAATCTTCCTCGGATTTGCCGCCAACGTTATTGTCAAGAACACTGGTGACATCGCCTGGCGCCTCCAGCTTGGATCTGCTTTTATTCCGTCCTTTATCCTCATGCTTGGTATCTGGTTCTGCCCGGAATCGCCTCGCTGGCTCATGAAGCATGATAGATATGCGGACGGCTTCAAATCGATGTTGCGCCTGAGAGCGCATCCCATAATTGCTGCGAGAGACTTCTACTATTCGAACATCATCTACCAGGAGGAGTTGAAGGAGGCCCGTGGCTCGGGCTACTTTGCTCGTCTATGGGACTGCTTCGCTGTACCGAGAATCAGACGAGCCAACTACGGTGCTTCGACCGTCATGCTTGCTCAGCAAATGTGCGGTATCAACAGTAAGTTGCCTTTTTCCGTACGCTAGTCACCGTCACTCACACTTTACAGTTATCTCCTTCTACAGCTCAACCATCTTTGAGAATGTCGGCTACTCGGCTACACAGGCCCTGTACGCGTCTCTCGGATACGGTGCCATTCAAGTCGTGTCGACTATCCCGACTCTGTTCCTCATTGATACTAAAGGCCGAAGAACCCTGACTTTGATTGTGAGTATTTGCGAGCCCTACGCCGGAGTGTGACTGACCATTCTGTAGACTTTCCCCCTTATGTGCATTTTCCTATTAGCCGCCGGTCTCTCGCTTTTGAATCATCACGGTAGTCAAGGTGCACAGATTGGACCGGTTGTTTTGTAAGTTCGAGGATTTAGAATTTCCGGGGCTTTGGCTAATTATCTCCGCTAGGTTCGTCTACCTGTTCACAATCTGCTACTCGTTGGGTGAAGGACCGGTGGCTTTCCAGTATTCCGCGGAGGTGTTCCCCACCATCCAGCGTGAGCAGGGAATGGCTTGGGCTGTCTGCATCAACAACACTTTTGGTGAGCACTTCGATTCTTGGAACAATTGATTCTTTACTAACCTGATATTCCACAGCCGGTGTTCTGAGCTTGACATTCCCTCGAATGAAGACCGTCATGACCCCGACTGGAGCCTGTGAGTCGAGAACCTGATACTACCGCATACCAATTCGCTAATCCTAGATGTAGTCGGATTCTACGCCGGGCTCAATCTCATAGCCTGGTTCATGATTTTCTGCTTCGTTAGAGAGACCAAGCAGCTCACCCTGGAAGAAATTGACCGTAAGTGATACCTCATTCGGTGATGACCATCTCCTAACACTTCACAGAGGTCTTCTCGGTTCCCACGAAGAAGTTCATCCACTATGAACTGACAGTGTGGCTGCCTTGGTTCGTCAAGCGATACATCTTCCGACAGAACATCCCCAGGCCACCGCAGATTATTGCGACTGCCAAGGAGGCTGACGAGGCACGTAGACTCTCTCAAGCAGAGGCTATCAAGGCATGAGGAAGGAAATGTTTTATGATAATGTGAGACGGAGGAGGCAGATAGGAAATTGATGGGCCCTACAGGGAATAATCGGACATATTTACATTCCATTTCGTCACACGTGCAAGAATAATCCCCGTATTGGTCGATATCTTACTTCATTTGGATGGAAACTCCCGCCATGTTCCAGGATCCACCGTTTGCCAAGATGCCCGGACATATCAATCTTACAGCTTTTCAAGGTTCCGGTACCGTGTGTTATCCTTATCAGCAGATTGGGCCCGGCTGTCAACTCTCAAACGACGAGCTTTCAACAAGCCTCATCCGGAGTATGATAGAGTGGAAAGTCACACCAACAATCCGGTAATAGCACAGAAGACACAAGATGAAACTCTGACTGTAAGGTGGTCGATGGCCTATAAGAAACAGCAATAAAGAGTATTTGAGCGAAAATTCTTCCGGAAGCTCCGATCTGCAGGCGGATTGGGTTAGAGCCACGGGGCTGACTTGGCCCCCACGCGGTCAGTCGGATACGTCGAAGTGCACTGTGTTGTCGCTTGTCTCTCGTCCATTTGATTGATCACGTTGATCTCATCAAGGCAAAAGCCTGATTCGCGTAAAGGTCCTCAACTATAGGGCTATAGGCAGAGTGCACCGACACAATGGACCCCTTCACGGCCATCGGCCTTGCGGGGAACATCATCAGCTTTATCGACCTTTCGTATAAAGTCATTGCTGGGGTGAACAAAGTTCTCGACTCCACGAGTGGGATGACACCGGAGAACGCAAAGCTCAGTGCTCTAGTGGAGGATTTGAATGGTGTCACCCGAGACCTCGTGTCGGATGTCCCTGCCAGGACGGAAAACGAAATTGTGAAATTCTACGAGGCTTGAAGGTTGGTGACAAGAAGTCGAAATGGCAGGGTATGATGGTGAAGATGAAGAGCATGCGGAAGGAGAAGGATATTGAAGCTATCGAACGACGGCTGAATAGCTATCAGTCGGAGATCTTGATCCGTTTGCACGTTATGTTTCGGTTTGTTTGATTAACGGACCCCCGCGTATGTTAACTGACATGGTAATAGCCAAAAAAGCGAGAGCCAGAACTCCATGGTTAAAAGCCAGCTGGACGCTCTTCGGAACGAGGGACAATCACTACGAAATGAGACGACAAAGCGACTAGATGCGTTACGTCAAGACATTCCAACGCTTATAGAAACGATACCCTCAACGATACCCTCAATACCGCCCCCATATAAATCAAACGTGGCAAATGGAGACCCCGAGGAAGCGTCACTGTCCAGATTGAGCGACACTTTGTCAAGTTTCCAGTCCACGACCATATCAATCTCCCGAGAAAATCACATTCTAAGCCGACTTGTATTCCCTTCCATGTACAGTCGAGGAGACAATATCGAAGATCCCGAAAGCGGGACATTTACATGGATCGTGGAAGAAGAGTCTCCCCCGAGAGTTGATCAAGAGGAACTTTCCGAAAAACCAGACGAATATGACGCGCAAAGAGAAGTCCAAAGAGTCATGCGGGAGACGACTCGACAACAATTCTTGACTTGGCTCAACTCCGGATGTCATGTTTTCCACATATCTGGCAAGGCCGGTTCTGGAAAGTCGACCTTGATGAAGTTCCTTGCCAAGTCTCCTCGAGTCCAACGAGAACTGGAACGATGTGCTGGGGGGAAACAACTGATCATCGCGCGGTTCTTTTTTTGGAATTCTGGAGATAAGCTACAAATGTCTCTGGAAGGATTATATCGGAGTCTTCTGTTTGAGACATGCACACAATGCCCTGGTCTAATCCCTCGCATTTTCCCCGGTCTCTGGGAAGGGCTGACATCCGGTGCTGCACCTCCACACCAAACCCCAATACGTTTTGAAGAAGTTAAAGCGGCATTCGGTCGTTTGACGAAAGAAACTCAGTCCTTCGATGGCTGTATCTGTTTCTGGATCGACGGACTGGACGAGTTCGAGGGCGATGAGGTCGATCACTGGCATCTGGCTCGGGACCTTCAACACTGGACAGAATCAAAACATATCAAACTCTGCGTGAGCAGTCGCCCGCATATTCCCTTCATCCAAACTTTCGCGAACGACATGAATCATCAAATCAGTATACACGAGCTTACTCGGGAAGATATCCGCCAGTTCGGCCTGGCCATGTTCGAGAAAGACCCCAACTTCCACCGTGTCCAAGATTCCTATCGAAAGCTAGTGTCGAAGGTCGTGGAGGATGCAAATGGCGTGTTCCTGTGGGCGAGACTAGTTGTCCGTTCACTTTTGAGGGGCATAGGTTATCAGAGCACGGCGAAAGGTTTGGAAAAGAAGCTCAAAGCAATGCCGAAAAGGCTCAATGAGCTGTTCGACCGGTTACTCGACTCGATCGACCCAGATGATCGGCCGCTCTCCGACAAACTGTTTCTTATGAGCACTGCAAGCGTCTTCCGCTGGGGCCTACCAATTGGTAATGCCATGGCATACTCACGGCTAGAGGATCTGGATGATCCGAATTTTCCTGAGAACCGACCCATGCGAGTTTGCTCGGAAGCTGAAATTAACGAACAGATACCTCGCGTATCATGCCTTCTCGATCGTCTTTCCCGAGGCTTGCTTGAGATGACGCCGAGCTTCGCAAAATACGGGGTCGAGGATCACCAATATTTCGCACATGAAGTGCACTTTCTTCATCGTACCGTACGCGACTACATCGTGAACACGCGACGATGCCAGATGCAAAGCCGTGTTCCAGAGTTCAACGACCACGTCGATATTATTCGATTGTTGCTTGCTGATTTCAAGTTTGCCCGGCCGACAAAGGGAGACCTGATCCCCAAATCGACAGACTATGCCTCTCCCATCAGAATACAGCTCGATGTTATATTCATGGCTCTAAAGTTTGCCAAGAAGGCCGGGGAAACGGATGTGATACCCGGGTTCCTTGAACAGGCCGAGGAAATCGTTGCCGGCCATGCTCAACCCGCCGAGCCCTTCGATGGACAGGGCTACGAAAACAAAGGTTATCTGCGGGGACTAAACACGGAGGTTAGCCCTCAACTATTCTTGGCTCAACAAGGTTGAATCGGAAGATCATCAACCGTGCTTCCTTTGCCAGTCTCTGGTTCATGATCTATTCCCATATCTTGCACCCCATCTCCTCGGCCCGTCTGAAGAAAGAGAATTTGGTTTCTGGACCAAACCTGCTTCTTGTAGCATCGCAAACAAAGGAGGTAGACCTCGTGAGAGATTTATTGCGCGAGGGTAGATCTCCCAAGGAGATGGTGGTCATGGAGAAGATGTTCTCGCCTCTTGCAAATCAAGTCTCCGGGACCATCGTGGCTCCGAAGGGTCCTATATCAGTGTGGCTGCTCTATCTTTACCGTTATGTCGACGATTTTCTCGCGCAGAGTTATCCGAGCACAGCTCTCATTCTCGAGATCTTTCTGGATTCGGGTGCTGATCGGGATGTCGAGTTAATCTTCAGAAAGCGGCCTCGCAAGCATCCCGGTACCACTGCCAATAAGAACACAGAGCCCCAGGAAACATACATTATTGATTTGCTGGAATTGCTCGAACTAATGAAACCGCCAAACCTGGATGACATTCGGGGAAAGCTTATTTCTCGATCTCCAAATTCCGGTCGACGTGATTCCTTCAACCTTGTTTGCAAGTCTCTCATGGCTGAAAAGGAGGAAGCTCCATTTGGGTTACTAGACGAGCTCTACGTTGAAAGTATCGTCACCCCAACCGAGCGTTTGGATCTTCCGTTCAGTTATCGAATGAATTGAGTCCCAAACGTGTGTTGGCTTGTTCTAAAAACATTTAATGAAGCGTCTCAATAGTCTAAATCTAAATTATTGATTCAGCCTCGAAAACCCACCCTCCGGCGGCTGCAACCAGTTCCGCTTGTCGTAATCCCACCCTTCCGCGCCCTCAATAACATGGAACGTATAGGCAAAGCGACTGCGCGAACTCGTGTTCTTCTCACTCTTATGCAGCACATTCCCATGGATCAACACCAATGACCCAGCCTTGACATCTATAACCTCCAGGTCTTCATCTGCAGGTCCAGAAACCTTCTCCTCGTCCGCACCCTTGGGCAGCGCAGGCCCCGTATTCTCAATGAACTCCGTGCCTTTATCGTCAGCCTTCCTCACAAATCGCCGTGCGATATGTCCGCCCTTTCGGCCCTTGTGTGATCCTTTCCAGAATCCCAGTGTTCCGTTGCCTGGAGTTGCGTCCTGGAGCGCGTACCACCATCCTACCGCTGATGGAGGATCGGTATAGAGGAATTCCGAGTCGCGGTGCGAGGGCACTGCGCCACCGATAGAGGGCTGTTTGCAGATGACCATGCTCTGCAGGACGCGCGGGTCTGTAAAGCCCAGCGAGCGCGCAACGGAAGCATTACGCTCGTTGAGCGAGATGGCTTTGAAGGGCGGAGAGAGGGTGTGGAGGGAGTGGCCGATCTTATTAACGGCGAGATGCTTGGGCTTGATCAAGGCCGCGCGGCCGGTAAGCGGATCGGGCTCTGTGGTGAACGCATCCGGCTCGAAGAAGAAGCGGACCTTGTCACCGGAGGTTAAGAAGTACTCATCGCCCACATGATCGGCAGTGTCATCGTCGCCCGTGGTGAATTGAGTGAGAGGATGCGAGTCGAGAGAAAAGTTGTTCAGCAAGGTGTCGGTCTCTTTGAGTACAGATTCGACTTCGGACGGGCTGAGGTAGTCAGGGATTACCAGATAGCCGTTCTCCTGGAAGCTAGCCAGCTGTTCAGGAGTGAGACCGGCCATGGTGGGCGTTGTTGAAGACAAGTTGAGTTGCAGATCGGAGATGGAAAAGGCGGGGAAGGGTAAGATAAGCGATATCCATCTAGAGTCGGATTGGTTACGCCCTGGCAACTAGCGTTGCCCTAAAAACTACGTAGCATTGGCTTCGATCGATCCGGATCTACTAGAACTTTCCAAAAAATTGGGAAATCGGGATATTTGCAAAATCAAGATGTTATTCCTCAAGATCATCATAGGTCAAGCCTTCATGTGTACATAGATACTGGAATGCAAACGAGAACTTCACGAACGCCGCCAGTGCCGGATATCGAAAAAGAAAATAACCAAATACAGTCTGAATCGAGACCAGAATATCCGGGATATAAGAAGTTAACCCCCGTGGAACACATAATACATGAATCATAAATTGCAAAGATTTTAACTGGCATAGCCCATCGACGCCGGCGGCCGTGGCGCATATTTCCGCACAGCCCGGCTAGGACTGCAGGCCACAGAGCCGATGTCGATGGTGCTGAGCTCGCGGCTCAACGCGTCCATTCCCGATCGCCCACTTCTCGCATTACTGGATGCAACGGGGTAGGCAGATGTACCTTGGGAGATCGGCACCTTTGAAGGAATGGGCGGACCGGGGCTATAGTCGTACATCGGTGAGCGAGCGCTCGGCGTGGGAGAAACTGAGCCCCGATGGGAAGACCGCGGCCGGTCAGCCGACGTTGGGGTGTTGTAGCCCCGACTATGTGTGTAACTGCTATAGCTATCATGTCCCCGATCAGCCCGAGGAGGCGTGCGGTCTGCAGAGTCGGTATGGACATGCGTTGGGGTATAACGCTTGTAAGTGTCAGGCGTTGTACGGAATCCCACACGTGGCGGTGTGTTTCGAGGGGGAGTGTCGTTGCCACGAGATGTCGGTCGAGGCGAATGCTTGAAACGGATGATGACCTCCGGTTTGCGGTTTTTCTTCTCCGGCTCGGGGGCCCATGTTTCGGTCGGGAGATGGTCTGAGGGATCGATCTCGCGACCATCGTCGCCGATAATAGGCTGGTCCAAGTCTCGGACGGATTCGATCTCTGGCCGAGATGACGCGGCTCTGGCTTGCGATGGCGTTTCGTGCGCCGGGGAAACGTCCCGTGCGCTTCCAGGTCGGGATGAGTGGTGGTTGAAGGAGTTATAG
Source organism: Penicillium sp. S103-07 (assembly GCA_037042055.1). Lineage (NCBI taxonomy): Eukaryota > Fungi > Ascomycota > Eurotiomycetes > Eurotiales > Aspergillaceae > Penicillium > Penicillium sp. S103-07. The sequence continues at coordinate 372,492 of JAXQJQ010000019.1, read as the reverse complement.
GAGTCGGGAGAGAAGGGGACTGAGGAGCCTGCACGGCTATCCGAAGACGAGGGTCGTGGGCTTACTGACTTCCGGGTCACCATTCGCGTGTCTGGACTAGCTGAGCCACCTCGACTGGCAATGGAGCCCGAACGCTCGTCCGTAGGCCGGGGAGATGTGCGAAGAGGATAGACAGGAGCTTCGTACGTTGAGGGTACCGGTGTAGGTTGTTGGGCGAGCATCATCTCATCATCGAAATGGGTGCTGCGTCTCCGGCCGCTTCGATCTTCAAACACCGCACCATCCGTCTGGCTTCGTGCCTCATACCCGGCGACCAGACTTGCGGGCACGGAAGGATTGTATGGTTTATAGGATGACGGCGACTGGGTGGACGGAGATGGTGCCTGCTGTGCCATTCCAGAACGGTGAACAGGGGGCGGGGGCGGTGGCATATCCAAGTCTTCTTCATCTTCCACGCTCGGTTGCATTCCAGCATACTCTGGATGATATTCGTCAACGTGGGGAGGTGGTAAAGCCTTGACGTGCGGCTGGTACCGAGGGTCGTCCGCTGGTCCTGACGAGGAACTAGGGCGGCCATAATCCAACGGCGCAGGCGCATTACCAGATGAAGGGGGTACAAAAGTTGACACCTGCCCGAATGTCATAGGGTTCACGTTGTACTGGGGCGACACCATTTGACTGTACGCATTGTGCGATTGCGGAGCCGCGTCATACTGCATCCTTTCATTCTGCATCCTTTCATTCATATCAGGCTCAAATGGCGGTCCTGATGCTGACTGATAGTCACGCGAGGGAGGACGATCGTAATCAGAATGACTACGTGGTTGCAGGGGACGCGAGTCGTACGCATGGTCGGGGGCGTCAGGAGCAGCGTATGAGACTTCCTGGGTGTTATGTCTTATCATACCCGCAGGAGGGAGAGTCGGAGCTGGAGCGCTCCATTCACGCTGATAATCATCGGGCCCATCGTGCGTCCCTCGAGGTTGCGACTTGGAAACCGTAGCATAGGCTTGGGTGTCGTAAGCCGGCTCAGAGTGTCTTGGAGCGTAAGAGAGGGGTTCGGGGGCGGCAGATTGTGGCATCGTATGGGCAACATCACGCATGGCCGGCCTGGCAGGCATGGGGTGGTGCAGCGGAGGAGCTGACTGGGCGTGTTCTGGAGCAGGGGGTCTGGCAGGGGTAGCCCCGGACGGATCTGTGGGCAGAGGTCGTCTTTTGACCCTCTCTAACTGACGAGGACCAGACAGACCCGACGTGGCAGACATGGTAGATGTTCCAGACAGCGCGGAGTTTGCCGACGGGCTGACTTTGCCCTGTGCCCTTTCGGCCGCACCTTTCCGTCGCTCAATCACCGCCTCATCTTGCTCACGGGTGTCGTAGTAGGTCATCTCGAGGCGGATTTCGCCTGCATATTTACCTCGGCACTGAAGGACGTGCCAGTGGTCGTTTTGGCTTCCACCGGGGATGATCAAATTCTGTAGGTCGACCCAAGTTTCGCCAATCAAGTCGGTCTTCTTGTCATCGTTGAAGATCGAAACTTTCATCCTGTAGTAGTCAGGAGACTCGTGTACTGTAAATCGAAGCTCGTGGTCCCTGTAACAATACGCATTAGCTCTGGTAAACCGCTTCACGGTTGTTGGCGTACCATCGAGGTGTTTGTCCACCACGTAGATCAGTAGGGGTCTTCTTTGCTTCCTTGCCCAGACGAGCAGCACAGTAGGGGTTCTGTTTGCCCATGGTCTTGCGGTTGGGCAGATTCTTCGCACGGTCGATAATGGCAACGAGAGTACCAATGGCGGGCCCATCGACCGACATGTCGGCGAAGATGCCCGCAGCATGGTTAACTCTGGAGAGCTTAGACATGATAGCTTCTTGCGCACTCTCAACCTGTCAAGAGTACACTGGGGTATAAATGCGAGAGCAGCATTGGCGATGACCTGGAAGAAGAGGAAGCGAGGGGAGAAAAAGAAAGATAAAGGCGCCTGACGGAATGTCAGAGGCTGTATTTGCGGTATTCGAGGTGGCTGGGGCCGCCTTAGTACGGGTCGCTATTGGCTGCTTCCCCTGAAAAGCATCTGGACCCGGGGTTATATGACGGTACGTGACAATACGCATTATCGATAAACAATGACGCCGGTCCCCTCTATTTACTCCGGTACTTCAATCGTCTACTTTGCTGCACCTGTGCTGACCTCTTTCGCATGCCCGACCAGAGTGAAAGTACAATATGTCACCATCTTTGCTCGCCAATTCCATCCTCAACCAGGGAAATCCAGAACGAGGTGGAGCGGTAGCGTCAGCTCCGATCGGCTTCCCAGCCACCGCGATCCACCCGATCGAAACATTCCCGACGGGGACAGGGGCGTGAGAGGGCAACGATTGGCGACTGGTCCAGAACAGTGATCGTCATCGTTCAATAGCGCTGTTTTTGAATCCGGTTTCAGTCGAGACCTCGCAGCTGTCAACGCATCTCTCCACTCGTAGGGTTGGCGGCTACATCGGGCCCCTCACCTCCCCACGTAATTGCCATGGCGACCGCCAAAACACTTCACTTATCCCACCGCTATTCTCATTGCCGAGCGTTTATTACTAGAAGCTCTAAAATCGAAATCAATGGCAATTGCTGTCGAAGTGAGACAGATCTAGTACCACATCCACTACCTCCTTGGAGCCTTCGTCAGACATAACGGTGCTGCCTGCATCACTGCCCCGGAGACTCGCCAAGCCTAGACTCCGATCATCGAATTTGCGCCTGGCGATTTTCTATTAAAAGACTGCCCCGAGGAAGAAATATAGCAGCCTGTACTGTACGACGGGGGCCATTCGTCATCTGCGGGAAAGTCCTTAACCCGGCCCGATTCCTAAGATAATCAAGACCAGCCACTATGAGGTACCAGTCGAGTTGTTATAGTCCTACACGTTACTCAATACAATACAATGAATGTCGGGTACTTCAAAGTGACACATTCACAGTCACGCCTCAAATACTGTACATCCCTGATGCAAGGTGTATTGCGCCCTCCCATTCTTAGGATACTTACATTGTTTCTATACCACCCGCAGCCCGCACATACCAACATTCAGGAAGAAAGCAATCTGGAAATGCTTTCCATTTAGAGTAATATTGGTTAATCGCGATGAGGATGCCAATAAATGTGACATTACCGACATGGATACCTAAAAAGGCATTTGTGGCTGACTGGAAGGAAATTCAGAAAGACCCTGGGAGGAGTAGGGATTGTATAGTTGAAATTACTTGCCGAGGCCATCGGGTGTACTGCTAAACCGGAGACGTCTCAGCCAGCAGCAACTCCTCCCGGCCAGCAACTGTCTTCGTCTGAATACCCAAGAGCTCATTGTCCACCATCCCCAAAGACCGCTTGACAGAGAAACCCACTGGAAGCATTGAGGTTGAGCACCCCCTTGACATAATTCTCCCGCGACTTGCCCACTAAATTGGCAATGTTGACATTTGCCGAATTCCACATCCTCTGCACGATGTGAAGGATCTGGCGCCGAGTGTCCAATATGTCGTTCACATTGGCCACTCTGTTCTTTGTCTCATCCAAACGACGAAATTCTCTGGTCACCACCTGACCGGCGGTAGCTAAAGTGGTCGTACTAAACGGACGATCGATCGTAGATCTACCATCGTAGAAGGGAGGCATCTCTGATTCAAAGGTGAAATGGTACTTACGGGCCAGACCCCATTCCGAGAACATCACGGTACGGATAGAAATGTAGCTAAATTCTGGATGGATTTTGACTTCCTCCTATGGGGTCTTGCGTATGGGAATGCTACGCTGGTACATGGGTAGCTTAGGCGCACTGGGATTGCCAGCATCGGCGCCAAATTTTGAGGGGATGTAGCGCTTGACTTGACTTCTGCAGAAAAGGCTGCCTCAATCAGGTCGGTCACGGTCATAATCCCCGCAGGCCATACACCTGTATCAGCTGTATCCTGACCGGTTGATGTGAGATCAACTCGGCGATGGATTCGTGGTCGACACGAGAAACATAGCCCATGGAGGAAATTGAGCCCCAGATAATCTTCGGGCAGAAAGTCTTTGCATGCTTAGTCTCCGGACATTTAAAATGTGGACATTTCCAGATGTCTATGCCGAAAAGCTCACAAAAATTGCTGGAAAATATGGGCTTGTTAAATAATTTCTCTATCGCTTTTTGGTTGTGAATGTAGATAGAACTATAGCGGATCAGAACTTCACGTCAGTAGGGCCTTACCGAGACCTCAGGAGGGTGCGTAGGTCAGTGCTCAGTGGGGTACATTGCTCAATGCTCAGTAGGGTGCGTTGCTCAATGCTCAGTAGGTTGCCTTGGTGCCTTAAAAGTCTTGGTCGGTTTGCTGCCTCAGGATACAACAGCTACCGCCGCCATTCCCGATTTGGCAGGCCGAACTTTTTTGATCGGCAGAAAAAAGATCCTCAACTTTTACGATCAAACGCCTCTGCGAGCCACGAGGTTTTGGCTCATTCCTTTTTGATTTCTTTGGCCGCAGTCCGCAATCGGCGACCAGTTTTAATCAAATACCATGGCCGCGCCCGTCCTGCCTCTGCAGCAGGTCAAGCTCGCCTCGTTGCCCTCAACCCGCCTGACACCAGAACAGCAGTACTGGCGCACCTTCAAGAACCCCCTCCTGATCCCTTCGCCGGCCAACGGACCTGTCAATCTTATCACTCAGCCCTCCGTCCCGTCTTCCGCAGCGGCTTTCCCCTCCCTCACTCAACCCCCGGATGTCTTCACGGTGACAACTGGTGCCCGGGTCCAGATCTACTCGATTCGCACGCGCAAGCTGCTGAGGACAATTACTCGGTTCGATGATACAGTTCGGGCTACGGATGTCCGGCCGGACGGCCGTGTGCTGGTGACGGGTGATGATACTGGTACCGTGCAGGTTTTCGACGTTGGTTCGCGCGCAATCTTGAAGACATGGAAGGAGCATAAGCAGCCGGTATGGGTGACCAAGTTCTCGCCCAGCGACCCGACATCCGTTTTTTCGGCCAGTGATGACCGGACCGTCCGATTATGGGATCTGCCCGCGGAATCAAGTGCGCGTACATTCGTCGGTCATACCGACTACGTCCGCAGCGGTGCGTTCATGCCCGGTTCAATGGCTTCATCTGGGCTTTTGGTGTCCGGTTCCTACGATCGTACTGTGCGAATTTGGGATCCGCGTGTGGAGAGCCGCGCGGCCATGACTTTCAAGATGGCTGCGCCCATCGAGAGCGTCCTGCCTATGCCGGCCGGCACAACGGTCCTGGCCGCTGCCGACAACAAGATCGCGGTGCTTGATGTCGTGGCTGGTAAGCCCCTGCACATGATCCAAAACCACCAGAAGACAGTCACTTCGCTTGCACTGGCATCCAACGGCGAGCGTTTGCTCAGTGGTGCGCTCGATGGACACATGAAGGTATTCGAGACCACGGGGTGGAATGCAGTTTCTGGATCCAAGTACCCTTCGCCCATTCTGTCTCTCCGCGTCATCACGTCCGGCGTGGCGCACGAGGACAAGCACATTGCCGTTGGTATGCAGTCGGGTCTTTTATCTGTTAAGACCCGCTTGTCAGGCCAACAAAAGATCAAGGAGCGCGAGCGGCGGAAAGAGATGGCGGCGCTCTTGGAAGGAAAGCTGGAAGAGCACGACCGACAAGTTGCAAAGAAGCAGAAGCAGCGTGGCTCTGGATGGGACAAGCGGCTGCGTGGCCGCGACTTCATCGGAGAGGGAGTGGATATCGTGATTGAGGGGCAGGACAGCAAGCGACGAAAGAAGGAGCAGCCGTGGGAGAACGACCTTCGCAAGGGACGGTACTCGGTCGCCCTGGACCAGGTTCTGACATCGACCGACAAGACTGCGCAACTCACCCTCCTCACGGCCCTGCGGCACCGCTCGGCTTTGCGGACCTCGCTCAAGGGCCGCGACGAAGTCACTCTTCAGCCCGTACTCCAATGGATTTACAAGCACATTCGCGAACCCCGCCTGGTCGATCTCAGTGTGGAGGTCGCCATGAACCTGCTCGATATCTACTCGGGCAACCTTGGCCAGTCGGCACAGATCGATAAACAGGTTGAGCGGTTGCACCGCCGGGTGCGCGACGAAGTGGAGATGGCCCAGCACGCCTGCCAGACAAAAGGAATGCTGGATATGTTGAAGGCGATCTAAAAGAGTCGAACGTACGGCTTGGAGTTTTGGGCGGGTGTCTGGGATTTTTCATTGGTGCACATGGCGGGCATTGATCCTTTGTACAGAATTGCATAGAAATAAAATCAATGTATACTTGAAAGCTGGTCCTAATCTACACCGCGGTGTCGTATTGTACCTAGTATGGCATGTAGTACATAGAATCGGAGAAGTATCCGAGTTTCAGCGAAGTGCCCCTAAATAGCAATGGCGCACCCGCCAAACCCAACCCAACGCCAGATCCAAGTGAGACCATCTTCTCGAACCTTCCCTTCCCAGCTCTGCCATATTTCCCTACCCCCCCAGGCCTTATCTGAGAACATCTGAGATTATCTGAGACACAGCATTCCACACCGTACGTCTCGGCTAGCACGCTTGGCACCCAAAAAAAAGAGAAATCAGTAGCTGCCCCGCCCCCCTCTCCTGAGCACCAGCTGTCCATCTCCACCCTCGGCTCTATTGTGGAGAGGGTCGAGACCGACTGATTGGCGATGCCCTGACCAAGAAAAAAAATAGCCTGAAGCAAGTCAGAGAACCAGGGAACAGTCAGCAAGTCGGACCGCTGGGCCCGACCGACCCAGGAAATCAATCACGTCACGTTGCCATTTCTCATCATGGCGTCCGCATTTGACGAGGAAGACCTCTCAATTCCTCTTCCTCCTGCCGACCGTCCTCCGCGTGAACGTGCCGGCAAGCCCGCTACGAACCCCTCCGCCATGGCAATGCCGCCGCCGCGCCCGACCGGGAGGAGCGACGCCTCGACGCAGTCGCCCGCCACCACGCGAGACATGCAGCGTCTCGATCAGTACCAGACGATCAAGATACTCGGCGAGGGCTCCTTCGGAAAGGTGAAGCTTGCCATCCACCAGCCCAGTGGACGGCAGGTCGCCCTCAAAATTATCTCCCGCCGCAAGCTCCTGTCCCGGGACATGGTTGGTCGGGTGGAGCGAGAGATTCAGTACTTGCAATTGTTACGGCATCCTCATATTATTAAATTGTACGAATTGAGTCCCCTTCCCGCTTCCTGAGGTTGTGTGTGCTCTGAATCACTGACTTATGCCCCGCCTTCCCGCAGATACACGGTTATTGCCACCAAAACCGACATTGTGATGGTCCTCGAGTACGCCGAACGAGAATTATTCGATTACCTGGTCCGCAAGGGAAAATGCAACGACGATGAGGCCCGCAAGTTCTTCCAGCAGATTATCTGCGCCGTCGAGTACTGCCACCGGCACAAGATCGTCCACCGTGACCTGAAGCCGGAGAATCTGCTCATCGATAGCCAGAAGAACGTCAAGATCGCCGATTTTGGATTGAGTAACATTATGACGGATGGAAACTTCCTCAAGACCAGCTGTGGCAGTCCAAACTACGCGGCCCCCGAGGTGATCTCCGGAAAGCTATATGCGGGGCCCGAGGTGGACGTTTGGAGTTGCGGTGTGATCCTCTATGTGTTGTTGGTGGGCAGATTGCCATTTGATGATGACTATATCCCGGCTCTTTTCAAGAAAATTGCTGCTGGCACTTTCCATATCCCTGGATACATCTCTCCCGGGGCTGCCCGCTTGATCCGGGCCATGCTTCAGGTCCACCCGGTCCACAGGATTACCATCGCAGAGATCCGAGAGGACCCATGGTTTACCAAGAACATCCCAAAGTACCTGGAGCCCCCGCCGGAGGAATTCATTGCCACGGGAGTGGATACGAACAAGCCTATCGATTCTCGAAATGTTGCCCCGGGAAAGCCACTTCCCGTTCAGCAAAAGATTCACCAGATCGCCGTGTCGAAGCTCGAGCGCAGTATGGGATACGGGAAAGACGATATTGAGGACGCGTTGCGGCACCCGGAACCCAGTGCGATTAAAGATGCATTCTCCATTGTTGTTGAGAATGAGATGATGCAGACGAACTGTAAGTGCTTTCAACAGTTCTCTTTGAGCTATAACTAACCACCGATTATAGCACCGACGGAAGATAATCTGTTGGCCCAAAGCGTTTCCCAGCAGAAGAGGCCTGCGCCAGCAGCCGAACGGGCTCCCGCACCTAAAGCCGAGACTCCTCCAACCCCGGCCCCAGCGCCGGCCCCGCCCGTTACTCGAACCCTTAGTGCACGACGTGCACGGCCCGATGACTACCAGCCAGCAGATACTGAAGATTTCGAGCCACCTCGAGTGAGCCACGTGCGAATTCTGCCGACGAGTCTTCCATATGTCCATGATCAGCTTATGGAACAACGCGATCGGGAGCAAAAAGCCCGAGAGCAACTCCTCGCAGAGCGTCGGCAAGAAGCTGCTCGGACTGATCCAGGAGCACCTGAACAGAACTTATCTCAAGAGGATCAGGCCCTCACTGCCCGGGCATTGAAGCCTCACTCTCGCAGTGTCGTTGATTTGGATAAGTTGCGATTTGAGCCACCGATTGGCCATCCTATCACACAACAGCCTAAAAGATCTCGGAAGTGGCAGTTTGGCATCCGTTCGCGCAATCAACCCTACGAGGCGATGCTTTATTTATATAGAGCAATCGCTGCCCAGGGTGGATTGTGGGATATCAAGCCGGTGGAATCAGGTATGGTCCCTTGTTATCTTCCCAAAGACAGTCATGCTAATTCCTAGAAGGCACAAATATCGGACCCGAGGCAACACCCTCCCCTGACAAGCCAAAGCCTCTGCAGAGCAAATATCCCGATCTTCCCTCGGACTACTACATTCCCAATGACCCTTGGTTCATTCGTGCCCGTCTTCTGAAAGAAGGCGTCAAGGCCCCGGGTGCGTCGACTAGCGTTTACAACAGCCGGAGCGATCTCGAGGAGCTCCGCCGCCGCTTCCACATTTCCGGCATCTCTGTTCCATTCGAGGACAAGGACAAAGATGGAAAAACCTCCACGTCCGAGAATAGCGCTTCACCTGCGCCATCTGCGCCTTCGTCGGCAAACCAGCCAGGTGGACTGCCGAGCATATCCCACGGCGTCTGGGTTTTCCTCGACATCCAGCTGTACCAACTCGAGGAAAACAACTACATGGTCGATTTCAAGTGCGACGGCTACCAAAATGTGATCCGCGCTCAGGGCGATACGGAATGGCACCCGATCAGCAAGCGCCTCAAGAACAAGGAGAAGGAGGTCACCAGCCCCTACCCATTCTTGGATGTGGCCTCCGACCTTGTGGCTCAGCTGGCTGTGGCTAGTTAGTCTCGACTCCGACGACCATTGTGATCATCATAATAATTCCCTAATGTTGTCCGTGTTCTTCTCTTGGGGGCGTGGCGTGTTTGTACATCGGATCTGTTAGCATTTGGTGTCTTAGCGAGCGTATCTTTTGGTTGATTTGCACATCTCATGGAGTTACCTACCTCATAAAAATTGCTTACTCCTTTCAAGGTTGCACACGTGTTCTAAGAGCTACTTTCGCCCTGTTTCCACTAGTAGAGACGCCTCTCCCTGGGTTCAATTTACCAGGGAACGATTTACTGACGGAGACTACAGATCTACACTGATTAAGGTATTCTGCTCTCGATAGCTTACAAGGTAAAAATTAGTTATCCATTCCGCAAAGGGGGTAAGGACACAAAAAGAATTGACGCAAAAGTGACGCCAAAGTCAATGTAAAGCCAGTCAAAAGCCAGCCGAAGGTCAACGAAATCGAAGCTCCGACTTCGAAGAAAAGAACAAAGAAAGAACCATCTGAAGTGAGTTCAACTCTTCTTGCGACGGTTGGGCTTCTTGACTGCACCACTGGGCGAAACACGAGTGACACCCGAGACCATCCTGACAAAGTTTCGCTGAGAGCGACGTCGCTGGCTCTCGGATCGACCACTGTTGGTCCCAGTTCTTCCAATCTCGCCAATAGGAGCGTCATTCTGGTCATCTTCGGCATCATCATCGTCATCATCTTTGTCCTCGTCCTCGGGGTTGTCATCGTCACCGCTCTCTGCTTCGGCACCCTGGTCACCGTTCTCGCGATAATCTCTCTGACGCAGCGCCGCGTCGACCACCCACCGCTTGAAGAACGGAAGGATCTCAACATCGGGGAACCGCACACGACTCGCCTGCTGGCGCAGCTCGTTCTTGGCATTGCCGTTCTCACCAACTTCAGACCCCTTAGCTCCGCGAGACTTCTCATCGTTCCGCAGTTTGACCATGTATTCACGGATCTGCACGATGAGGGCACGGATGTTATCAAAGGACATGATGGTGTCCGTCTGTCTGCGAAGCCAGTTGGGGACAGGAGAGATGATGGCCATTGGATGCTTGCGGCCGGCCTGGAGAGCGGTGGAAGATCCAGATGCCTTGGCCCCGGCGTTGTCAGATTTGTCCACTCGCAGCTGCTCGCGGCGTCGAAGAGTGAGTTTGAATTTCTCAACGCCATCCCAATCTTCCATGCGCCGCAGAGATTCCAGAAGAAGCTCGCATTGGGTGAATGGCCATTGATCGGCACGGTAGCGAGCACGCTGATAGTGCTTACGACAATAGTGAACCCAGACATGGGCTGGGAACAGCTTTGTCGTAGCCTTGTTGCGGCCGAATATGTGAGAAATCACTTTGCGGTAATGCATCCCATCTGGCGAGGGGTTCATTCGGCAGGGCATGGCGAACTCGCACGAGGGATCTTGGGAGTTTTGCTCCTTTTCCTCAACCAGAAGCTCTCCGGACCCATCAATCTCATTCTCGTCTTCCTGATCCGTGGTGTTTTCAGGCTCGGGGCTGCTCTGGTGGACGACGTCTCCGGGTATATCTCGTGCTCGAGCCTGGATGTCAAAGTCCCGTGCAGGAGGGTGAGAAGGTCGATGCATTAGGGGAGTCCAAACGGAAGGGTCGAAGGCAAGAGGAGGGAGGCTCGGCGGTTGGCTTGGTTGTCCATCTTGAGCACTAGGTGAAGAAATGCCGGGACCACATCGAGCCCCATTGATGGGTGGAAGGACAACCCTTTGGTTTGTGAAAGCTGTGGGAGATGATGGATCCAGTGGAGATCTCAAGCGGATGGGCAGTTCAACTCGTCTTGGGCTCATACTTCGTGCCCGAGCTGGAGGAGAGGGGCTCTTAAACGGATTCCCTTCACGGTACGTGACCTTTCTCTGTTCTCGCTGGATGTGTTCTGGGTCTAGGCCCGTGATGTTGGAGGGCCCTCCCATGGGGGAAGTGACGAACGTTGGGACAGGATGAGTTCCTGTTCCCTCCAGTGTGCTTGGGTTGGCTCGGGATGATAGAGGTTGGGGGAGAAGACTTGGGACAGGAATCATGTCCTGCTCAAGTGAGGGATGAGGCTCCACGGTGGGTTTGAGATCCATCACAGCAGAGTGGAAAAACAAGAATGCTGAGGTTGATGAAAAATGACAAAAAAAGGGAAGAATGGGGGATGTTTGATGATAGAAGATGGATGGATGAAGAAAGAACAGGTGTACAGGAATGGGGACGGAGGAGGAATGAGATGGAGGAGTGGGCAGGATTGGATCACCTTATATGAAGCCTTTGCGGAAGTTTCCATCTATGTTCGAGTGGACATCGCCGGGGTAATTGACAAGTGACTGGCCGAGTCATTTGTCCATGGTGAAGCATTTCCAACGCAGAGATCCTATCCTTTCCGCGATCCTACCGGCTGGGACACCTTCTCCCTCTCTCTTTCTCTCAAGCCAACCTTCATAAAACTTTCAAGCACTGAGAATCTCACTTCCCCTCCTTTCTCTCATAAGTTATCAACAAAAGCGAAATTGTTTGCTGCCTATATCTACTTTTGTGGACCTGATGCGTGTAGGCATATTCTGAATAGGTTCAATCTACTTTAAATGAGAACCAAGAGAACTAATATAGCGTCTACACGGGAAAAAATGCCCGAGATTGCCGGCTTTCTGATAATCCTGGTGAGTTTATAGAATTAAAATAACACGGGTTCTCGAACTATGAGGTAATACTACATGTAATTGAATGTCTTCCAATGCGAGTGATGCTGGGTCTCCTCGACCACGGGAACACCATCTGATCTTCTCGTATCCCCTCCACTTGCTTCACTTGGTTGTCTCGTCGAGTCGGCGTGGATCGGCTGTAGCCGTGGAGGTGAAGGGTCAGAAGTAAACACGATATTCGTTATCGGGGGCATGTAGAACTGGGTTTGGATGCAGTCTTGGTCCAGCGCAGGTTAGAAGGGAGATTTTGCGACTGATCCAGTAGAGCATATCAATTAACGTAGATAGGTAGATCCGGGGATTACTATTATAGCTATTCGACGTATCTACCTACGTGTATCTACACTTCCAACTCGACTTTGAAACTGGGGGCTACCAGGGTTATTCTATATCGCGGTGGACATCGTCATTCCCAAGGCTCTAGCAGATTTGGCGGCGGTAACAAAAATTAGTTTGAACAAAGCCGCTTTTCTAGTTTGATTAAAATTTCGTAAATAACTTTAGTCATTAAAAAAAAGTATATGAGTGTTCTCACACCGGGAGTCGAACCCGGGTCTACCGTGTGAAAGACGGTTAGGCTAGCCGTTACCCCATATGAGATAGCTAGGGTTAGTAATTTCCGCCAATCAATTACTTGTGGATTTCACAGTATCGGGCTCAAGCCTATCCCGTCATTGTGAGGGATATGTTTACTTTCACATTGAAAGCTTGCTGCCCATGCAGATACAGATATTTTGCTTTTCTCGGCGACGCGTATCCCTTAGGCCATCACATGTGCAACAAAGAATGACAGGCAGCAAATATTGCAAATAGTAGAGGCAACAAAATAATCATCGATGATTGCGATCGTGAGTTTGGCAGTTATTAGCCGCCAGTGGGTTGCGTCTCCCTGGATATGCCAATCTTAACCATTCAAGGGAGGACATCGGCACTGGCCGCAGGTCGCAGATTGAAACGCTATTTACATCTGCCTTCCAAAATCGGCAGCGGCGGTCATAAGTCCGAGCTCACCAGGACATGTGGCTTGCCTCAAACCCCTCGAGTTTCATGATTTGGAGACCGGCGGGCGAAAACGAAAACGAAAGTTCTTCACCAATTTCCCGATCGGGTCGATTCCCGGTAGCGCCGGCAAGTCAAGTCCGAATAGAGACCTGCAGATTCCAAGTGCCGTAGTATTGTTAGGTTGCGCGGTGGCTTGGTGGAAATTGCGGGGTGAAGATGGACCTGAACCATACCCCGATGGACTCCGCAGATATTGCAGGACCATTGGAGCTAAAATCAAGCACTAGCACTCCGCTTCAGCCGGAGTTGCAACCAACTACATTAGCTTCTCCTTAGTTTCTGAGGTCCGCGCCTGATTGGGGTCTCTGCTTTGCCGAGACTCCGCGCATGCTTTCACCCGCAGAGACCGCGATGTAAGGCCTAAGATGGCTATAAATTGAGAAGTTGTTTCCGCGACAAAACTAGTGTCAGTGGACCGAATATTACAAAAATAGTTCAATTCGATCACCTCATATCGACGGCATGAAGCCTACCCTGTACACACTTCTCGGCCTGGCTGCTGTCAGCTCTGCTTCGCCTGCAGAGAAACGGGCAAACTCCGCCTCTGCATACAGTTCAAATTCTGCGGGCAACTACAAGCTTTCTTCAATCGCCGCGCCGGTCCAAGGCAGTGGGAGTCCGGGCTCCGAATCTACCTGGAAGCTCAGCATCGATGACACAAGCTCCGGACACAAACAAACCATCGTTGGATTTGGTGCTGCTGTGACAGATGCGACCGTCACCTCCTTTAATTCGCTGTCCAGTTCGAGTCTTCAGACCCTGCTGAACCAGCTCATGACTGGATCGGGTGCTGGTTTCGCCTTGATGCGCCACACCATCGGAGCTTCAGATCTGTCCGGCGACCCGGCGTACACCTACGATGACAATGGAAATGCGGCAGACCCGTCGCTTTCAGGCTTCAGTCTTGGCGATCGTGGTAATGCGATGGCCAAAATGTTAGCCACGATGAAGTCGTTACAATCCAACCTCAAGATCTTCGGTTCTCCCTGGAGTGCTCCTGGCTGGATGAAGCTGAACGGTGTCATCGATGGAAATACAAACAACAACAATCTGAATGATGGCTACCTAAGTGGTGGCACCGGAAGCTCTGGATACGCCAGTGCATTTGCGCAGTACTTCGTCAAGTACATCCAGGCCTTCAAGAACCTTGGCGCTCCCATTGACGCAATCACTATTCAGAACGAGCCTTTGAACAGCCAGTCTGGTTACCCCACGATGTATGTCTATGCAGACGAGTCCGCACAGTTGATTCAGAACTACGTTGGCCCTGCCATCGCAAAAGCTGGGTTGAGCACGGACATCTGGGCGTATGATCACAACACCGGTATGCCTACCATGATACTTGAAAAGTGAAATATTTACTAACTTGTAAGATAACTCCGACTACCCCCAGACCGTCATCAATGGTGCTGGTCAATATGTCGACACGGTCGCCTGGCATTGCTACGCCAACCCCGTGGACTGGACAGTGCTCACCCAGTTCCACAACAGCAACCCGTCCGTGAATCAATACATGACCGAGTGCTGGACTCCATCCGGAACGTGGAATCAAGCAGCAGACTTCACCATGGGGCCTTTGCAGAACTGGGCCGTTGGCGTAACGGCATGGACTCTCGGCACCGACTCTAGCGACGGCCCACACCTTTCCAGTGGAGGATGCGCTACCTGCCAGGGCCTGGTTACGATCAACAACGGCGCTGTTATCTACCAACCGGCTTACTATATGATGGCGCAGTTTAGCAAGTTCATGCCCCCTGGAGCTATCGTGCTGAGCGGTACTGGTAGCTACACCTACTCCAGTGGCAGCGGAGTGCAGTCTGTGGCCTCTTTGAACCCGGATGGAACTCGCACTGTCGTGATTGAGAACACTTTCAGCAATGATGTCTATGTGACTCTTTCTACCCAGAGCGGACAGGAGTGGAGTGGTAATATCCCTAGTGAGTCGGTCACCACCTGGGTGCTTCCAGCATCCAGCTAGAGTAGTTTCGAGAACAATGGTGCAAGGACAACTGTCTTTATAAGAGCTGTTATACGAACCAGGACTTTGGAACTTGGAAATTCTCATGATATTTACAACCTCGGGGCCTTCCGTAATCCTACAAAGCGTATACAAATTCTAGATTCTCCCTATCAGTCATATATCGCCAACTATAATCCAGTCAGCTGGAGCATTCAAAGGGAAAAGACATGAGCCTGTCCTAGATTCACCAACCGGACACACCCTGATCTCGCCTTCAGAGTGGTTTTGGATGTCGTCCAGCATGTGGAAGCGATCAAATGTGGCAGACGAAACTATACGTAGGAGCCGACTGTGGTAAAATCCGCGTGTATATCCACGTCTGGAAATGTGAAGGGTACTCACTGGCATGATATCTGTGACAAGACCTTCTCAGCTATCAAACCCGAGCCTATTCTTCCCTTTCCAACCTTCTGCCTCTACCTCACGCTTCACAACTGGCTGCGAAGTCCGTCCAGCCTTGTCACCTCCATGAAGCCACCCATCAAACCAGGCGACGGAGTTTCCTTTTCAATTTCGCAAGTCCATATTGTAAGGATCGTGCTGTCACTTCTTAACCGGATATTATCCCGGGTCTGTGGACTGCGAGGGTGACGAGCCATGCTGCTCTGAAGGACATGCCATCGCGTATTTGAAATTGACAGTTTCAGACTCTATTCATCTTAGGCACAACTTACTGAGATGCATATGTACTCCCAGGGCCAGATCGCATCCAATGTTTATTGGGCTCAACGTGACAGTTCAAGACAGCTAACCCGTTGTAATAGCCACATCTGCGCTTGGTACAACATTTGATATTGCAAGGAAGAATACCGAGAATGTGAAGAGAAATCGAAATGCTTTAGATGTGGCTGTTGCTGTTTCCGAGAGCTACGCGGTGACAGGGTATGTGATGCATAAAAATGTAGACGTCAGGAGGGTTGAGCGGAGAGCAACCGGGATGACCTCGGGAAAAAGCCCAATGAATTGCGAGGCCAAAATCTACAATTTATCTCTGAATTGCTTTACCTCGAGTATGTTGATCCTACGCGATGCCGGATGGAGATACCGACCTGGACCCCTCAGTTAGGGTTGCCGCTGCACGTGACCACACCCTCCTTCAAACGACATCGTACATAAGTTGAAAGCAGCTATCAACCCGTGAAAAGTATTAGTTTAGAATTTACGTATTTTGGAAAGAGCTAGATGAAGTAAATGCAATTGAATAATTTAGCGTCTATCATGCAAAGGTCATTATCATGTCTCAAACGACCCATGAAGGGTCGGAGAAGTGTCCAACTCCCTATATACAGGAGCATCCCAGGAGGGACGGGGAGAGGATATGCAAACGACAGTACACAAATCACTTTTTGTACCATCGGCTTTTCAGAAACATCAAATCTCGAAGGCAAAGAAGGCCGAGTCGCTGAAGTAACAAAACAGAGGGAGGTATCATTCACAGAAACGCCAGGGGTATGCAATGGAAGGAAGGCAACGCAGAAGAGGCGAGATCACTGAGCGGCAGTGGTCAACTGGTTGTGCAGTGCCTGCGTCAGGGCCTCTTCCTGGCGCTTGCGCTCCATCTCCATCAGGTACTGGGCGTACTTGGAGCGGGGGTTGTGGATACCGCACTCGGTCTTCTGTTGGCCCTTCCAGCGACCGGAGCGCTCGTCCTCATTGTCAGCGACGGGCTGGGTAGAGTGCCAGTCACCAACGCTCTTGTAGCCACGGTCGAGGAGCTCGTTGTAAGGGACGTCATGCTCCTTGACGTACTGCTTGACCTGGTCAAAGGACCAATTGGCCATGGGGTTGATCTTGATGAGGCCGGCCTCGTCGACCTCGATGACATCGAGGTCACCACGCTTGCCACCCTGGCTGCGGCGGCGACCGGTGAGGACGGCGTGGACGTTAAGCTCACGGTAGGCACGCTGAGCAGGCTCGACCTTGGCGACCCAGTCGTAGAGCTGGTCGTCGGCTTCCCAGAGGCGAGAGCCATACTTGGATTCGAAGTCCTTGGCATCCTCAGCACCGGCGGGCTTGTACACATGCACGGTGTTGTTGGGGTAGCGCTTCCGGACACGGTCGACCAGGTTGAGGGTCTCTTCGAAGTGGTGAAGAGTGTCGAGGAAGATGAGGTCAACCATCTGAGGTCGGGGCACCTCGAGCTTAGACAGCATGTCCAGGGTGACGAGACCCGTCAAGCCAAAGGCAGTAGTCTGGAAGAGGTGGGGGAGAGATGTAATGCACCATCTCAAGATGTCTACGGTATCACGAGTCAGATTTGGACTTTTGCAAGCGGGGTTGAACATGGAATGAAGACATACCTTGAGGCTCGAGGAATTGGAGCTGGCGGTTAAGGAACCGAAGATGAGGCTTCGTGAAGACGATCTCAGGAATATATTCTTCGCTTGATGAGCCACCGCTGACATAGCCAGACTCGGTCATATTATCTCTAGAGTCGATGGCCCCCTCGACATCGGAGGGGTAGCTGACGGGCATCTTGGCCGGCATGGTGAAGTGTGCAATGTAGTAGAAGTAGAAGTATGAGAATAGACAAAAGGATGATAGCTAATACCACACTGCAGGGACGAAAGACACCAAAGAGAGCTTGGAGATGGAGCCGGAGATGACAATGGCAGGAATATAAGAAGAACAGGGGCAATCACGACATCATCTCGGATCTTCGTGCCTGGCATCTCATCCGACGGCTTTCCTTTGCCGTCCATTCTGCCGGGAATGCAATCACATCATTCAAAACTACCGCCTTCCGGATCGGGCGATTCTGCTGAAAAATTCGATTCTCCGACGTTCTGGGGAATCACGCAATACCTGCGCATCTGGTCCCTGTGGGTCCCCGGACCGGTTTTCTGGAGCTTGATAGCTCACGCTTAGAAAACATTTCCGGTTGTTGGTCACCCAGATGGGTCAAGCCGGTGACTCGGATGGCTGATAAATCCCCGGAGGGCCCCCGAAGGGAATGCAATGGTGATGCGATCCCCGTTGCTGACCAACGATGTCCATCGGGGTTAAGTCACTCCGCTACCTAGCACGATGTTAGCGGTATTCGAGAACATGGATGGAAACTGGATTTTACCCGATCCGTGAACCTGTAGCTTGATCTGCGTCGTAGTGTCATCGGTGGATAAGGTTGCTCCATGTACGTGCTCACCTCCCACCTGGCGTGCTCACCAGCCATGATGTGATCCGGACCCCTTCACGTTTCTGCCCAGCGGTGAAAGAGCTTCCCCGTGATGGCACGTGGTCTGCATCATGTGACCTGCGTCGTGCACGAGCCAGTCGTGCCGATCGGAGGCCTTTTTTGGAGGGGCATTTTTGTTGCTTGTTGCCCTGTACTCCCCGGTGGAACTTCGACTTCGTTTGTACATCATGGATCCCAACACCTCCCGCCAGCGGCCCTCACTGGGTCAGATGCGTAGCAATTCCTTCCTCCTGGACCACCAGCAGTATAAACCGCCGCTCCCGATCAGTCAAAACATCGGCGAGGTGCTGGGAACTCAGCTGGATGAGAGCTTGGCTACATTGACCAACCCGATCAACCCGGATCCCGAGCGGGTCACTGACAGCGGTCTTGTTCACAGCATCTTCCACCATGGTGCCAATCCTCTCCCGCAGGGCACTGCGCGCATTGTCGCGACTCTCTTCTATAAATCCTCCAAGCCCGTCCACCCCGCTTTTCACCCCGACGTGTCACCCAATGTCGCTCCCGGCCAGACACTACAGGCTCCCCAGGTCCCCGAAGGGTCTGCGCCAACCCTAGACATGGAGAAGATCCCGCGCGAACCCCCGGCGCCGGAACCCGAGCCGCTGGACCATCTGTACGGGCCATACGTGTCGCAGCTCTGCTTGACCAATTTCCTCCAGACTATCGAGCAGCTGCCGACACCATACCAACGGACCAATACCTCGCACCGCTGTCTGGATCGTGAAGACCAGCCCCGCGTCGTCGAGGTTACATTTTCCCCGCCGCCGGACCCCGAATACCTCTCCTTCGCTGACCTCCGTAAGCACGAGAGCATCTGGCGATTCGAGCGGGAGTGGAACGTTGAGGTGGTTCTGCAGAACGAGAGTGTCTTCCGCCGGCATAAGCGCTTGGCCGTGTTTGACATGGATAGCACGCTGATTCAGAACGAGGTGATCGATGAGATCGCGAAATTTATCGGTGTGGAGAAGGAGGTTTCGGTAGGTTTTCTATCCTCAGGTTGACAACGTATGGCAGCAACTAACTTGTCAGGAAATTACCGAGCGCGCCATGAACGGCGAGCTGGACTTCTCCGCATCTCTTAAAGAGCGCGTCAATCTACTCAAGGGTGTCCCCGCAGACGTGTTTGACAAGCTCAAGACCGTGATCACCATCTCTCCAGGCGCCAGGGAACTCTGCCGCGCATTGAAGACCCTAGGCTACAAGCTGGCTGTCCTGAGCGGCGGCTTCCAGCCCTTGGCGGAATGGCTCGCGGAACAGCTTGGAATCGATTATGCGGTGGCCAACCACGTGAGTCTCAACCCATCAAGAGGTCCCCCGTATGCGTACTCGTTTAACACGATAATAGCTTGAAATCGACACCGCAACACAGACCCTCACCGGCAAACTGGTCGACTCCTACCCCATCATCGACGCCACTCAGAAACGCGCCCTTCTCACCTCCATCGCGGCCGAGAACAACGTCCCCCTCTCCCAGACACTGGCTGTCGGCGATGGGGCTAACGATCTGCTGATGCTACACGCAGCCGGCCTGGGTGTCGCCTGGCGCGCCAAGTCCATGGTCCAGCTCGAAGCACCGACGCGTCTCAACGGAGAAAGTCTAGTCGATATCCTCCACCTACTCGGTCTGGACAACGAGGATATTGTCGAGCTGACCGCCGAGAGCAAATGAGTACTCGCAGATGCTTCAAGAATTTTCCATGAGAAGAAATCCTCTTATGCATATGTGCTACACACAATTCCCCTTTCTTTCCCTCCGGGGACTTTGATATCCATGTCGTTGACCGCAACAGCAAGTTGCTTGAGAATACTGTTTCGCTTCTTCCCTGGGCTCGGAATTATACTCGTGACAGGGAAAGCGGAACAGTGCAGAGTTCGTTGGAAAGCAAAGCGATCTATACCATTTGATGTGAGGCGTAGTATACCCGGATTGGAGCACCAGTGGTCTAGAGCTCACGCAGAGCGACCGATACATAGTGAATTGAAATAAATGAACACAATCAAGAAAGTAGTCATGCCCAGATTATATATGGAGGGATATTGTATTTGAAAGAGCACACGAGACATTAGTCTCGGAACCAGGTGCAACTCGAATGTACAGCACGAAACCGTTGATGGTGGTACAAGACACAGCTAGTGATGAAATGTTGAAATGTAGAAAGGGAATAACAAAGAAAACTCAAACCCCAGCCCAAACCAAACCAATGCAAAACTCGGCGCCGAAACATGAATTCGAAAAGGTTTATCTGCCATGTCTATTATTGTTTTTGTATTTCCGACAGAACCTTTAGCGGGTGGCGTCCGCCGCAGCCACAGTTGACTGGTCGACGGTGCCCTCGGCAGTACCAGAGCCGGCACGACGCTTCTTCAAGACATTCTCGATGAATGCTTCACCGGCCTTGTAGCTGCTGCGGACCAAGGGGCCCGAGGCACAGTACAAGAAGCCCATATCGAGGGCGCGCTGGCGCCAGAGCTCGAATCGGTCCGGAGTCACATACTCCTCGACAGCCATGTGGCGCTTCGTAGGACGCATGTACTGGCCGAAAGTGACGACGTCAACGTCAACAGCACGGAGCTGGCGGAGCGCGTCCCAGAGCTGCTCATCCGTCTCGCCCAGTCCGAGCATAAGAGAGGTCTTGGTGATGAGGTCGGGTCGGGCCTCCTTAGCAGCCTTGAGGACCCGGATAGACTGCTGGAACGTGGCACGACGATCGCGAACGAACGGGGTGAGGGCCTCGACGGTCTCGACATTATGAGCGTAGACATCCAAACCAGAGCGAGCGACCAGCTTGGCCATCTCCAAGTCACCGCGATAATCACCCGTCAGGCACTCGACCAGGATGCTGGGCGCTTTCTGCTTGATCTTGATAACCGTCTCGGCGAAGTGGCGCGCTCCGCCATCTGCCAGGTCGTCTCGATCCACACTCGTCAGAACCACGTATCCCAGACCCCAGCGCGAAATGGCCTCGGCGGTGTTCTCGGGTTCGTGAATGTCCAGCGGGGGCGGAGCACGGGAAGTCTTGACGCTGCAGAAGCGGCATCCACGCGTGCAGGTGTCGCCCATGAGCATGATTGTGGCGGTAGCAGCAGCCTTATCGCCGCCGCCCCAGCAGTCGGAGATATTGGGGCAACGGGCTTCCTCACAGACAGTGTGCAGGTTCAATCCACGTAGATCCTTCTTGAGACGCTGGTAGTTCTTCGAGTCCGGGATAGGTGTCTTGAGCCACGAGGGCAGGCGGGTCATTTCCTTCTTGCGGCCGGCCGGGCCGACCATGGCTGTTTTCAGGGCATATGCTTCGGAGGGGTCGAGCGGCTCTTCTTTGTCGCCAGAGACAAAGTCGGAGAATGAGGGACCGGCATTCAGCTTGTCGCGGAAAGTTGTGCCTCGTCGCCGTGTGGTTCCCGCTGGTGTGTTAGAGGTGGCGGAGGATTCATCGGTCGTGGCGTAGGTTCGGCGGGAGAGAGGGGAAATTGAGGACGCCGGAGAAATGGTTGCTCTCACGGACGTCAGATGCCGTAGGGATCGTGCTGGTGCTGCCATGTCTGTGTGTGTGGTTTGGATATGCAAAAGATCGCAAAGAAACCATCGAAAGATAGCAGGTCGAATCCCGCGGGAAAGTGTTATGACTAAGCTGATCGTTGGGCGGCGCCTCAATCTTCCGAGCTACGCCGCCGGCCTTTGGTGAGTCTTTCCGACATACTTCAACCGGATGCAGTATTCTTTTTACAGTAGCCATGGAGGTTGTAGTCGAGCAATTATGATTATGCTTTACTAGATACTATCACTCTAATTGTACAGATTCCATGCACCCTAAAACCAAAAACTTCCAAGGAATGAATCGCGATGCGAGGGTATGAAGAAAAAGCAAATGAAGGACCAGTAACAGAGAAATTCGAATCAATCGAAAAGAGGGAGTCATTGCCGAGAATGGAATATTAGTGTCATCCTCAGGATGTGTGCGGGAAATGGAGGACCAAGGAGATGATGTTGTCGATGTGGATGTTCCAAGGAAATGGACTTTGAAGGAGAGAGTCAATGCTGAGCATTGGTTTCGAGGACCTGAGCTAGTACCTCGACGGCGGATTTGAGAGTTTCGTCTGCTCGACCGCAAATGGCAAACAGGAGGTTGTCGATGATGCCTTCGACTTGCCGGTGCAGCTCCATGCTGCGGGAACCCAAGGCGCGGTTTTTCATCCGGCCTGGGGACCCCGTCGGTAGCTGGATACCGAGCGTACTGTATGCCTTTGCCGGTATGGCATCAATGGTGTAAGGATCGGGGCGCGATGATACCGATGTTTTTCGGCGGTGAAGTGTAGACAAGGAAACGAGGTAATTGCGAGCAATAAGAGCAGCGCAGAGACAGTCGAGGAGGTTCTCCGCGACTTGAGGGAAAATAGTGCGGAAAGGCCGAAGCAGGACTTTTTCGTCATTTCGGCGAAGATAAACGATAACAGGGGATGTAAGGCGGAGCATATGACGAGGAAAGTCCTTGACGGAATGGTCAAGTTCACCCAGAGTCCACTCGTGGTCATCAAGGGTCCATCCCTGGTCCAATAATCGCTGTTTCCCATCCTCTTTCTCTGAAAGATTTGATGTATGACCGGAAGAAGCGGTCCTTGGTGATGATGAAGCTTTGGGGCTGACACTGCCCGATCGGATTTCCGGTTGGGGTGACCTGTCGCGCTCTCCCTGCGCGGACTCCGGCCTCTCGCCTACAACGGTGGACGTGACACTGTCCGAGGTCAATGACCCCGGATCTGTATACGCATCGTCGTCTTTGCTGTCCTGATAACTATCCATGGAATAACCAGATTCGCGGGTGCCATAGCCACTATCGGACATGTAAAGCGGTGTATCTGGACTGAAAGCAGATACCTCCTCCTGGCGCTGGTCTGGCGTCATCGGGAGGTGTTGAGGTAACAATGATGGCGGTGCTGGCATAGGCGGGGCTGCAGATGGAGGCATGGATGGCGATGATTGCCGTGTTACCTCGACAAGCTTGGGCTTTGAAGCGACCGCGAAACGCTGCAATGATGCGTTAGCGCCTTTTGTCTCAGAACCAACCCAGGTTGAAGAACTCACAACGGGCTCTTCCAAGGCCTTCGCCCCGGGAATGATATCCAACTTTGGCATCGGTGGATCCGTTTCGACGATCTGGAATTTTCGACGGTTGAACTCTTTGGGTGTCTGGTCTTTATCTTCACCCGCTTCAAATGGCACGCCCTGCAGCCATGTCTGACAATACGAGAAGTTGGTGGGAACCCAACTTGCTTCGCTTGAGACCGTCGCCGTCCTCGGCCGTTGAGGTCTCGGGGAGGTGCCCGGAACAACTGCCTTGGCGCTATGAACGGAACGTGGTGATGAAACAGGGCTCGTTTTCGGCTTCTCGACCGGACTGGAATTGGGCGGTTTCTCCTGGTCTTGACTGGCCCCTTCACATTGTCGAATGAGATTGGAATGGGCTTCGTGGACATTTGTCACGTCCGTTCTGCGCTTTTCTTCCAGTTCTCTTGTCCAACCCGGCGGACGGTAGGCCTTGTAATAAATCTTCTCCGTCATCTCAAATGGTAGCGTAGGCTCACCCGGCGGCCCTTTCTCCGGCTCCTTCATGAGCTCCTCCAGAGGCTCGTCCAAGGTGGCATCTATTATTTGTTCGATCGGCTCTTGCAGGGGTTCTTCCAAAGGCCCTTCAATAGGCTTATCCACAGGCTCTCCGATGGGTTCTTCGGGGAGCTCTTGTGTCGGCGTGTCCTCCTCACTTTTCGTATCGCTCTTGCACTCGAAGTACGAGGATTCAACGCTTGCACTGGCCGGTCGCGACTCTGATATCGGTGGACTGGGAAGAAGACCAAAGGCCGAGAGATTCGCGACGGTCAAGTTCTGATCGGATCGCCACGTTCGCAAAGTATGTCCGTCCTGTGGTTTCGGGTCTTTCATCGATTTAGGGAATGAGCCATCGCATGATGCAGTTGCCGGCGATGCTCCTGCGGACGCCGGAGATTTCGGTAGAACGAGCTGAAACGGTTCCTTCATCCTGCGCACAGAGCGAAAAGGCGAGATACAGACGGGGCTGCGAGTAGCGGGCCGCCTTGTTAATGACGTGGAATACTCATGAGATTCCGACCGCATGGCGGAGGATGGCAAGAATGACAAAGAGCTCGGAAATTGCCTGTCCCTTCTCCGGGGCTGATATGTGGGCGACCATCGGCGTGGCGAGGGGATGCGGTCATCAACAGCCATGGCATCGTGGCTCAAAGCCGACGAATTGGAGCCCTGGTTCTTGATATGCGTTTGGATTCGAGCCGGAAAGCATGCATTCGTCGGCATTGTAGAAGCGGCGCAGTCCATGGCGGACATGGCGCGTTCTTGCGGAGAAACGCAATCCTGGGTTCAATTCGAAAGCAGGTGGGAAAAAAAAAGCAATGAGGGTGTAGCACAATAACCGGATGAGAAGGAAATGCGGAAGGAACCAGGCAAAAACAAAGCAAGCTCGCGTATGCAGGGGCTCAATATGTCCTTATACAGTTCGGCGTGCTCAGGCGGTTCCAGGTGGATATGGTCACCGGGGCACAGCTGCACATCCCTTGTCAAGGAAGAAGACTCCTGCCATGAAGAAACCCGGGCATGTTCTGTGGGAAAAGCCCCTTCAATGTTTTTTTACATTTCCCTGCAGCAGGAGCTCATCTGAGCTCGTACCAGGCACGGGCCAACGTAATAATAGTGAGAATGGAGCTCGCGTCGTCCTTGCATTCCGCGAGATGGGGTGAGATCCAGGCCAGCGAGGGCGATGATTGGCCCTAGATCCGGGAATCAGCGCAGATGCAGGCCATCAACGTGGATGGACCCTCGGCTTGTCGCGTAGTAGCGTCATAGTTCAATGGGGGTGGGACACGAAGTGGACACCGGGAATGAGACAATTGGGATGGGGCGAGGGGGAAAAGGGCAATCATGGCGACGACGACGAATCAGAGGCGTCAGAGCCCTTGAGAAGGGCAACAGGATCGACGATAGGGTGTATGTGAGTGGATCTTCATTGGCGTTGTGTCTCGTTGCAACGGCAATAATCGCAGACGTCTCCCCTTCTGGGGGTACGGGGTGCCATCCCTTGCGTCGACCTGGCTCATGCCTGGCTGCTCGTCTGAAACGCGAGTATATAGTGCAAGAAATGCTTCACCGTGGCTTGGAATTCCTCGATTCATCTTTCCCGTCCTAAAGTCGGTGACGTGGAGTCATGGATCATCGTAAAATCTCCGTATCCGCATAGATGTGAAGCATCGAGCTTATCGTGGGGATCTATGGACACGTCCAACGCGACTCCATCAAGCTGAAACGCGGTTCGCGTTGGTGTTAGATCTGTCAATTCCGGACGCGCTCTGTAAGATTTTAAGATTAAAGTCCAGCATCAAAGTGTCAGATCGAAAACTTTGGAGCGTAGAGTTTGTAAGTTATCACATCGTGGGCGATGCTTCACTCGCATTTCCTGGTAGACGGGGCGATCCGTGTGCAAACACTGCAAACCAGCACTCTTATCGACTTATCACGGAAAGAAAAAAATCAGGAAGCTCGGCTCCATTCTTCTTAGCAGCCTCCATACTTGCAGCCCCATTCCCCATGCTTTCCGAGTCGTTCGTCGCCGCGACGCTGTCGTCCGCGAAGACTCCGACCGCCACGCTGCGCGATGTTGGGATTTGCGTGCAGGAATACCTGCCCTCGCCCCAATTGCGATCGACCTTCAAGAAGAGCTCCACCAATCCCAATGGTCTGGCCGTGAGCCCGTCGCATATTTTCTCCGCGCAGGCGGAGAAGGCCGTGGTTCATGTGTACAGCCGGCAAAAAGGGAACCAGGAGGCTCTCGTGCCGTTCCCTCAGCGCATCCACAGCATTGCAGTTGCCGGAGGCAAGTACGGCGATGTGTTAGTGCTGGGAACCGAGGGCGGCGGATTGATCCTGTGGGAGGTATGACTCGTCCGAAATTAAGCCGTTGATGTATCACAGTTCTAAATTGCTTCTATAGACCTGCACTGGCCGCCAAGTGGCTACCACCGCCTCCCATCTTCAGCCCGTTACTTCCCTCATCGTCGACCCCACCTCCAATTTCATTCTTTCTGGCTCCGCCGATGCCAGTGTACACGTCTGGTCCTTGCCCGCCATTCTCTCTTTTTCACGACCCGCCCCAAGCGGCGACCGACAGCCACCCAATTCGCCTATCCTGACCTTCTCGAATCACCGCGCCGCTATCACATCGCTTGCCGTCGGACACAGCAATGGCCAGCACAATATCGCCGTTTCCACGGCGAAGGATAATACCGCCATCGCGTGGGATTACCGTACCGGCCGTGTCATGCGGACATTCCTCCTCCCCTCCTCTGCTACCTGTGTAGCGTTGGACCCAGTCGACCGAGCTTTCTACGTGGGTTATGATGATGGAAGCGTTCAGTCCGTAAACTTCTACCGCAGCGATTCTGTACAACACCCGCTTCATGACCCCTCTCTCCAATCTATCCCGGCCCAGGCATCTGCCGAAGACCGATGGCTCCCACCTTCAGCCGACTCCAGCGCCATCAAGGCAGTTTCCCTATCGTATGATGGGACAACGTTACTATCTGCGCATGAGAGTGGAAAAGTACTATCGTGGAACATTGCGCGCCGCAAATTCGTGGCCATGGTTGCCGAGTACACACACCCAGTCACCAACTTAGTCGTGCTGCCGCCTACCGGTCTTCCGGACCCAGAACAACTGAAGAGGATATCCCATACCGTGGTCAAGCCGCGCCATGACAACGCATTCGCAGACCCGGCACATGCACCCGGCGCCGTACCGGTAGACTACGTGTTTCACACACACCTGGTTGCGCCGTCACAATCCCGACCCCGCCAGACAGCCGAATTCACCCAAGCACTCACACACACCTCCTTCCCCGATTCCATGATTGAAGACGGCCTTGCAGAATTAGCTGCACTTCGCATGGGCAGTGGGGCACAGGTCTCCCACGTTGTCTCCGCAACTCCAGTCCTTACAGACGACTCAGATGCAGCTGCCCGAGACAACCACGTCACAGAGTTAGAAGCTGAAATCGCCATGTTGAAGAAGAAGGCAGCGGTGAATGACACTGCTCGACACGCTACTGCCGATGAGGTTGTCCAATTGCGCTCGGACCTAGCCCAGCTGCAAGATTACGTAAACGAGATGCATGGGAAGCAGGAGGCAGCTCAACGTGACAAGGTGCAGCGCCATGCAAGGAAGGAGGAACAGGATGCCAAGAGGCGTGAAGCTTGGTTTGCTGCCGAGAAGAAAGGACGCAATGGCGACAAGGTCATGCAGAAGATGGAGATCGATGATGGCATGCTGACCGGCGAGTCTGATGATCAGGGCGATGAATAAAGGGTTGAAAAATATCATGCATTTTGGGGTTTCTACCCTTCTGGGCGCTATTGGATCTCTGTCTATATACTCGGGCTATTTGGCCTCTATTGATGAATACCAATCCACATATGAACATGGAAGAAGGGCTCGAGTTTATTTTGTCTAGCTACAACTGCAAACGCAGTTTTTAATGGCTGTTCTACTTCACTCTATGTATCATCACTCAACCAGATTAAAACACCATACAAAGCCGACCCTTCAAATCCTTCCTCTGGTAATGCTCAAACATCTCATTAATCTGGTCCACCCCATAAGTCTTCTCGATATGCGCCCTGCACCCATGCTTCGCATGCAGATTGATCATATCTTGGCTCTGCTCAGGCGTACAGATCAACCGCCCCTTAACGGTCTGTTCCTTAAAGCTCAGCGCAAACGGATCAACTTCCAGCGTCGTCTCCGACGGCAAACCAACATCAACCAGAACGCCGCCTTTGCGCAGGAACTGTTGTGAGAATTTGATGAGATCTCGCGCTTCCGCGTTGATGACAACACGGTCCACGCCCGCATTGGTGTCGTAGAAGGAAGACTGCAGTTCTTCGATGACTCGCTTTTGCGCGTCCTCTGAGTCGATCACAAACGTCTTATCCGGCCTAAGATGTTTTGGAACGGAGAGAGCGGTCTCAATTCCTTCTTTGCGGTTGTCGATAGCGATGACATTCGCGCCTAGGGCTTTGGCGTATTGCACGCCCAGATGTCCAAGTCCGCCGATGCCGACAATCGCCAGCCACTCGCCTCGCTTAACACCAGATGCCAAAAGGGCACCGTAGACAGTGGCGCCGGCGCAGAAAAGTGGCGCGGCTTCTTCCCACGGAATAGACTCGGGGATCTTCGACACGACACGGGCGTCGGCTTTCATATACTGAGCGAAACCGCCATTGATAGTCAAGCCGAGCATGCCGACCAGCTTCTCACAGAGCTGCTGGCCCTGGTGCTTGCAAGCGTTACATTCTCCACAGAATGCAAATGTATTGATTGAGCCAACACGGTCGCCAACGTGGATGTTTGATTTGCCTGCGTCGGATCCAACCTTGACGACTGTCCCGGCGGGTTCATGCGACCCGACCAAGCCTGGTTTCGCGCCTGCAGATTCATAGACGCCTTGCATTACTTGCAGATCGGTGTGGCAGTAGCCTGCTGCGGCGATTTTGACAAGGATGTCATTTGGACCAAGATCGCTGGGTACGTCGATGTCACGGACTTCATAGCCTTTGTTGAAGTCCTTGACGACGGCCGCTCGCATGGTTTTGGGAATTTGGTCTGCCATGATTGGTTATGGATGTGGAATTGAGTTGGATTGGAAGGACCTTGCTGGAATTGAAGATTTCGTTTTAAGTAGGTTCTATAGAGCTAAGTAGAACTGGTCTTGAATGATTGAAATTAGACGTCATCCTTTGGCCGGGCATTTTCTTGTTCCGCTACCTTTACCCATAATGCCAAGGTAACGAAACGGTCCTAAGACAAGAAATGGTGACCTGTTTCCGTTTTCGAGAGTCGAAAGTCCTGCAACATTGACAACGACGGTTGAAGCAGATTGGTTGGCTGAGAGCTTATTCACCAAGCATGACGCCATAATTCGGTAAGATGTACTCGTCGCCAAATCATTACATTACAGTAACCAATTCAATGCCCTCCTTGTTTTGGGATACAGAAATCTTGTAATTCCATACTCTAGAGCATTGAGACTTTTCCATGTCATCTAGGTCTGGTGCATTGCTTAGTTTCATGCGGTCCCGGCCGACACAATGAGGCTGCAAAGCCCCATCAACCTCGGAGCTGACTATATACCCCGCAAATTTGGGCATGCCAAACTAATGTAACAATTCTCTAACCCCTCAATTTCAGGCATTTGAGCCAACTGTCGGGTTTTGCCAATCCATTGCCTCATTTGCCACTCCATCCCTACTGTGGTCCACGCCTGTTCTCCCTTTCCATATAGAAGTATTCTAGACTTAGGACAGCCGACCCAAAGGAATCAATTTGATAATGGAGTTCAATTTCTTTAAACTTTTAATAGTTGGATGGAGAGTATCTTAAAGAGGTTCACCGGAGCAAGTGGTGCTGATAGCTGAAACCCAAAATATATATCCTCACCATAGCTGAATTCATCTTCCCTTCCGTTGAGCACGTTTTGATGCTTGACATGCAATCCTTGGGATCACCAAGGTCCTTTCCAATGGGCCTCTGAAGCACTTGTTACAATATCGATGCTTAATTGGCTTCTTAGCAGCTCACTAGGGCATTCACATCGCCCCACGTTTGCCGCTTCTATTCCAGACTCGCCGCGAGAGGCGATGATGGCAAATTGTATCATAACTCGCCACGCATATCTTGTGGAATCCCTTGAGGGGTCAGATAAAGCTATAATACACAGAACACACCCATGCTCGGAAAACTTCCTAGTTCAACGAAATCATCCGATCGTTCTTCCAAGGCTGATACCCAAACATATACCCCGTCGTAGATTACCTACCTGCCTAACGCCCCCGGTCTACACCAAAATCCCCAAAATGCCCGAGTCGCACAGCAGCAGCAGCAGCTCCTACTACTACAGCTCCACGAACACAAATGACGGGAGTACCACAACCGGACACCGGCACGCAACGACCTCATACACAGACAAGGACGGCGCAACCGTCGTACGTACCGCAACCCAAGACCTCGGCCAGCCCGCCATCGTTGAAGAGCGCCGTTATGACCGCACAGGCCAAGAGCAACTCATTTTGGACAAGCCCGATTTCGGCACGTCAGCCGGCGGTGTGAGACGTATCACAGATCTTGATGAAGAGGATGCGTCAGGGCTCGACATCACCAATGCCTATGGCGGACCTGCGCAGCTTATAGATGAATCTACGTCGTATGATTTGGATACCAATCCGTTCGGCACGAGGATTTACGATCGTGATTCTGGGGCTTACGATGAACATATGGATTATGATACAGGTGCTGGGACGAGTCATCATCGTGAGACGAGGGATCCCAGTGGACGGCGCTTCCATCGGGATTTCGAAATTGATTCCTCGGGCCCCGGGAAGGTGGCTAGGGAGCACCGCGAATATGAAAATCCCAATACGGGGACGAGGGCTGAGAGGGATGAAGATTTTGATATCTCTGATCTGATTTAGCTAGTGTGAATTTGACTCTCCCATGGAAGGCTGAAATTGAAGAGTATGGATGTAAAAACAGTATGCGATGTGCTTGATGATGCAAGTAGTATGAAGATATTCAGAATGGCCGTTGTAAAAGCCAGTCAAGAAAAATCTAGTGCAGACGGAGGTGTCCTTCTGACCAGCGACTGCGAGCTTTCTCCCACCAACTCGGAATCTCGTAGGCCCAATAGCATAGCATACCGGCGATGAAACCGATAGCATCGTTCTTGAATCCAACCAATAAACCAACAGTAACCATCATGACAGTCCAGCGCCGCTTGCGCTCTTCGTCCGTAAGTACGGGACCGAGATGCTGACCCGTGTGCCCAAGAGGGCTCCCTGCCTGGCCCAGATCACGAGCACCAGTGGTGTTGAGACTCTCGCCGACACTCACCAATTCCAGACCAGCTGCAATGACCATGACTCCCAGGAATGCGGCAGGGAATCGTTTCAACAGATCAACCAAGGTCTCCCCGAATAACAAGCCGATGATGAGCTTCAGCACACCGAGGAAAACAACACTGGCACCTGAGCGCGCGCCAAAGCGATATTGGGCTGCCAGGCCACCCGATCCGTGACAGACAGGCATGGCGCCGAACCAGCAGCCGAGGAGGTTCATGCCGGCGACACTGAGGCCAATGTGTGTAATGGATGGAGCACGCACATCGGGCAGCAAATCATGAGACAAGTGTACTACAGCCACAATAGAGTTGAGAGTAGTGAGAGGAATCTGGCCAATTCCAGCATCGAGAGCACCGACTTGCCACTGATGGGGGGTCGGGACCACAACGTATGGGCGCCAGATTTCGAAACCGGGCATGTGGCCAGCCAGAGCGGTCCGAATGATGGCAAAAACGAGACCCACGGCAAACACGGCAAGTGCATATGGCACTCTTCGATAGATATTGGTGACGATCAAACCGAGAAATACAATAATGGCCCAGATGCGGTTGTCGGCCCAAGACGGACCAATCCAGCCTAACGGCTTGAGCATGCTGGCGCAGGCTGAAATAACCAGCGACAGGCCCGCGCCAACTTGGATACCCTTGATCACAGGGATGGGGATCGCGTTGGCGAACCAGCGCAGGAGGCCAGTGATGCTGAACACCAAGATACAGGCGCCGACAAAGATACCTGCTGCGGCAATGGACCCATTGGAGAAGCTTCGGGAGATAGCTACCGCAGCGATGGCCTTCATAGGCTGCACAGGAAGGGGGATTCCAAAGAAAAGACCAGTCAAGATATTATAAATGCCAGAAAAAATCAAGGTACTGGCCAGCGACACGGTTCCATTGACGGCCAGCGCAATGGCAATAGGCAGAAAGGTGCCCAGATCGCCCAGCGACCCGGAGATTTCAGAAAGATAGTCGCGCTTGAAGATGCGCAGGTTATGCGCGGAGATCTCCCGCAGCGACTGGGCAGTCATTATTAGATCTAGATGCGATCTCAAACCTTCCGGGAAGTTGGGGAAGGGAAGTAAGAAAGCGCAGCTGGGTGAGTTTATCAAGATCGGCGGGTTCCGCGCTGCCCCGCATTTGACACCTCGCGTATCGTCAATCCGGTTTTCAACCATAGTGTGACCCAAACCATGTTATACCACAAATTAACACCCGATCTGAAGCTTGGTATGTTCAGGTTACACACAAGTCCCGAGTAGGCAAAGGCCAGGGTCCGGGACCTGTTGTGTGAGCAGGGTTTGCAGCACACCCCGGATCTTGGCAGTTCGAGATCCAAGGTTACTTTTAGTAAAGACCTGGATATCCAGAAACTGACGGAATTACAAAATCTCTCTATATGATAGGCGATTAAGCGAATGAGCCCAACCCCCAGGAGCGACAGCCGTATTGTATTGTTTGCGGCGGGCGAGTTTGGAAACATATCCGCATACCACCTGGGAATAACACGAGGGAAAGGGATGATCAACGGAAGTCACCGTTTATTCATATTTGGGTATTTCGCAATGAAATCCACTACGGGGCTATTCGTCGTCTTTGAAGTCTCATGTATAGCACCTATGAACCTTATTTGTAGATGACCAGTCTCCGATCGTCTCCTGAACAAACGCGGAGTTTTCATGCGGTTGGATCTGGAAAGGGAACGGGATCAGATCGCAAGTTACCCACAATTTTATATACTAAAGGCAACCTGCTCGAATGATTTGATTCGAAATGATGACCAGGGAAAACATTATTAAGTCAAGGCAATGCTTCCAAGGGCTAGTCTACCGTATAAATATCGACCAAAATGCACAAGACAATTCCATAATTTACCGGATGGTAAAACCTCCATCAACCCGAATGTCTGTACCGTTGATCATGCCGCTCGAGTCCTGTTTGGTTAATGAGAATCATTTGACATCTAATAAATAAAACAACGCAGGCAAAACATACCTGGCAAAGGAAGAGGACAGAATCCGCAACTTCCTCGGGCAGAGCAAACTTGCCAGTCGGAATATTTGCCAGGAACGCCTCTCTCACAGAATCTTCCCCCCAGGCTTTCTGGCCAAGACTCGTCCACGCCACAGTAGGCGAGACGGTGTTGGAGGTAATGCCACGACCTCCCCACTCAGAAGCCATGCTGCGTGTCAGACCCAGGAGTGCAGCCTTGGAGGCACAGTAAGCACCATGGCGGTGCAGGGCTGCGTGTGCCGCCTGCGAAGAGATGCTGATGATTCTTCCCGGCGGGGGTGGGGTAGGCGAACTCTCCGCGGCCTTCGAAGCAGAGAAGTAAAGGCGCGCAAAGGCCTGGGAACAGAGCATCGGACCGAATACATTGGTTGTCAAATGCTTCATCGTCTCCTCGGGAGGAGTGATCTCCATGTCACTCAGAGACACATACCCAGCGGTGTTGATAAGGATACTAGGGAATGCCCTCTCATTCACAGACGAGGACTCGGGAGCCACCATATCCTTCTCCAAGGACCCAAAGGCCGACTGGACAGAATCGGGGGAGGTGATGTCGCATTCATAGGTGCGAATCTCATCGAGGTCGGAGCCTCCACCGTATCCCTGTTCAAGCAGCTCGTCTCGCCGAGCAGCCTCAAAGGGAGCATACAAGATCGCAAGGCGAGCTCCTTGCTGTTGCAATTTCTTGCCAATGCTCGATCCAAGTCCACCTGGTACACAATCGAAATTAACTCTGCTTTTCAAGTTGTAGTCGCGATCACTTCTCATCCCTACCTAGGCCTCCGGGGAGGATTGCGAGCCTACGAGAGAACGCCATCGTTTCTGTAGATCACCAGATGATGTGCGATCTCAGTCCAGGTTTGTGGAATATGCAGGTTGTATGTAATAAGGGCACCAATGGTGTTAGTATAACAAGAAAAGATCTTTTTGGCCCCCTCAATTCGAGGGGCCAATGCGTCCGCTTCAGGTAAAGATCGGTGTTTTGTCGGGGTATCTGACGTCTGACGTCAAGCATCTCCACCTGTCCCAAGTGACTTTTAGGAAATTGCAGCATTGATTGAGGTTCTTCCTTTCTTTCCTTCCGTGATGTTCTATTCTTCATTTTATTTTCGGAATGCTATGATTTGACGACTTTGTACTTCTCGTAGCGAAGGCTATAGGATTGGAGTTGACACCTACCGGTTAGACACCGGAATAGTCAAGACTAATTCGATTTTACGAGAATGCGAGGATATGTTTGATTGACGCGGTAATCACCACAATCAGCTCACTGAAAGGGCAAATGCAGCTTCAAGGCAACGAAGCATGCAGTCATAAGCCAGGAGCATCAAGCAGTTTTGATCACTTGCTTGTCGCTCACGACGGGTGCTAGGTGTATCGTTAGAATAAGGTCGCGACATGAAGTCGGAGTAACATCTACAACTACAAGTACGGACTACGGTCCGCAATTTGTTGGCCAGCCTGCCGAGTTTCGAATCGTACCGAGCGGGAGGTGATGACAGCACGGCGTAGACTCGAAAGTGACAGGACATCCTGTGTCAGACCCTCGGAACAAAACATCCCAAGGCAACCCCGGTGGAGTGTCATTGTCAGGACACTTCAGCGTGTAGGGGTGAATGGCCTTCCAATAGCATGGATAGATCATAATCTCTCAAGAGGATCCATCACAGGATGTGGTCAAGTACTCAGCAGCCATAGCCGACAACTGGACTCGCTGGCTGGCAACAAACTGCGGATCTACACAGCAGTAGCTGTTAGCAGTATCTGCTCACGGACAGAGCCCGAAGAGCAAGACACCAAACACGGTGGATGGAACAAAGCAAGCATGTCCTTTCGCTGGTATTGTCCAGATCAAGTTCTAACGGTAATTCTCAGAACGAGGCTCACTTTGCAATGAAGCCTCGAACACCCGTCATGCGTATTTCCCGAAGGAAATATACTTACCCGAGTTCCCCCAAACAGGAACCAGATAATCCGCATCACCACATCTATATAGGTTGGCTCACCATCTCATCCGAGCCAACATCCCAAAAGTCCACCTACCATATCAAACTGCATTTGCTTCAGCCAACGACTCAACCTTATCCTGCGGCTGGAACGAGGCATCGGTTTCAGAGGCCGAGTCGACAATCTTCAGGTGCTGGAACCAATCCCCCCGGGACTTGCGCCACCACTCGGCCAGTGCAAGGATTGTGACCCCGCCCATGATGACAATTGCGTAATTGAACAAGCTGGAGTCTTTGTCGATGGAACTGTCCGAGTACTGCGGAGCGCAGAGTACCGAAAACACAAATCCGTTCCAGATAAATGTAATGACGGCTGCCACGACACCAAATCTCCCCATGTCCCAGAACCCGGCGCGGAAAGTCTTGCGCGTGACAAAGGCACGACCGATACCAACAAGACCGTAGGCTGCGATGGAGCCCGCAGCGGAGGTTGAGATCAGACTGGAAAAGGCCACCTGCGAGGGCAGCTGGGTGCAAAGAAGAAGAGCCGCGATGGTTGCGATGAAGATAACCGCATTGTGGGGCTGCTTTGACTTTGACACCCGGCAGAGGACGTCACTGAACGGGAAGACACCATCGCGAGCCACGGCAAAGACAAGGCGGGACACCGCCACCAGCGAGACGGAGGTGTTGAGGATGGCGCCAGCCATGGAGACAATGGTCATGACAACATGCGCACGTGGTCCTAGCGCCATTGCATACATGTTGATGAAGGGCTGGGGAGCGCTGGTGTTGTAAAAGGTCTCAATGGGCGGCATGCAGAACAGAAACAGGATAATGATGGGGAAACCACACAAAGCTGAAGCGACAGTCGCCCAGAAAACACCTTTGGCAGCGGCCTTCTTGGCTGAGATAGTCTCTTCTGCGACGTGACCTGAGGCATCCTGCCCCACAAGGCAGCTGCCGACCAAATACCAAGACAGGACCCAGTTGAGACCAGGGCTGGTATCACCACCGTTATATGTTGATGTGAAAACATACTCGGCCGACTGGAATCCGTATGTTTTGGACACGCCAATGGGGAGCCAGATAAAGTTGAGAAGCATATCGAGAATGATAACAATGACACCAGCACGGAACACCCACGCATACATTCGCGACGGGAGGAAGTTCATCGAGGTCGCAATGCCCAGGAAGACCAGCGAAAACACCCAGGCGATCGCACGCGCACGAACGTCCGAAGTGGCGATAGGGAAGCTCGTGTTCGGATTGAACACCACAATCTCCGACACCAGGTAGTTGGCGACACCGAAGGAATCACTGGCAAGAAAAGCTGTCCATGCAACAAGCGTCCAAGCTGCGACCATGAACGAGATGAAGCGACCGACACGTCCACCACCCCATGATCGGAAAGCCCAGTAGTAGATAGACCCCGCGGCGGGGTACGCGGAACAAGCTTCGGCGAGACAAGCGGCGGTAATGATGGACAAGACGCTACCGGAGACCCAAGAGCTCCACCTGTTAATGTTGTTAGAGGCGCAACGTTTATCAGATCAAGGTGTGTGCACATACATCGCAGCCGGTCCGCCACCACTTAACGCGATGTAGAAGAGCACGCGGATTCCGCCAACGCAGTACAGCGCGGAGAAGGAGCAGGCGAAATTGTCAAACGAGCCCCATCCACGTGCCAAAACAGATTTATAACCCAGCTTCAACAGATCGCGATCATCTTCGTTGAGTATAGACGAGGCGTTGTCTCCGTGGCTCGGCATGTCTTGGTTGTTCTTGGCTGCATCTGCGGCAGTGGCGATATCGGCAGACATCGCGATATTGTTATTTTCTGACCTTTAGCGAGAGTATGTCGATGATGAAATCTTCCGTTTACCGATAAATTGACGACAGAACCTCGAAATCTAGGGAAAGAAAGAGTGCGAGGGCAGAGTTTTCTGGTCGCAAAGATCACGTGGGGAAACCGGTTGCTACAAGGCACGGTGGATTCACGGCACACACGGTGGTTGGTGGATCGCTGGATTGACTCTATGTTAAGGTTTTGGCTTTAGCCGTGTAATTTCCCAGGTCAAATCTCGTTGAATCGATGACAAATTCCACTTCAACCGCTAAATATCCTTTGACGCGGCTTGTTTAACTAGGCTATTTTCAATGATGAACATTTGCTACGAAATAGACTTAACTAGCAGGAGATGGATAAAAATATCGACTGCTGATATACGGAAAAGTGCAAGCACGTCGCATTCTCAAAGTTGCTTTGTAAAGGAAAAGCCCAATCGTTATTACCGACAGTGATGTTATTGTTGTTATTGTTGTTATTGTGGTGGTCTGCCCATGCACCTGCACCAACACCGGAGCTCTATGACTGAGACCAGCCTGTATGGTCCCGAATATATGCCAGCGCAACGATGACGGGGATATTAGTCAGGGAATAGCGACTGATGAGATGATTCGCATTTACAGAACATAGTAGTTACATATTCACCCGTTTCAGGGCTGCAGCCTCTATCTTCATGCCAATTCGCATTCAATCACGCTCTCTGCGCTGTTCAGCGGGGTCCAAATCTTAGAAATTTTCAGACCAGTCGGTTTAATCAGTCGATGCCACTGCTGCTCGGTGCGTTCCTTGGCAGCCAGGTCAATCATCATGACAAGGTCAAGAGAAGTAGCTTGCCAATGGGCCCCGGTGTCGGGCACCACGTTTTCGTTGATCAACAGTTTGCTGTATCCGGGGGTCATCGCAGCGACAAGCTGGCTGAGAATCTTTTGGCATGTTTGGTCATTCCAATAGTGAAGGATAGAATGCAAGAAGTAAACTCGAGCACCTGGAGACGAGTCAGCTTGTTAACAATAGTCTAGCCACGGATACTAAGAGTGAGACTTACCTTTCACCGGCTGCTCATTGAAAAAGTCGTGCACCATGGGCTCAATTGCAGGGTGTAATGATGCGATCTCTGCCAGAACGTGTGGTTGATCTTGCAGGATTAATTTCCCAGGAGCGTCGGGCCACTTGGATTTGAACTCTTCCAAGTCATGCCCTTTGTTTCCTCCGACGTCCACAAGGAAAAATTCATCATCGCCGGTCCTTGCACCTTCGATGAGATTGTCATTCACGGGGTAAATATGCTCATCCATCCAGCTGGGTCTGCCTTGGTGGTATGCGGACATAAGATTGTTGAACTGCGCACCGAGCTCGGGGTACTTGGGGTTTTTGCCGTTGAGGAACTCGAAAAAAGTATATTTGGTATCAAATCCTAAAGTGAAAGGACAATTCGTGCCCTCGGTCGGGCTGCGATAGTTGTTCTGTTTCAGCCACGCCGGCAGTGCGTAGACTGCAGAAACAGTGCATCCGTTACTGAGAGTAAGAACGACAGAAGTTAGATCACTGGTTTGAACGATAATAGTTTGGGAAAGATGATGGAATATTTCACTTACATCGCTGGCCAAGCATCGCTATAGCGTTTGAGAGACAGTGTAGTGGTGAGCCCAGTACGACTGTACACGTTCGTCTCATTCTCCACAAAGACTTTCATCGTAGCAAGATGCTTCATGAGACGACCTGAATGGCAATGAGCTTGGGTGTACCTTGCTTTTTACCATCTCATCGAATTCTCCCCAAGCAGTTCTGGCTCTGCGCCGGTTTCCGCCGCGAGATCTTCCACTGACTTCGGCTTATCGGTTTGTGCCATGATCGTAAAGACACCCAGGTTGATGCACGTCTCAATTGCGGCGAATGATGTAGGCTATACTCATTCCAAGAAATGGATTAGTCCCGACAATGAATTCCAATAAACGTGCGGTATCGACATACCTCAGCCCAGCAGTAATGCAGCATGGTCTCTTGAGGCGTTTGCATTGCATACATGAGAGACCGCGCGGCATCCACAAGCCTCAAACGCGCCTCTGAATCACCATCGTTAAATGCCTTTGACTGGGTGTTGACTTCTTGCAGTAGCCGTTGAAGATCTCCAGGAGAACTTGGGGAGATCGGAACTTTCGGGTCAATAGCAGGAACTGGGTGGCCATTAGAGCCGGTCCCGTTCAGCCCGTTGGTCTTGGTCATTTTCGTTCTACGTGTATTGCGTGGAAGGATTTGTTTGAACAGTAAATGGCGAAGGAAAGGCTTTCCCCCTCTATATGACCAATTCCAAATCCGCATTTCCCCTGAGACAAGAGAGACAATTGATTAACAGGCCTCTCGAGGTTCCACTTGGAATAGGTTTGCGCAATATAGACCGTTATCCACATTTGGATTGGGCTGGGATACGGCTTGCATTACCCTGATCTTTAGTGCATTTCATCCCGCTCGGGGGCCAAATTGTGGAGCTAATGACAACCGAAGCCTCGGAAGACGGAACTGGGGGCGATTCGCTAAATGGGGTATGGGGCCATCGTCAAAGCGTGGATGAAATGGACGAACCCCCCCGGAAGATCGCGGTTGCTGACATCGCGCTCTGAATCCCGGGCCCGGATCACATATAATTGAAGCTTCCCCCCCTACCGGGTAATAAACAAACTGGGAATCTTGATCCGTCAAGGCTATCCGGTCCGAGCAGTCTTTACTGCTGAGGAGATCTCCTCGAGCCTGAGTTTCTGGGGAGTTCGAATGTTATTTTTCTGTCGTGAATAATTGGCTGCCCCCTATGGCAGCCTCTGTCGGAAATGCTGCGGAAACGAGTGGAAAAGGCCCAACGATCATGGCCGTGATATGGTCGATGACTTCACTCGCCACGATCTTTGTCGTCGCCCGTCTATGTGTGCGCCAGCGATTGCTACGAAACTTCGGTCTTGATGATTGGTTGATCGGAATATCAATGGTGAGTATGGTTCTCATGCCCAGATTCCTTGAATAGCCAGTCTTCTCATACGTCCATTTACTCTAGATCTTCGGTTTAATTTTCTGTGCAACGGCGACGGTATCCGTGGCTTATGGATATGGAGAACATACGGCAAGCCTTTCAACGGAGGGTGCTGAACGAGCGCTTTTTTGGAATATGATTTCTTTTATCTTCGGGATCGTCTCCTTCGCCCTTCCCAAACTCGCGGTCGCTGCTTTACTTCACCGGATCCTAAACCCGACTCCTATTCAGCGCACGATAATGTGGGGTTTAGTCGGCACGGTCGCTGCAATTGCGCTGGCGAATATCTTGATTTACGTTACCACGTGCGATCCACCGGAGGCACTTTGGAAGACGTCGATGGTAATGGCTGGGAAGGCTAAATGCCGAAGCGTTCGGGTTCTGGTCGACTTTGCGACGTTCAATGGAGGTGGGTTAGTCCCGTTTCTGAGTTGTCATTTCAACTGATGAAGTTAACCGTGAACAGCATTCTCCGCGTTCGTTGATCTCTATCTGGCCATTTATCCCGGGGTTGTATTCTGGCGGCTTCAAATGTCTCTACGCAAGAAGATTGCACTCTCTTTCGCTTTGGGATTGGGATCGATGTATGCGCCCTTTAATTTGCCATTACGCACGCGGTCGAATACTAATAATCCCGCTTTCTATAGAGCGGCAGCAACGGCAATGGTCAAATGTGCCCAGTTGAAGGGACTGGCTGATCAGACAGATCCTACATGTGAGTCTCCCGTTTGATGTCACCACATGGCGTCAACCATAGCTAATTTCCGACTCAGATGCCACCGTACCGCTCGTCATTTGGACCAAGTATGAAGCACCTTTCGCATGGGCAACGAGAAATAATTGACTGACCACGATTTAGTGTCGAGGCCGACGTTGTTGTCATTGCAGCATGCATGCCGACCCTACAACCCCTTCTCGAGCTGATTTTGAGGAAGCTCAACTTGGCTTCGACGGGCAAGAGCAAATACAACGACAACTCCTATCAAAATCGAGACTACGTCAATCACTCAAGCTCACGAGCCATGGCGTCATCAAACAAATCGACTGTTCCTTTCTCGAAAGTGGATAGCGAAGAAATCATTCTAAACGACCAGGATAACCTGCAGATCAGGTGCACCGATGAAGTCCAGATCGAATATGAGATGCAACCGCACAATCCTACTCAAAAGAGGAGCTTTGGTTGATGATCGTTTAGGTAGCATACCTTTACTTATCTCTATTCGGAATCCCTTCAAAAGAAGGCTTCGGAAGTTCTCCCGCTCCCCCGATCAGGTGAACAATGCCATCGTCCATAATATCCCGAGGCTGCGGTCCACGAAACTATAATTGAGTGTTCAAATGCAGGGGGCGGCCAGGGGTACGTGGAATAGCAGTGGGTCAATTAAATACTCCAATTGCTCTCCAACAATATTACCTCGCGAGGAGAGCTAAACCGAATAGAAAAATGAATCGCCGGATCGTGGCGAGTGACGGGCCGCTTTGCCGAGACGCTAAATCGCCCGGCGTTGCGATAGCGGGCAGAAACTTGCCCGCAGTGGATGGGGCCTCGCTCGCAGCCGGACCCCCGATCTTGGCTCCGCGTTCTTCCTCGTGGACCGTTTTGTTCGCGGTTGTTCCTCGGAGAAACTAATGCACCTCGGACATTTTGGCAATGATCTGAATAGCACGAGCTTGAAATGCAATAATCATAAACTCTTGTAAATATCCGCTAGCGTTATGCCATGCTCGTGCTCGGCTTCGAGGCCAGTTCAGTGTCCCCAAACCGTTTTTTTGACATTGATATTGTATTTGTGTTCTTTCTGCGTCTCTTTGAATATCCCATGCCGAACCATTGGCCCCTAGTGGCATACCTTTGCAGTAGAAGACTATGAATACCCAGCCGAAGAAGCAGATACCTGCGTGGAATCCAAACGCCCCACTGGCTGTTCAGCTCTTCATCATGGAACCAATGATGACATTCATGCTCCAGCAAATAACAACGATTCCGCGACCGTATTTACAACGAATACGAGACCGAATACGAGAGCGAGAAACGAAATGACAAAGCCCGTTGCAGACACTGCAATCTCAACTGCCGTGGGTATTAACCTGATGATTGAAAATATAAGGGGAAATACAGATCGATGTGGGTATCAGGTACCGTGGGTGATTTAGGGCAATAGCAAAGAAGCACTGCAAGTGCGATAGCCGGGTTACGTATAGATAAGTAAATTCACGAAGACACGTTCGAGGTGTATTATCAAGGCAATACTTTGTACGTGTAATGGATATCGGAGTAAAGATAGACAACCTCCTGTCAATGCTCAATCCGGCCAATGAAGAAGTAATATCAGGAATTTCAAGCAGCAGAAGCTTGCAGTTGAGCCTCTACCGCCTTTAGCTTCCTTTCTGCTTCCTCCTGTTTCTTCTTTTCTTCTTGCTTCTTCCTTCTTTCCTCGTTCTTCCGTTTCTCCTCCAAAAGCCTGAGCACCTCTTCATCACGGGCTTTCTTCGCCCACACCGAGAGGAGCTCCGGATTCCTGAGGCACCAGATAACAACATCTCTTGTCGCGCGGGTATCCTCCAAGGCACTGTGTCCCTTCTTGCCGACTTGGATGTTGTCTTCGAGCAGCTCCTTGGTGAGGATCTTCAAACCCCATCTGCGGGTCAGATGCTGGCCGGGCGGAAGAAGAAGCGCAACAGCCTGAGAGGTAAGGATTTGAGAATCAACGATCTTCGAGTGATAGAAGCCCAAGACTTTGAGGTCATTTTCAAGAGAATGGCCGATGAGTACGGTGTCTGCATCCACATATTCCCACAAGACCTGGCGGGCCTGATTCCATCCCCGTAGCGCCCGGCCATCGGCACGGGCACGATTCATTTCAGCGCAGGAGATGCCACTATATCTCGTGTTCCAGCCAACGACCCTCTTGGTCGGTTGCACATAATTGTTTATGAGAATCTCGTTGGTAAGGAAGTCAACTGCGGTCAAATATGCCAGTTCTCTGCAATTACCTTCTACCTGCACCATCTCACAATCAAGGACGACTGCTCTTCTCTTTTTTTGAGTTTGACTCGGCAGGTGCTTAGGCGTTGCCACGAAACTCGTTTGGGGGATGACTGGGATTGGGG
Organism: Penicillium sp. S103-07; assembly: GCA_037042055.1. Taxonomy (NCBI): domain Eukaryota; kingdom Fungi; phylum Ascomycota; class Eurotiomycetes; order Eurotiales; family Aspergillaceae; genus Penicillium; species Penicillium sp. S103-07. The sequence continues at coordinate 329,219 of JAXQJQ010000019.1, read as the reverse complement.
GAGGGTCCTTCTTCTCCTTCTTCTCATTTATCCTTTTCTCAGTTGTATTCTTCTCGGGTGCCGTCTTCTCGTACGTCTTCTTTTTGACGGAGGTAGCGCTAAGTCTGTAGCCCTCCGCGACAAGGAGGGCTGGCGAGTGACATCTTGTCCACAGTTCTTGGAAGATCAACTCTTGTTCCTGGATATGAAGAACGATGTGACGATGTATCGACTGAGTCTGATCCAGATCGGTACCTAAGAATACCTCGTCAGTAATTAATTCCCAAGTAGATGACTTTCACATACGAAGTTCCTCAACGACAGCAATACTTGATGTAGGGAAAGTCCGTGCGAGACTTGAAGGCTTAAAAGCCGGAGGTTTCGAACGGTTCTGTCGAGTTTGGTTTGCTTTCTTGGTCGGGCTCTGCCCCGTAGACTTAGTGGCCGGGCGCTCAGGCAGTTGATACTGAACAATTTGGCGCTTCGACGACAGGTGCTCAAGAGCCGTACGTTCAGCGATCTCGATGAAATCCTGGTTAGGAAACATCGTGGCTTGGGGTTTCTTTGATTCCACGGCTGCAGTCTTCGCAGTTACCGGTCTTGGTGGCGGAGGTCTGCCAGAATTAAGATGTTTCTGGTGGTGGTGTGCGACGAAACTTTTAACAGTTGGAAAATCACCATTACAAATCGTGCAGTGAAGGTCATGGTTTTTGGCCGAGAAGTGAGCTCTGACAGCACCCGGTGTCTTGAACCCTTCTTTGGGGCACTTCGGACAGGCATAAGACTTTGTCTCGGGTGGATTGGGTTTTGAGCTCATGTTGATGGAAAGAAGCGGGAATGCGGAGGATGACGTGAACTCGTCCTCGGGGCTTGACCAGCGCTCTCAGATGGACGGGGTGGAAGGTCGACTGAAATATCAAGTTGAGGTGCACGAGTTCATCCCTGTGTACAGCGTGGCAAGTGATAATTGGCAAAGGCAGGGGTGTTGCATCCTGCGATTGCCTACGGCACTTAAAGTAGCCCTATCCGGCTGGGACAAATTCACTGAAGCTATATGCAGGGTTTGTGTAGCCCCCCTGGGCATGGATGTTGTTGACGACGCGTTGATATGGCCAAGATCACCCGAGTGGTGGAGCCGGCAGAGTTCGGAGTTCGCCCATGGATCGCGTATGCGGCTTCCGCATGAACCGCCGTCTCGTCTCAACTCCGTGTTTTTTCAGTAACATCTACCAACTTACAATTCTACGAGCGTAACCTACGCACATGAATGAGAATGGACGGAACTGAAGGTGAATATGTAAATGTCAAAGTACTATTGGGTGATCCTATGCGGGGGTCACAGAGGATAAGAATATTCATCGGAAAATGTAACAAAAAAGGAAAGGAAGATAATATACACAAACAGGCCCACGTCGCACTCCTCTTCCCTTGGGTACATTGCGCGGCCCTAAGCAAACTCGCAGCCGAGGACGGAATCTCTGACTTCCCGCTTAGATGTGAGGCGAGACTGAAGCATGGAATCCTAGCATGTTGGAGGTCGGAGATTCCGTCGTGGCTACGAGCTTGAATCTTGCTCCCTAAATGTCGGAGCCCAGACCATCTGGGTGTTCTGAGAGAACCCAGCGGCGCCACATGCGCAGGCCAGCACCCAAGCACGAGCGCCAGTGCTCCCGCAGCTCATCTCTGTTGTATGAGATGAATGTACGGCCCACCATAATACCGGTGGATACATGGACAGGGGCGTTGGGGGCGATGCCCATGTACTCGAGGTGGTCGGGGCACACAGCAAAATGGTCGATGACCCATTCACACCCGATGCACTTGTAGCGCTTCTCGGCCCTTTCGTCCCCGCGAGGCACGTAGGGAAAGCTGATACTGGCTGTCCCCAGGTAGATGCGCTCGCTGCAGGACTCAGCAACCACCGACTCTTGGGTCGGTTGGGCGGGAGCTTGGGTCGGATCACAGGGGAGCGTACCAAGCAAGGCGCGGCAGAGGTACCGGTAAAGGTGGAAATTGACAATTTCCCGAGTCGATGAGCCCCGGTCAAGGTCCAGTGATTGCAAATCGGCCAGAGTTTCGACCGAGCCATGGACCTTGAGCGCGTGCTTCAGAGCAGACTTGACAGCAACGAGGTATTTGGGCACGACGTCTGGAGGAAAGCCATACCAAGCCAGGTGATCCACAGCCAACTCGGCTCGGGTGTTGCGGAAAGCAGGTACGACAAGAAAATCGTGGTGTTCGAGTCTGAAGCACTCTTTGGCATCGTGCAGCGAGATTGGCCAGAACGCCCGATTGTGACGCAGGCAGTTAGAGCAAACCCGTTCGACAGTGGGCAGGAAGAGATGAGTACCATTCTCACCGCAGCTCCGGCACTTGCCGTACTGAAGTTCCAAGATGAGATCCTTGATCGAAACCCTGTGGTGAAGTCTCAAAGCATACAGAGCGGGGAAAACCTTGCTGCAGTGCCTGAAAAGTATTGGGAGGATCGTGTTCTGAGACAGGACGGCTCGAGCACGGTAGCAGGTCAGGCTGAGATTGTAGATAGATGCGTAATCCATCAGCGGCACGATGGATCCGGTAAAGAGATGCTCTGACAGGTGGCTGAAATTTCCCATGCTGACTCGATGCGGGTCAATGAACTCAGGGCTGGGCACGAGTGGGAACCAGTCGAAAGGAGTGTTGATGTCGTCGAGAGGGGCCTCGACCTCTTGACCAAGGAGGTCCATCAGTTCTCGATCTTCCCAATTGTAGGGGTCGGTGCGGAAGGCCCAGTTGGGACTTGCGATCTGGGTGGAGACCGCAAACGCGTCCAAAAAGTTGTTCCAGTGGCTAGGTGCCATGGTGCAAAGCTTGGTAGAAGAGTCACGTTAGAGTGACAGTGTTTTGGTGATTGGAGACGGATGACAACGAGAGGCAGTAATGAAGCGATGGAAATAGAGTAACCCCCCGTACGATTATGTTCGTAACAAAGTGGAAGAGTAAGTGGTGAGGATTTGGGAGAGGATGAGATGAAAGCGGAAAAATGAGGCGAAGAGAATAGAGTAATCGGGCTCGGGGACTTAGAAAGCAGCGATGGAAGATGAAGAGTGGTTAATTTGAGTGCGATGACCGTCGACGGTTCACGAGCGAAAATAGGATGTCACCTCACAGGAATAAAGTGAAGTCGTGGATGTATCGTTGAGTTGACGTGAGTGAGGCCTGTTTTGAAAACAGGAACACGCTTAGTCGGCGAACAATAGAAAAGAAAAATGAGAGCGACGAGGTCAGCAGCTGACCGACGCTGGGGTAAATCGTGCTGGGACGACCGCACGTCCACTCCACGATATCCATTCACATCCCATCGAAAGAGGTCTACTCCACTTCCTCCATAGGATTCGCAAGATGGTCGGTTCTAACGATGTAATCATCCTCATCGTCGTCTACCTGACCATCTGCCATATCCTCTTCATCGCCGTCAAGTGAACCATCGGACTCCGCTCCAGCTCGTGAGCCCTTGCCCTTCTTGCTGACACTCTTGCCCTTGCCTTTGCTGCTCGTCGTGGATTGGCCCGAGGCACTGCGAACAATACCGCCAGGCCATTGCTTCAAGCCTTTAATGCGATCATGAATACTTCCGGTGAAGCTGTTATCCCCATTGCTCGTCGGAATTTCTGGGTTCGGTGAATCGCCAAGACTAAACGCCTCCATGGCTTCCGCGATCGTTTGAGGAGCTGCAGCTGCAGGATCCTGTTTCTGCTTGTCAACAGACTCAAACGTCTGCCGAATTCGCTCGAAATGTTCCAATTCCTTGGCACTGCTAGCTGTGAGCATCATCCTGTCGATTCAAGATCAAGTTACCGACGTACCTAACACTGGGAACAAGCTCTCCCTGCGCCGCCAAGAAGTCCTCCTCCATCACTGTCACCGAAACGTCCTCTGGGGTGGCCAAATGGTCGAAGAAGTACGCAGTGGTAACCGGGCCACCAGGTAACTGCTTGATCTTTTCGTCGACCGCCGTCGACTTGCGCGTGATCGCCTTCAACATGGCGTCCGAGCAAAGGGCATACAGATCGGCACCAGTGTACGTCAACGGAAGCTGTTCAGCAACCCGGTCCAAAGACACGTCTGGGTTGAGCGCAAACTTCCTTGTAAGTGCCTCTAAAATAGTCGCCTGCTTCCGGTGAGTGTCTGACACGCCCAGATAAAGCATCTTATCGAAGCGACCAGGTCGAAGCAAGGCGGTATCCAGCAGATCCGGGCGATTGGTGGCTCCGATCACGAACACTCCACCGCTGTTCTCCTCTCCGCCGTTCATGCCATCAAGCTCCGCGAGAAGCTGACTGACAATACGATCCATAACACCGCCACTGTCTCCCTGGTTACCACGCTTGGGTGCAACAGAGTCCAGCTCATCAAAGAAGACAACGCACGGGCGAGCGTCCCGAGCCCGCTGGAAAACACGACGTACGTTTGCTTCGGATTCACCAATATACATGTTGAGCAACTCTGGGCCTTTGACGGAGAAGAAGTTGAGCGAGAACTCGGTAGCGATGGCTTTGGCAAGCAGGGTCTTTCCAGTTCCCGGGGGGCCATAGAACAAAATACCACTGCGCTTCTTCATACCCTTCGCGAAGAGCTCCGGACGCTCAAGCGGCAACTGGATAGTCTCGATTAGAGCATCCTTCACGTTGGTCAATCCACCGACGTCATCCCAACCGACATTGGGGATCTTGGGAGCACCAATCGAATCGGCAAAGTTCTTCCGGGCTGCCTCGACTGCAGTGTCAAAGTCCGCTTTTGTGACACCACGAGCGCCATCGCCGCCGGCGAGCAGAATATCCCTAATGAAGACTTCCGAGTCGGGTAATTGCTTGCTAGCATCTTCGGCCAACTTCTCGAGGCGGGCAGTCCTAGCGGCGGCGGCGCGTTCAACGACATCAACCAGGTCACCGGCAACCAGTGCTGCAGTCTTCAGTGCCACTGTTCCCAGCTCAACATCAGAGGATAGCTTGATACCACGTTCTGTAACCGCATTCTGGAGAATGCCTTCACGCTCCTTCTCTTCGGGCGCTCCCATCTCAAACTCGTGGGTAAACATACTCCGGATGCCTTCGGGGATCTCTTCGACATCACCAGTCGTGGCAATGACAACTCGGGCCTCATTGACAATATCAGTCATAGCAGTCACCATCCGGTCCGCTGTGAGTACTTCGATATGTCGAATAAGCAGGGCAGTGCAGTTTGAGCCACAGTGGAACGCCCGGTCCGCCCGAGCTTTCAGGTAGGCCTCGGTCTTGACATCGCCGCCGTTCGCACCGCCCTCGGTCAGGATATCATAGGCATCAATGGGGAATGTGTGGAGGCCAATATCCGCACATGCTCGGGTTGCAACAGTCGCTTTGCCAATGTGTCGCTGTTGGGACTTGATGAGAATGACAACGGGCTTCATGCCCAATTGGATTGCACGAGGGCTTGTCGCTGCCGTCATCAAATCCCGAATTCGCTGTTGCAAGGGGGATATAAATATATGTGGTGGCTCCGCGGCAATTCCATGCGGTGCTGGTGAATCGCCAATAGTCTTCGGAATAGTCTTGACACCCAGCCAGTACTCCCAGCCATTGCCTAGGATGCCGGGGACTCTGGAAATGTCGCTGCCGGCTTGCACCATACGAGTACTCGTCGGGTCGATAACGGCCACACCGCCCCATTGATCTTCGCCGGTTTCCTCGAGTTCTTCGAGGGCAGTTGGGGCTACTTGTCCAACACGGAACCAAGCGACACCAACCTTGCGAGCCACATTGTTATCACTGCCGGGGCCCTGGCCTAATCTGGCGGTGATATCCTCTTCCTGTTGTGCGTTGTCACCACCGGGGGTCCCGGAGAAGACTGCCCTACCAAGCCCTTCGTCGACACTGATACCGACCAGATCTCCACTCTTCAGTATTCGGCGGCGTGATTCGAAATATTGTTTGAGCCCAGCAAACAAAGCTGGCTGAAGGACTCGGTCCATGGAAAGTGGAGTGGAAACCTTCATCAGTGTGACTTCTTTCGCCAGGGGTGGGTTCTTGGCAGGAGTGTTCTTCATGTGGTGCAAAAGTGCAGATTTTGACGCGCCATTGGCGGACGCAAAGGTCATTGGTGAGATCCGCAGGTACTTAGGGTTGTCGATATTGCTAAGCAGCAGGGGAGGCACAAATACTGATGGCGTCAAACGCGTCTGAGGACGCTGTGAGAAACTTGATCGGCGCTCGCCCGAATGGTTGATAGCATATCGAGGCTTTGGTGACGGCAGACCTGGCAAACCAAAGACCTTGACCGGCCGCCAGTCACCGGCATCCTCTGGTAAATTGTTGAAGCTTCCGAACTTGAGCGACGCGAACATGTTCAGCTGAGGCTCTTCGGTGGCTTCGATCCGAACCCAGTCACCAGAGAAACATCCGATTTTGGCAAGGGTACTGATATCGACAAAGATGAAAGCATCAACGTCCTCGTCATCACGAGGGCGAGGGTGAAGCACCTCGTTGGGTACTTGCTGCAACAGGCCTTCGACTTTGAAAGTCTTGCCTCCGCTCCGACCGGGGCGCATAGTTGCCGAGGTGAAATTGGAAGCGACCGAGCCTGGTGTGTGAATCCCATCAACTCGCCGACCACCTGCGCGAGGCGTTGCCGAAGTGATGGACGACATAACGCCGGAGGGGGCTTGCGGCAGTTCGGGGGCCGAAAGAGAGATCATATCTTCCAAGGAGTCGTCGGAGTCACTGGCGGAGCCCGCCGAGAGGTCGGTCTCAGACTCCTCAGCGGCAGAAGTCGTTTCCATTTCAGTTCCGCTCTCTCCGGGCTTGTCCTCAGCGGCGGAGTAAAACTGTTCGTTTGAAGTATCATCGGCTTCATCTTCCGCAACCTGTTTCAAAAGTGCATGTCGCGGAGGCAGCAATTGAGGTGCACGATGACCCTGTGGACGAGCTTGTACAAGAATCACCTTCGTGGTAGACATCAAAAGGCCCTGTGAAACCGGCTCACAGAAGGAAATCCGAGCCGGCGGAGCAGGAGCATAGGTAATAGGGTGAGGTGGAAGTGGAAGTGGAAGCACATCGCCCATGTGCACGATCCGCTGACTCGCCAAAGCGTCGCGCACAGCCGCAGTCAAACGCACCTCAGCATCAGCCGCGGCCTTCTTTGAATGCTTTCTCGGGTCCGCGCCCTTTCCAGCTCTAGACCACGCTCCGTTTGCACCATGAGCATTGGACGTGAATCCACCGCCAAATTTACTCTGTACATCGTCGTGGTTACGAAGAAGATGTCGCTCAACTGTGACGAAGATAGTGTCCAAGTGGATTGGAGCAACGTCCAAGATCCGGATATCCACCGACCGGTGCGTTTGCAGAGAATTGCGGGACGAATCGATCTTCCCCAGAGCCTGAAGGAAAGGCTGGAGAGAATCTGCCGAGTCGGGGAAAAGAACTGTCGAATGCGCTATTTGAGTGTGCGAAGTCTGCACTCGAACCGGGAGAATGGTCCAGGCTTGATCCTCCACCGATGATGAGGTCGGGGTTTGCGGGGAAATCGCAACATAAAGAATCCCATCGCCTGTCGCAACACCTATATCAAGAAAGCCGGTTCGGTCAGCGGAAACCCGATTGACAATGCAATATCATTATCGCTCAATCAAACTCACCTTGGAGGGTCTGCTGGGCGAATAGGTCATTGGCCAAATCCTCGGAGAGCACTCCGACGTTGCCGCGAAGCTGAGGATCCAGTGCTATGCGAGCAGCGACCGGAAGCTTAGTGCGCATACGCCTCTTGCCGGACCTCTTCCGGCGCTGTCTAGGCTGTTGGGAGCTTTGCCCGTAACGGTCGAAGTCCATGGCGCGGGGGCTTCAATTGCCGACGGGAAAGAGGCAGGGGAGGTATGTCGGGAAGGAGAGGGGGATGGTATGCGAGAACTAGATCTATAGATCGCCCGATCACATTCAGACAGCTTCAGGAACCAGCTTCGTCAAACAGAGAGGAGGAGATGAACGATTGGAGAATCCGGGGGAAGTCAACACGCGGGCGTCTCGGCACCGCCCGACATTCTGCCACTTCCGAAGCCGAGGTCCAAGTGGCCATGACGCAGCGTAGGTACTATGCAGATATCGGGATCTTTATCGCCTTCGCTCCCCAGTGCTCATCGATGAAAAAGAGATGCTAATAGTTCTAGTGTAGGGATAGGAGGTTTATGCTAGCCCGACGTTCGACGTTGTTGTAGACGCTGCGACGCCATTGGCTGCTATCCGTCGCTCTCGGCCTGTGATCCGGGGCTCTCCATCCAACGGGAATCAAATTGGGTCTCCGATATTTTACAATCAAAATCGGTCAAAACCCTCTTTTTATCATGCTGAAAGCTTAGAAAGTTCTCATACACCTTTTCAGATAGTTTCAATCTGCTATTCGTGTAAGGTTCTGAAAGAAAACCCTGGTTTATGTGCCTTGAAAAATATCTTGTCTCTCCTGATTGTAAACTCAATTAGCAGATCCATGATAAAGTTGATATTCGGGAGTACACACATCGTAGCGGTTTTCTGTCCTTTCACAGCACCGTGCTTTGCGGCCTGACGGCTGTCTCCTTGAGTAAGGTTAAAGCTCTCATATCGAGATCGGGAAGTTCGCTATACTTCTTTTTCGTAAATCGGTGATTACATCGAAAACATCTTCAGTTGTTCCAAAGAACAGAAAGCAACCAAAGCTTCTGCGTCTTCGATAGACTGGCTCGTACCTCGACCTTGTGTTGGGAGTATGGGATGGGCAGCGACCCCGATTAGGATGATGCGACCCCGATTTCACGTCCTTAATGGGTCCTATACACTACCAAACATGTACCCGGTAAGGTCTTGTTGTTGAGTCAAGAGCACTCACCATGTCACATAATTGCCATAGACCGAGACACGGCGAGTATCTAGGCATAATCCGCTAGAGCTCTGACTATGTATCAAGAAAAAGGCAATGCACCTTACTTGAAAATACTAGTCACCCACATGAGTCCGGGTTATCCATCCCCATGGGGAAAATTAGTCTTCCCAGGTACGTGGAGGCGGGATCTAAATTCTAACAATCCATTCTGGCGGGTTGGCCAGTGAGCGGTGGTGCAGATACTAGCCGATGACCTTCGCTCACCCCCATGGAACATTCGATTCCCCGCGCAACAAGCTCTTGTCCTGCTGGGGAAGTGGGCAATCCAAAAGAGATATTACGGAATTGCCTCTCGATATAATCGTGGAATCCATGAGTTCCTGTGATGTAAATGTAAAGTTGGAAAGTCAACCGGGCCAACACTATTGATTGGTAAAAAAAAAAAAAAACGTTCCTTTCGTAGTGATGGCAGGGTTTTAATACAGGCTTGGCCCATGCGATGAAAACGAGAGATCATGCTACAAAGAACTGTTGGCTCGGGTGGGCAGGCAGGTGGGCGGACCGGAGCAGTGGAGAACCCCAGCTTCGCGATGCAGCATTTACTCCCCTATCATTCTCTCCAGGGCTGGCGATGATGGCTTCAGATATTACTACTGTCAACAAACAATGACCTATCGACAAAGCAAAAACAGATCATGAGGCTAATGAATCGGGAAACAACTGTCAATGTCTATTCTACTTGCGTCGCGGGGAACCAGCCAAGGATACGTAGAAGGGACCCATACCACCAGGCAGAAAGACCACCATAACCCGCAAGTTAAAGATCTCTGGGTCTGAGATTAAGTATACCAGGCAAACATTATTTGGTGTTATCCGAACCTCTGCCGGCTCAGATTACGCAAAGGGCTGACCAGGGCAGGCCTCACGCGAGACTCTCCACCCATCCACCCCATCCGAAAGAATAACTAATCGCATCATGAATAATCGATGCCTGGGACTCCAGTTTGGCCAATCGATACAGAGATGACGACTACTTCCAACAGATTCAAGACCATTCTCATAAACTCCGTACAATTTAAGAGAAAGGACACGTCCCCCTCGGACAAGGGCCAAATACCTAGGCAGACTCATTACTGGAATGCAATAGTGAGGGCGGCTGACGATGATATGGAACGGTTCGGAGTTTTGACGATCTAGATCCGAGATCATGAAAATCCCGAAGGGCGTTCCATAGAATTAAATGCTTTTGCCTTTCCTTCATTTTCCCAATCGAACCGCCAAGACTGAGAAGGTTTAAAGCTTGACCCTGTTCGTCTCCATTCGCCTTAGTAAAATGGGGCCAACGGTGGCGAAGCAACTGTTGGATGCCACCTGTCGCATAGTAAGGGGCGTCCAGCCCTGGCGATCAGCAAAATGCCGCCGACGGGAAATCAGGCAGACATGGAGGACGAGGCCGATACGAGGAAAGCGCGCAATTTTCTTGGAATGGGCCGAACCACCCGGGAGGCTCAATTCACGTGTGAAGATGGGCCCACACCGCAATCCAAAATCGCCCTGGAATGTGGATCGGACTCGAGTTCCCCCGCGGATGTCCAGGGTCAAGCGACCCGTGTAAGGCTGAAGTTTGAGATCTGGAGGTACAAGAGACGGGGACAGCGCGTAGCTGGTGGTAGAATCCCGGCGATGTCAACTTGCAAAAATCGAAGCTGACGACGCACAAGGGGATTTTTTTTTGGTGAGATACCGATGACCCCTGGTTGGCAGAGAACCCAGTCCAGTTTTGAGGCTCTCAATCACGGAGTCTCCGGAGGGATCAGTCTCCGCGGGCCCCGTTGTTTCCATTTTAAGACCCCGGTCGTGACCGTAATGGTACAACGGCGTGGGTCAAGGGACCGAGGCGGTAAAGGCACTTTCGACATCCGGACCAATCAAATGGCTCACAAATGGCTCACAAATACCAACCAAAACGAACAAAACAGCCCACGACTCAGCCATCGCAGCCGATACCCGTTTGGGCGTAGCGCCGTTCGTCTATCAGGCAGACACCAACGCGACGTCCTCGTCATCCTTCTCCTTCTACACTCGGCATTTGATCTCCGTTTGTCCAGCTGTTGCGATTATCGACTTTCTCCATATCATATCCGCATCTATCTGCCAGTTTTCGCCCGTGGTTTCGTCCGTGGACTGTTCGCCGTCGTTTGATACCCTCTTCACCGTATATATCGCCGGGGGTTCAGATATTCAATCAAGCAACATCCTCTTTGCATATCCTCTCCCAAACTCCCTCCCTCATTTCGCTCTCGCTCCTCGAGCCACTTCGAGTGTGACACCGGTCTTCCTGGGAGCGGAAGTCTTGCGCAAACTCTGCCGCCATCTTGATCGCAGCCTGGATATTTGCCTCAGGACGCTTTGTTCTTGGCCTCCAGCTGCGAGATATCCATCAGGTCTTTGGTAGACTCGTCAAGGGCGTAGGTGGCCTTCTTATAAAGAGTGTCTGACGACGAATCAACCCGACAGTCTGGCTTTTTGAAGTCTGAGTCGACTGTACGTCACTTCTCGAATCATCTGGACAAGTGCTGGTGAGTCACGGTGATTCAACCAATCAGCCATGACAGCCTGTTCATTTCAGACCGGGAGACTCCGAACTAACGCTGGACTCATGCAGAGTTCGTCCAATATGACCGCTTCACAGCTCGAGCCTGTCCGGGTCCATCCCCGTCGCCGTCCGGTCTTAAACTCCACCCTTCCCACGCTGGCCATCGAGCCACAGGATACTTCTTCTAAGATGTGTCTGAAGAAGGGCGAGACATTCAACACCCCTACTTCCCCCCCTTCAGCCGAGCGTGATCCGGTTTTGAACATTCGTTCTCTGCCTCGCCGCTCACCTACCTCACTTGACGGCATTGCAGCCAGTGAGCAGCGCATGGCTTCGATCTTGGAGCGTCTGACCCTGGAAGACCGCGACGACGATTCAAATGCCAGCCAGGAAGGCGACGTCTCCGAGAAGACTGAGCGACCTGTGCACTCTCATGAATCTGACAGCGGCCTGGGCTCATCTGTTAGTAGTAGCTCTGAATCCATTGACGGCGAAGGTATGTTTTCCTCTGACACGTATGCGCAGGCAACCGCTCATCACCATTCAGTGAATGCCGATGTTGATGCCCCCCAATCGGCCATCACCGGTCCCACTCCCTCAATCGAGCAATCCTCCCGGCCGCAGCTTGGGCTTGCTGCCTGTAAACAAATTGAGCGCTTCGTATTGGTGCCAATTCTGAAGGAAGCTAAATTGAAGCCCTTCCATCCATTAGTGAAGAGTGTTCCGGCTCGGATCGTGAACAAGCAAATCACATGCCTCAGGGACCTCGAAAAGACCCTTTTGTGGCTGGCTCCGGTAAGTCTCAATGTTTCATCTATTGTTACCTATTATTCCCGCCCAATGGGTTGCCCCGGAAGAATCTATGCCCTAATGGGTTGTTCCATTTGGGGCATCTCAGGGTCTCGGTGACAATACGTTGCCCTTTTCGTCCAATGACGCTGGTCGTCAATGGGTGTCAATAGTGACCCTCCTATTGTCGGGATTTGTTTTTCATTCTCTTCTTTCTCTCTCTCCTTTTTCTCTTCTTCTTTCTCTTCTTCGCTTGTGATCTTGGATTCGAGGGCTCACAAATCTTCGGCTGGTCCAGAAGCTTTCCACCTCGCGAACGGCCTATCTCAACTTCTCCGAATTTACGATCCAGTGTCTCCATACTTCAGCTTCTCATTTGAACGACCGCGATCAACGATTGCCCACCGATCGACCTTATACTAACGGCTACTTCCTTGATCTTGTGTCGCAGGTTCGACGCTACGCTACCCTGATCAGGGTCAATCGCGATCGGATTGAAGCAGCCCAGGCTCAGGAGGCCCAGGAAACCCAAGACTTGAACTCGGAAAAGAAGAAAGAGCCCACCTTGTATGCCAGTCCCTGCCCTGGAGCTCCTCCTTTCTCTGGGAAACCAAGTTAACATAAGACAGTGTCCCAACTGCTACTCTGGAAGGCGGAATGTCTCAGAACGGGAAACCCGCGGAGCTTGTCGTCGTCCAGGAGGATGGCAAGGCCATTTCGCTGGCGACCGGTCTTCCATACGACAAGAATGCCCCTGCTACCTTCAAGCGCGCCGTTAGCTTCGATGAGATGGCCGATGAGGGTGTCCAGCGGTCCATGGCACGACGAAAGAAGAATGCTCCTCCTATGGACATCAACCAGAAGTGCAACCATTGTGACAAGGTCTTCAAGCGTCCTTGCGATTTGACGTAAGTGCAATCTGGTCTTGGGCCAGTGAATTGATTGTACATGAAGAGCTAATATCCTACAGAAAGCACGAGAAGACCCACTCGCGCCCCTGGAAGTGTAGTGAATCCACTTGCAAGTATTACGAAGTCGGCTGGCCGACTGAAAAGGAGCGTGACCGCCATGTCAACGACAAGCACTCGGATACCCCGAGCCTCTACAAGTGCCACTTCCAGCCTTGCACCTACGCTTCGAAGCGCGAGAGTAACTGCAAGCAGCACATGGAGAAGGCGCACGGATGGGTCTACGTTCGCTCCAAGAACAATGCCCGAGGCGGCAGCACCGGCAAGCGTGGCTCGTCCATCCAGGCCACCCCCGGAACTCCCAGTGTCTCTACACCTGCATCTCGTTCTGCGGACTACTCCACTCCCTTCTCGGCGCCCAGCGCATCGCCTCAGGAACCTCCCATGTTCCAGGACAACCCTCCCTTCAACTTCAACGACCCCCCTGCGCCGGTCCGCAGTGATGACTTCCCCCCTCTCTTCGAGAACTCTCCGTATCAGACCTCATCGGTTGGCATGGGCAGCGACTTCACTTTCCCAACCTCGATGAACCTCGATGCTTTCCAGTCTCAGTTTGAGTCGGGAGATCCAGAGGGCCTTATTCCGGCCCTTGAGATGCACCGTCAGTCAATGAACTCTATGTCCATTCCCTCCGCCGAGTCGGTTCCCGACCTCATGAGACCCTCCATGTCCTTTGATGGCTCCCCTATGGCTACAACCGACAACAGCGTCACCTTCGATCTTGACTGGAGTCGGCTGGATTACAACAACATGCAGGAGGACTGCACAGCTCTGAACATGCAGCTTCCTACTCCTGCCAGCTCTGATAACAGCGGTCTCAAGCCCTACGTCGACAACTCTATGAGCGCCAGTGCCAACTTCATGGGCTATGACGCTCCCGGCAAGGTGTCTGGGCTTTCCCCTAATGCCCAGGGCAACCTGATGCTGTACTCTCCGGGGTCTGGTCAAGCCGATGATCAATATGATTATCAATACCAGACCCCCGCGGGCAACGACTTTACTCTCTACGACCAGTCGCACCGCATGAGTATGAATGCTCCTTCCCATGTGGCACCGCCTATGACCCAGCAGGCATCTGCTGGACAATACGCTCAGCAGCCTCAACGAAGCCAGCCCATGTTCCCCCCTCTCCCCGACCGGGACTCCGCTCTCCAGGACATCCAGTTGTGGGCGGAACAGTCTCAGCAAGGCACCAACTACGACCCCTACATGGGCCCCAACGGAGAGTACGAATACATGAAATAGGCGGCTGGTTTCCGTCCCTCATTCTTTTGTGAGCGATGGTTTTTCCCTCAGCAAGCGATTATCCGACCCGATGTTCTTCTTTTTGCTTGATTTTTACCGGGATGGGTCTTTTGGAAGGGCCCTGCGCCTCGAGAAGAAGTTTCTGACTGGCTGTTTGAAATGGAGCTGGTGCATGTTGCTGCTTCAGGTGTTTCGGGCGCATCTATTCAAATTCCATCTACTGAGACCCCGAGAGGGACGGTCGTCGTGTATTCGAAGACTGTCCTCAATAGCCCTCACCACGGTGCAGCTCGGGGACTTGTATGTAGCTGTTTTAATGACTCAATGACAATTTTCTAGTCCCTTCCAGCCCTCCATCCTTAAGTCCCAGTAGTATAAAGCTTTCGTCTTTGCTCTATAAATACTCTTGGACTTCGACGAAAAAAAAGTTCTTTATTCCATAGTAACTATCCGTCGGTCAACAGCACTGACGTTGCCACGGCGCCAAGTTCGCACGGGTGACAGGCAGCATGATATTCAGCCCTGCCCCACGCCAACGTCAACTCCCCACGGTAAACAGGAGGCGTCAGGCCGCGTCAGGGCCGCTACTTCGCCATAGGGCTGCTGCTAATGCAAGTGCGTTTTGATCACCTCGCATTAATCTGGTGTTACTGGAGTAGTTCGGCAACCAAATCACACATTTCCTGGCATATTCTCCTTTTTTATGTAGCCTCTGTCAGCTTCTCAATGTGTAACGCGGTGCCAGGCTCGTAGCAACGTGAGTATCGCGTGCACAAGGAATGGGGAACGCCAGTCTAGAAAAAAAAAAAGAAAGAAAAAGCCAAGTTGCTAATAACAAGTAAAAAAATGGAAATTAGTAGTTGATCAACATGGGCGGAGCACCAGGGCGCACCCTACGATCCCCGGGTCTTTCGTTGGGCTCGGGTCAGCGCCGCTTCCTATCTTATTGCAACCTTCTCGGGTGACGACATCATCTCCCCGCTTGCTCTGCTCACTTTTTCATCTTTCACCCGTTGACACTTCCGTAACCTTGTGCACTATTTCCGGTTCCCGAGAGATTCAATTTGATCCTCGCCAAGCACAAGATTAACCCCGCGAGGCTCGCCCGCACCGCGACGGGGCTGTGGTCGGCTATCGAATCTCGGCATTAACGTGCGCCCAGGCAGACGAATTCTCTGTCTTTTCCAACTATTTTTGTCTGAAGAGATTGGTTATTTCTTTGACGGCTTCCCGAGACGACTTGGAGCTACATAGTGACGATGCAGAACACGCGCTCATCAGAGCCCGCATTCCCCGGCGGCGGTGGAGCTGTGTCAGAACAACCAGCGACCACGCCAGGACAGATCCTGACTGGCAAACAGGAGCACTGTAAGGCGGCATGGTTGTCTTGATTGTCTCGCTACCTGCTGACATGCATTTTTTGCGCTACAGATCTCAAACGCGAGCTCATCGCCAGGCAAGTGCGCGACGAAATCTCCGAGCTGAACTCGCCCACCGCACTGCAACGATTCGGCGCACCGTTTCGCTCGGAGTTTGGCGAGGTTGCGCCCGTCGACTCGGAACTACCTATTCTTCGCTATATCTTCGTGCACCACGTTCGCAACTTCCCCTTTCTCGACCAGGCTCAGGAGAAGCAGTTCTGGCAGGATAAGCTACAAGTGGTGGGTTACCTCCGGATCTCATACTGGGTGGAGAATGGACATTGACAACTTTGGATAGTTCCTCGAATCCTTTGCCAACAAGCATGTCTCGTCATCGGAAGACCGGCTGGAGGAGACAAAACGGAGGAAACTGGCGCGGAAGTGCGAGAAGCTTGTGGAGTTGATGATGGTATCTGGTGTACCGACTGCGTCGGGCTACGAGGAGCGCATCCAATTCTCTGAGATGGAGGTCGTTGAGCGCGGTGCCAATGATAAAGGTCTGCTGGTGAACATGCCCGAGGGAAATTCCATCAACGGCTGGGATGTCAACGTGGCTGCTGTTCGGGTCACTTCTGTGAAGCGCACAGTACGCTATCACCCTCACGCCGAGTTCATCATTCGCGTACGTCGAGGCGGTAAGGATGATATCCATGTTGGCAGAAGATATGGAGAATTCGTCAAGCTTCACCGGAGACTGCGCACCGAATTCCCTGGCAAACACCTACCCCCTCTCCCTCGCAAAAACAAGACCTCTACTTCATCCAGCTGGTTCGGGTCTAATGACGACGATGCTTCGTCTGTCTCTTCTCTTTCAACACAGGACGCGAGTCTTTCCGATGAGAGGACATCCACGACTGGCCGGACCCTGGCCCCGCAAACTCTCCATCGATCAGTGTCGAAGGGGTCGATGCGCGCATCCATGTCGCCACGTGCGTCAGCTGATGTCTCCAGAGAGACTGTTCTTTACAGAGAGGAGCAGCGCGTATCACTACGTGCATTCCTTCGAACGCTCCTACAGAATAGGAAATATGCTGATTCAAAGTCGGTGGAAGATTTCCTAACCGCAAATCCCATGACGCTGAATGAAGAAGAATTGATCGATGTTGAGCGACGGAAGGGCATGGATGCAATTCGAATCGAGGAGCAGAAGCGCTTCTACGAGATTGCTAGGCAACGTGCTGCGGAGTTGGACGTTTATATGGAGAAGTTCCGGCGGGATATCGTGGAAAGCAGTAAGTTGGCGCATATTTCATAAGCTTTATCGTGTGCGAGCTAACTTTCTTTTAGACGGGTTGACAAAACTCTTTGCCGAGATTAAGGAGAAGAACACCATTGCGGAGCTCAGCCCACAGTATCAGAAGTTTGCTGAGTGGCTGCGCATCGAAGTTGCCGCGACCGTGTACCACTTATTCCTTGCCGAGGATAACTCACCTGAGCTGTTTGCTCAGGCCAAGAGGATCCATGGCCTTGTCCCTTACACCCTGATGAAGAACGTGATCCGTATTGCCAACCCCGCGGCCGTCATGACTGGCGTACTCGATCTCTTCATGGCTCAGCCATTCGGCTCGCGGTCGCTACTCCAACGTATCTTCTCATTGACCTTGAACGAGAGTATCAAGGACTTCCAAAAGTCAATCAACTCACTGGCTGCAAAGGTCGAGGATACTGTCCTCACTGATAAGCTAAAGAACTTCGTGAACGCGGAGGAGTCGATCAAGAATGATATCCGTGAGGAAGCCGAGATCGAGGATGTTGACATTATCGTGGCCATTCTTCGCTCCGAAGCCATCTCTCCAGAGCTTGGCCCCGAGCAGATTGGCAAGGTGTTCAATGGCTGGGTGGCGTGGAACAACGCCGTGGACAACGTGGACCTGGAAATGCAACAGGGCGCCCAGTGGTTCGCACACATGAAGCAGCTCTTGAAGCTCTACACCCGGCAGCGCGACAAGTCCATGATGCTCAGCATTGTCGAGGAGCCCACCACCCTTCAACTATTCCGCGACCTCTTCACCATCTTCTACGAGCCGCTAGTCAGGGTCTACAAGTCCGCCAACGTCTACAGCAGTATCACCGACTTTGCACAATTCGCCGACGACGCTATTGCCGTGATCGAAAGCGCCCAGCGCCAGGATGCCTCGGCAGACCCGAACCAGACTGTCCAGTCATTCATTGATCTATGCGCACGTCACGAAGACAACTTTTACAAGTTCATCCACGAGGTGCATCTCCACGACAACGGCCTGTTTGGATCCCTCATGTCATGGATCGAGGAGATTCTCGACTTCCTGCGCAAGGGTCCGACTGGCGGCAAGCTCGACATGAACGCCCTGTTCCAGGGTGCTGCCGGCGTCGGCCAAATCGACAAGGATCTCGCCATCGCTGAGATCAACGCGCTGGTCAAGTGGCAAGAGGACCGCAAGCGCTGGCACCTAAACAAGACGCGCCAGAAGATGGCCGCCGAGGGTACTGGCAACGACTCTATCCCGGGTGCTACAGCCTTCAAGGGAAGCGACTTTGGTCTCGACGAGGTAAGTACCAACTACAATACCGACCCAGGCCACATGTCTAAATAACACTAACCACCTCGTAGGCCGACCTGGAGGACCTCACTATCTCCGACGAAGCCTCCGACTCATCTGATGAAGGTTCCGCCGAAGACGAACAGGATGACCCGATCGCCGCCGAGCGTCGCCGACGCGTCAAGAAGCAAGACCAGCTACGCCGCACCGCAGGCGAACCCGTCAAGCCCGACGTGACCGAGATCCTGAAGCTTCACGAGCCATTCGTCGTGATGTTGCGGTACGTGCTGGCCGACTAGACATCCCGGTTCTGAATTTGCAGCGTTTCTTTTTTGCTCGTCTCCCCTTCCCCTACTTTGCATGGTCATACTCCTTTTCGCTCGATACAATAATTATCCATGGATGGTCTTGCTGGCCTGGTCTTATTGCTTGATATGATAAGTTGAATTGCTATGACTAGACAGATGGTATGCTTGAGGTGTATATAAATTACGAGGAAATAAACGTCAGAAGGGCTATATATAGAGAGAGAGACTATTACAGACAAATTTTATGAAAAAGAGGTTCCACGGAGCCGATAAAGGGGAGAAGGGGTCCACTAAATATTAGAATAATATGAAGTAGCCCTACACTAAACAAAAGGCATTTCGACTTTAACGTTAAACGGGGATAAAGAACTCCATCATTCTCATTTCATCCTTGATCGTGCCGGGGTGGAAGAGCTGAAGACTTCAGAGGTGCCGAGATCCGAACCTGCATATTCTCCAGATTCCCCGTCACGGTGAATTGGGTCTGAATGTCCGCCATGGTCAACTGCAATACATCAAGTATTTGCATTTTCACTTTTACGAGCCAATTCATTTGACTTGACTTAAATCGGTGCACATACTGCAACATTCTCTAGATAGCTTTGTGGCATAAGATCTGGATTTTTACGCGCATGTAGTGAGGACCAACGGGCTATCATGGTCGCTTGTTTATGCCTCAGGTCCCAGCCAAATCTGTCTCCATTCCCTTCGTGGCTTCTTGCAAAAATTGTAATCTGACATGGTTCCTTACACCGGAACAGCGCATCCCCAAGATGTAGCAATAGACGACTGGCCGCCGAAGAAGATGATCAGAGCCTCGATTGCCGCCCAGGAGCCCATGCCGGAAAGGGCAAGGCCGCCCATGAAGTACAAAGAACTGGCAATGTTGAGCCACAAGTTTTTGGTGTATCCACGAACCCATCGTCTCCAGCCGTTATCCAGTCTCGTAGTCACACGCGTGATGGGGTTGAAGCCTTCTCCGGGAAGCCGTGCTCCAATCTGACAGCTGTATCCAACGTACAGGATAGCAGGGAAGGTGTAGGTGAAATTGAGAATCAGGAGCGCGCCGACGAGACCTGAAATACCGTTCAGATTGGGAACGGAGGCCGCAACAATAAATGCGAGGATCCAGTAAAAGGGACCCAAGGCGAACCACATCCAGCGGCCTTTCTTAGTGGTGATAGGGGGGAAGTTTAATACTTCTTGGAAAACCTCGATGTAAACGGTTTTCATGCCGATGTTGAAGTACATGACTAGAAGCAGCGTGTTAATAGATCAGTGGAGTAAATACCCGAAGCAGATACTTACTGCATGCGATAGCACCAGTCAATAGAGCGAAGACATTTCCAACAGTCTGCAGAGAAAAGGGCGTCACTGCAGTGGTGATGACTTGGGCGGAATACTGGCCATAGAAAGAGTAGACCTTCAAAATTTATGGTAAGTTTCAATCCTTCGTCTATGCTTGAACCGTGTCAACAAAAGATAAATGACTTACAAAGGCACCGAAGAAAATGTAGACGCAGCAGATGAAGATCTGTGCGCACAACAATCCCTTCCAAAAGTCCATTGGGTGTCGCATCTCAGCCAAAAAGGCCACGAAGAGCAGAGCACCGCCCCAGCTGTCTGTGGGTGGGAGTCAGCCAGGGGTGAAAACGGCTCTATTGGAATGGGTGATACGTACAAACCATCTGATTGATGCCGTTCAGCTGTCCGGCAAATCCGACTGCCGCGGGCTGGTATTCTGCAGGTGGTGGGCCCGCAAAAGTCTTGATAGGGCCAATGTCGTGAATGCGCGTGCTGAGTGTGGTAGCTTGATAGTCAACCGTGAAATGGGCCGCTGCTACCATGCTGCGTGGCACTGTGAGAAAGATCCACAGACAATTGGGGGTTCGAAGATACTCACACAATAATGAAACTGGCAATGTTCAACCAAACGGACGCATTGGCAAGCCAGCCGACATGCTGCAAGCCGCGCATCATACCGGCAAAAATACCAAAGGCCGTAAAAATGACGAAGCAGGCAATGTAGCAAATGGTTCCTCCCGAGAGCTGGGCGATGATCTGGCCACTTCCGAGAACCAAAACTGCCACGGTCATGAACTGTTGGAAAGCTTGCGTGACGTTGATGAAATGGCGTGACTTCTTGCCGAAGATGCGGAAGAAAGTGTCGCCATAACTGAGGATCGGATATCGAGACGAGTCAAGAGTCAGGTAAACACGCCACAAGATGTAGCCACTGACTCCAGCGGCAATAGAGAAGATGACATAGAGAGCAACTCCGGGGCCATAGCCAACCGTGGAAAATGCGTATCTGGATTCGAGTCAGCATAATTGGTTTGCCTTGATCTTGGAATCAAAGACGCACGGGCAACTCGACCAACCGAGAATATCGGTGGTGATCAAGAAAAAGATGGTTCCCCAGCTGGCCGTTTTCAATGCCCTGGCCGCGGTCTTCCATTCCTCCTCCGTCACGGCGAGGTCATTGGCCTGGACGACCACTGCACCTTTGTCGCCACCAGTTGCCTCAGCCTCGGCTTTGGCGGCCTTCTCCCGCTCCTTCCTCTCTTCGTGATGGATGCCTTGCGAAAAGCGTCCCTTGAGGACCTTCCCGAAAGTGAGCGGACCGTTCTTCTCAATGTATTTGCGGTTCCTCTCCTCTTCATCCAGACGCTCGATCTCAGCCCAGTAGGTATATTCCTCAAAGGTGACGGTGGGGTCGACACGAGCTTTGAGACCCCATTCACGCTCCATGATCTTGCCATTGGCTAGTTCATCGTCCTTCTCTGGGTTCGAGGGATGATCGGCCACAGGCTCAATGACCATGTGGTCCTCTGTGATGGCCATGGTGAAAGAAACTCTCGAAGATTGGCTTCGGTGGGCTCGGCGATGAAATGAGATAGAGAAAATTGGGGGGTTACAGAGGGAGTATTATAAAAGACCAATTCAAAAGGGGTGCGCCTAATCTTCCAGAGACAATTACACCAATGGGCCCAATTCTAGCCTATCGGGACACCGTCGGGTATTCCAACTCATTGTGAAGCCACTCGGCGCATGGATCATAAACCAAGAGACTGGACCCTCGTTGGGAACGCATCCGTGCACCGTTCTCTAGCGGATGGCAGCCAGCCCCTTCCTTTCGCCACATGCAACCGGAGGCGAGATAAGCTCGACGTTGGTCATACGACAGGCGCGTGATACGGGGAAGTTGACTCCAAATCTCCTCCATTGGAAGTGTCTTAAGAATCCGGTCTCCCCGATGCGCGGCCTGTGCACGACGACATGCCTGATAGGGGCGAATGTCCGTTAGTTGGGGAAGGGTAGTAGCCAAGATTAGAAGGTAGCTTAGCGACGCCACTACGTGGTATCGGCCCCTATCCTGATCAGTTTCACCAATGATATTAGGTTGTTACAAGCCCGGGGTTTAGCGCAACGCTATTCTAGACTAGTGGACAAGCCAACGAGGCGGGGTACCGACGCAGATCCGATAGACCAAATCATTTTCATTCCACGCGACGATGCTTGTATGAGGGATGTAGATGCCCGGGGCCGTGAGTAGCCGGAAGATAAATTGACGGAAATCATTATCGAGTGGTTTGATTGGTTTCTGGTGCCAGACTCGCCTACTGTAGGTAATCTTGGGGAAGATAAGTCGCGCTGCTCACGGTGGCTGAGCAACGCTAAAATATTTCTCGTTCCCAGACCTAAGGGTTGCGAGGTAGACAAAAACGAACCGTCACCTGGAGCTCGTATCTAGATTCTAGGAATTGATTTTCTCTCAATGGCCTATCGTTGACTGAACAGCTCCTGAGGCAGATGACCGCCATAGAGATATTAACATAAAGACTGCTGCCAAAGTTAGCCAATGGTGATATATGGCACGCTAGAAACCGATTGGAGTATCAAAGAGAGTCGATAGGGTCTCGAACGGATTTTTTGTAAAAATAGGAGGTCGATATACCTCCAACAATCACTATTTGGTTTGGAAAGTGCTCCTTCACACAGACCTCCTGTTGATTTTTTCGAACTGCTTAACAGAAAGCTTTCACTATAGGCTATCTTTGTACTGTCGCTTTTCTCTTCCCCTTGGTTCTTTTACAGCTGTTCATCCTCCGAATAATGAACCTTTCCGGGCGCTCCAAAAATGCTGTTTCTCTTCCGGCGAAGCACGCATCCCCAATGTATTCCCTGAACAATGCTGTGCTATTACAACGCCATTTGCATCCAAGTCATCTGTGAATACAGATGTTCTAAGAGTGGCGTTCCTAGGTATGTTTAAATTTTCTCGCCCTTTACTAGACAGACTTTACGAACATTAGGAAAGGAGAAGTATCCTACGTGACCGACTACTCAATGCTGGCAACTATAAGTCACTCGCTCTAGGCAACGGTTGAGTAAACGAACATGCCAAATTTCTAGAATATAAGTAGGACTTTCCGATCTACTTGAAGGTGAATTTGACCCTCGCCCGAGGCGCCTGTGATTGTTCCACTCGATCTCTGAGCAGAAATTTACAATTTTCAATATAAAATAGACATGACAGTCCTTCGATTTCCAAAATGGCAAGAAAACACTAAGCTGACCCAGGCTGAACGGAACGTACTTGGTATCGGGGGCATCCCAAAGAGCTGCCGTCGTATTGGTTGAATCATAATGAGGTGTATCCCTGCTAGTTTCGAAACTAGTCAGTCCATTCCAGACTTTCCCTTGTAGAAGAGGCATCAAGGGTGTCAACGGACTGTCCTTATTTTTGAGGTCGTTGAGTCGCTTCACCCAGTCCCATTACGAAATCATCTCGACCCGGTAGTCAGTATCATTGATAACACTAATTGTATCTTCCGGACTAACAGAATCAACCGGGTCAGGCGCAAGTCGGCCGTAGGATCGCCCCAGCTCGGCGTTGGTTGAGGCAATGTGAAGAATTGCGTCGCAGACACAGTCCACGGCTAGAATACATCTACATAGAAAGAAATGATCATAATTCATGCCTATTTACTGAAGCAGCAATCGGCTGCCGTGCATATGGACATTTCGTAGCTCCACAACCATCTGGGATAAATGCTGGTGGCGTGCGAGGTGTAATACCCGGGCAAGTCACGATGACTGGGCCAAGTACTGTCGCAGCCTATCCGCGATATCATGGTGGCCATATTGGATTGCCGCATCCAAGGGAGTCGTAGAATCAATACCATCGCCCCACGTCGGCTCGATATCCTCAGCCTCAAGCAAAGCATCAACAGCCTGCAAATGGCCAAAGATAGCAGCTTGATACAGCGGCGTATGACAATTATCGTCCGTGGTGTTGACATTCGCCCGCCGCGGACCCTTTAGCAAACACCTTACAATATCGTCATGATTACTCGCCGCTGCAATGGCGAGTGGCCGTGTCCCTTGCACATTACCCTGTTCCAAATTGACACGCTCGCATGCTAGCAGAGTATTCACCATGTCCTTGCGCCCGTGCTTCGCAGCTTGGAACAGCGGCGTATCGTGTTGCCAGCTATCGCTCAAGTTCGGATTCGTCTTGTCCCACCCGCACAGATACCGGACGACATCGACATGGTTTCGTTCCGCTGCAATGGCAAATGCGCCTCGCCCGTGCCCATCGCGCTCCCCGTTCGGATCGAGCTTCTCGCCGAAGTACGAAACAAGGTACTCAACGATATCCAACTGTCCCACGATAGCCGCGTGGAAAAATACATGCTGGCAGTGTTCGGCGGTATTATCCCCTTCCAAGATACGCTGGATATGCGCCGCAAGTAGTAGTTCCGCTTCATTGACATCCAGCATCGCAGCGAGAGACAACGGCGTCGCACCCTGCCGATTCGCAATTCGAGGGTCAGCCCTCCCTTTCTGGAGAAGCAGGGAAATAAACCTCGGGTTGTGTTCAACAGCAATCATAAGCGGCGTATCACCCCATTTATCCTCTAGATTGACATCGATCCGATCATCATTCAACAGCGCGCGCACCACAGCGGTATGGTTCCGCTTAATGGCCCACGAAATCGGCGGGCGAATATATTTCCTATCGCGACTATTGGGATTGATATCCTCGAATTTCAAAAGAACCTGGAGCATCTCGATACTCCCGTGATACGCGGCAAGCATAAGAGGCGTGCATCCTTTGATGCGGGGATCGAAGTCCGTAAATGACTGAACATCGGCGCCCGCTTCGATAGATTTCAGTCCCGTCTTTCTATGATCGAACGTTGCGGCCCATGTGAGAGCTGTCGCATTGTCGCGGGTTACATCGCGCTCGTAGAGGCGGGAATTGAGGAGATTGTAGAAGAGGGAGTTCGTTCGGGCGAGGGCGGAGAGGTCGGCGCTTGAGGTCAAGTGCTCGGATATTGAGATTAGAAGCTCGGTTGGGAGGACGACCAGGGGTCTTGGTTCTTTCACCATGCTGGGAGCAGAGAATCATGGTAACATATTGTGTGAGGCTCAAGCTTGAAAGGTGGGCAGAGGCTGATCGGGGCTTAGACGTGGGGGTGGAAATGACGTTGGTGATCTTCGTGCGGCTCGCCCCTCGTTTTTGGGAGTTTCACCATGAAGATCCCCAATTTCCATGGTAAATGCCCTCCCAGCGTACCATCAAATACATTGAGATTCCCGATGAAGCCAATTGAGCAAAGGAACTAAATAAGTTAAACAGATAGAACGTGAAGAGATTTTGCAGAAAGTGGCCATAGTTGGGCAGCGATAAGAGATAAGGAGTTTCCATGGCGACGACTTGGAGATCGCATACTCATCATCTTTAGCACCTCTCCTACATCTTCAAGAGAGCATGCCACCATGTTTTCCCCAAACAAGAAAGCCCCGATGAGCCCGCGCACAGCGGCGCCCTTGAAAGGGCTTTTTCAAGAAGGCATGTGGATGTGCAACTGCCAGGAACGGCTGCCCGCGGCCAAACGAGAGACCAAGAAGCCCGGCAGGAATCAAGGACGATTTTGTAAGTCTCACAAATCCGGAATCTGTTTCCTTGCACCCCTGCTGATTTAACCCAGTCTGGACCTGCCAGAACCCTCCAGGGAAACAGTGTGGCTTCTTCCTCTGGGCTGACGAGGCCGCGGTCCGCGAGAAAGAAACCCTCCTCTCCAACTCTCGCTCAGAGCCTGAATACCGCGATCCCATATACAACACACCATCCAAGAACTCATACCGCACAGGCATCGGCTTGCTGACCCCCCAGACCGAGCGCAGAGTGACAGACGTCCCGCCCCGCCAGTTCAAGACACCGCCAAAGAGCGCAAAGGCGCGCATGATGGCAGAAGATACGGATGAATTTGGATGGCACGATGATTCGGATGACAACGAAGTATTCAGTGAGGTGCTACAGTCAAGCCAGGCAACAGAACCGATCTTGTCCCAACCCAACTTCAACCCCGAATCACCATACAAAGCAGCACGCACTTCGGCGATGACTTCCCCAGGCAAGCGCAAGCTATTCGAGTATGCACAAGACGATTCAAAGAGTAACGTCTCCCCACTGGCAACGCCGTCTACTTCTCGCTCAAGCCGATTTCCTCCATCCTCGGCAGAGCTGTGCATGACGCCAACCCCCAGCAAGTACCGCAATGTACTGAGCGCAGACTCAAAGTCGGACATGTCGAATTTGGCGAAACAAGCTAATGCTGTTTTGGACAAACATGACGTCGTACTGCCCAACGAAGCGCGCGACGAACTTTTGGAACTACTCAACATTCATGACTTGAAGTTGAGCGGTACAATGAAGGGACGTGATGCTGTACGAATCGCCCTTGAAAAAGAGAAGCACAACCGCAAGGAGGAGGAGCTGCGTTTGAGAGAGGAAATTGTAAAGTTGAAAGAGCAGAATGTGAATCTCGAGGCGCAGCGGGCGATGGACCAGACTTTCATTAATTCCATGAAAGAGTGATCGGGACTACTGATATTGATGCTGGTTATCACAGTAGTCGAGATCTTCCCGAACGAATTTTGAATTTCTTCAAGTATTGATATCTTGTTACGACCTCTGATGATCTTATGATTCTGTCCTATTGTACTTATACATCGATGTTCCTATCATCAATGCCATCCAGCATCCATGAGAACCGAGACGAGGAATTTTTTATCAATAAGATATCAAGAAGCACCTCAGTCCTCAGTAATCCTCTTTACCTCATCACATAATAATTAGAAGAACAAAAAGAGGTTATCCAGTTGTTGCGGCTCATGTAGATCACTGATAGCGTCACGTGGCCGATAAGAAACACAAATTATGCGCCCAATGCGCAGCCTAGCTCGCAACCTTTTACAAATTTCAGTTCAGGCTATCGCCCTCTCTTCAATGGAGTCGAACAGTGACTTCCGCCAGCAGGCCCCTCGCGAAATCCCCGCCATGTTCCGCCCACCCGTCAACCGTGCGATGCGCACGCTGGACCGGTCATTCTTCCGCAAGACGGTGCCGGTCTCTGCAGCCAAAATCTTCCAGAACTCGGACATCTCGCGCGTGCGCAAGGCGCTTGGTTCCAGTAAGGACCTGCTGGTTTTGCCGCGGTTGAACGTTGTGCGCGAGCTGAAGGAGCAGGATGGTGTGAAAAAGGCGCTTCTACTACGGGAGGGTGTGAAACACGATGGTGGGTTATACGATTGGTTTTCGAAGTGGTATCGTGATGCTGATGCGATTGTACAGACAAGTCGACGTGGTCGCCTACTATCACGGAGTTGAGCGAGAAGGGCACCGTGTCCATTTTGCCTTATAATTTGGAACTTGATTACGACTCTTGGACATACGGTATGCATCGGATATAGGGGATCGATGGCCTACAGTACTAACAACCACGAAGCTGAGATCGCCGCTTCGGTTTTGCCGCAAAATGAGGAAATGCCAGAAGTCCCTCAAGGCTTCACGCAAGTGGGGCACGTCTGTACGTTTCTGTCCGATTGACGGATATCGAACTTTCAAACTGACCAAAAAGTGCACCTGAATCTCCGCGAGCATTGGCTTCCGTATAAGCATATCATTGCTGAGATTCTCATGGACAAGAATCCCGCCATTCGTACGGTCATCAACAAAACAGAAGATGTCGGCTCGCACAGCCAGTTCCGCACGTTCCCCTTCGAGTTGCTGGCCGGTGACAATGACCTCAATGTCATCCAGCACGAGCAAGACTGCGAATTCCGATTCGACTATTCTCGCGTATACTGGAATAGCCGTCTGGAGACGGAGCACCGCCGGCTCGTGGACAAGTTCCAGCCTGGCCAGATGGTCTGCGACGTGATGGCGGGCGTCGGTCCCTTTGCCGTGCCTGCGGGACGCAAGCGCATCTTCGTCTGGGCCAACGACTTGAACCCGCACGGCTATGAGGTGATGCAAGATGCTGTCCGTCGTAACCATGTCTCGGACTTTGTCACTCCATTCAACCAAGACGGCCGGGAGTTTATTCGCTTCGCGGCGCAATCTCTGCTGGAAGCTGACCCAGTCACTATCACCATTGAACCCAAGAAGCGCAGGGATAAGAGAAGAAAGGTTGAAGACAACCAAGAAAACGCGAAGCCCTCGCCGCCTCCTCCGGTATATACTCGCCCGTCCATTGTCGACCACTACGTCATGAATCTACCTGCCACCGCCATCGAGTTCCTCGATGCCTTCCAGGGTCTCTATACTGGCAAGGAATCTCTTTTCGCCCCGCACACCTCTCAACTCTTGCCCATGGTCCACGTCTACTGCTTCTCGGGTCACTCCGAGAACGAGGTGGATGATCACATTGATGTCTGCCAGCGGATTTCTGAGCGCATTGGGTATACTATCACCCCCGAAGACCGCATCGGAGGCAATGGCAATGCTGCTATCGAGCTGGCCATTTACAATGTGCGGCTGGTCAGCCCCAACAAGCAGATGTTCTGTGCCAGTTTCCGCCTACCAGCGGAGGTCGCATTCCGGAAGGTTTAAAAAAGTACATAGCTGTTGCATACTAGGCGTTTGGAGAGATTGTTTGCAGATATAGAAAATAATGCAGACTCGATACCCTAAACATACCCTGAACTCAACGTACAATGTGACTCGGTACTATTAAGCAATTCAGTCTTAATTGCATGAGGATAAAAGGCGGTGAACACACCGCCTTTTACTGCCTCGCGACCTGCAGACTTTCAGCGACCCGCGCAGGCTCCTCGACGACCGATCGTATCGACGCCCGCATCTCGGAATCCCCCGTCAACCATCGCCGATAGTCCATTGCGCGTTCGCATCCTCGTCCCTGGCCCGACCACAAAAATGAGCGTCCAACTCCCCCCGCCCACGCACCGCAAGCGCGCCCTGCCCCAAGGCGAGCTCGAGGCGGCTTCCACGCTCAAGCTCGGCGCCGACCAGAACACGCACACATTGTCGCTATCCGAAGCACGACTCGTCATTCACAAGGTGCTGGAGAACAAGCGGCGTGGGGGCAACAAGTACGAGGAGCCGGAGTATGTTGGACGATGCCCGCCAAGCTCGACCGAAGACTAACAGATGATGAAAGGAACTTGACCAAGACGCTGGACTACCTGGACGTGTTTGCCCGGTTTAAGGACGAGGAGAACATCAAGGCGGTGGAACGTCTGCTCAACTCGCATACGGAGCTAGAGATGTTCGAGCGGTCGCAGCTCGGTAAGTGCCTAAACCGCCTTGGGTGCCTGACGGCCTCGGTGCCTGGTTGCCCGATCTCCCCTCCGGAGTTCCCCTGTGGCGTCGGAACCAGCCATCCTCGAATGCTCGACTAACTCCGAAATTAGGCAGTCTGTGCTGCGACAATGCGGAGGAGGCGAAATCGCTGATCCCGAGTCTTCAGAACAAGATCACCGACGCAGATTTGCAGGAGCTGCTGGACGAGCTGACCAAGCTGCGGAACTTTACAGAGTAGATATCCCGTAGGATGGGATCCAACAGCATGGAGTTTTGGGCGTTCTTGCATCTAGCATCGGGTCTGGAGGATTTCCGGGTTTTCGTCGGGGGAAGCACATAAGACCGTTATACCGTGACTAAGAACCAATTTTCGGGATTTAGCCAAGGCAAATAACAATCTTCATCGCCACCGGGTTAAGTGTTCTAGAGTAGGTAGGCACGCGCCGGGGATTGCCTCACGTTCTCCGCTCCACCACGGCGGGGCACCACAGTTAAACTCATGATATGTCAGCATCGTCGTGGGTTCTCCTGGGCTCCCCACATCGACCTCGACTCTTTGATTGGCCCCGGTAAAAGACGTTATCACGGAACGCTGATTGGTTCTATCTTCGAGCGTCGCGTGCGAGCTATATTAGTAGGACAAGGGTGTTTCGCCCCCGGACGTCCTCAAAACGGTAAACTGTTAGGTAACAGGTGTCTCCTGGATCTCCGCCCGTGTCCCAGGCATGTGAGAGATCTCGCCAGGGAAGAAACGCGCCGAGTCATGGAGTAACCGTAGTTCGACCGCAGAATTCACAGTACGTAATACTACGGAGGGTCGCTCGGGTACCCAATCAGGG
The DNA here is from genome assembly GCA_037042055.1 of Penicillium sp. S103-07. Taxonomy (NCBI): domain Eukaryota; kingdom Fungi; phylum Ascomycota; class Eurotiomycetes; order Eurotiales; family Aspergillaceae; genus Penicillium; species Penicillium sp. S103-07. The sequence continues at coordinate 299,069 of JAXQJQ010000019.1, read as the reverse complement.
CAGCCCGGCTTATCTGGCTTGACAATTTTCGCTTCCTAATTTCTGAGAGAAGACTGGATCGGTGCCAATTCTGTTACGAAACCGAATGGCTGATCGTCTGAGTCCTCGGGTGAGCTTCGCTTTCTTCTATACCAGCGATGTCATCATGTTTCCCTCTCTCTTTTCCTCCCCGAACTTTCTCTTCCAGCTTCTTACCCCCCTCTGAAAGAGTGTTAGGAATGACGGAGAGAACTATCCGCCATTTGATCCTCTTGCAGTCTTTGGCGGGTTCTTCTGCTTGAATTTACCGGGATCAATATACTATATCTGATCGTCCCGGGAGATAGCACTTTTTTTTTCGTGATAAGCCATATCTCGTGCGTCCATCCCGGCCCTGTCTTCTCTTATCTGAGGAATTGTCGGTCAGCTCAACTAACGCCTCGAAGACAAGCAACCCCCAATAAGATTCCCCAGAGTGTGGAGGTGGCTTCTCGTGGAGTCCCCGGAGCTCGCTGCCCCGTTACGTGACGAATTCGCGAATCGCAGGCTATCAATTATTTATCTCCGATCGCGATCCCTATCTACCACACCCTTTATCATCCGCCCCTTCACCCTCCATGGCTACCGTCATCACTATCCAGCCTTCTTCAACGGCTGTTTCTCCGACCTACTCTCAACCCCATTCACCCGACCTGCGCCGACGAGCACCGACATCGACCTCGACGCCCAACTTGTCTCCGTCCCCTGTCTCCGTGAACTCGACTTTAACCGGCGCTCAGGGCCGGAATGGGGCCAGCTGCGACGCTTGTCTCCGACGAAAGAGCAGGTGTGCCATGAACGAGATGGTCCACAAGTGCTACTCGTGCGAATTTCACCGTCAGGACTGCACCTTCACCCTATCCGCCGAGGCACCCACCAAGAAGAGGAAACTCGACGCCGTGCAGGAGCATGCGGACTCCGTCAAACGACCCACCACCGTCCAATCTTCCATCCCCGAGGAGGCTCCTCGACCGCACCAAGCCGCTATGATTCGCCCGGGGTTCTTCAACCAGTCTACGCAGCATATTGGCATGACCACAGAGTTGGAACCTGCTCTGCTGGATCATTTGCCGCTGGATGAGTACGACGAATTCACAGTTCATGCCTCCCGTATTCGCAGGTGTGCCGACGACGGTACTTTCATGAGAGTTGTCAACACTGTTCCTGTCGGTGACTCGCAGATCGTGTCCCTGGATGCCATTGAGAGCCTGGTCGCTCCGTACGGGGCCACATTGATCGAGAAGTTCTTCGAGCATGTGCACCCTTCTTTCCCCATTCTGATGGAAGATGCATTCCGCCAATCATACCGCGATCGTCGTCAGTTGTCTCCGCTGCTTCTGGCTGCAGTGTACGTGTTGACGTTGAAATTTGTCGATGTCGGTGTGTCATCGCAGACAGCACGGAAGCCCGATGCGGCCCGGTTGGAGAGCACGGCTTTGAAATTGCTTCTCGATTCTTTGCCCTTCCCTAGTATTTCAACTATTCAGGCTGGGTTATTGTTGACGCAAAAGTCGACTTTGGCAACGGCGTCTTTGAATGGGCAGTTGGTTACGGCATCCTTCGAGCTTGGGCTGCACCAGGATTGCTCTAACTGGCGGATGAAGACGTGGGAGAAGGGTTTGCGAAAACGCCTTGCCTGGGCTCTGTACATGCAGGATAAGTGGTCTTCGCTTGTGCATGGCCGCCCCTCGCAGATTTTTGCTTTCAACTGGACCGTCAAGGATCTCGTTGAGCAGGACTTTTCCGATGCTTTCCTGTCCGGTACCGACTCCGCACACGACGAGGCAGCTGTCGGGCATGGCCCTCTCCTATTCTGTCATATGGTGGCTCTTACAACCATTTTATCGGATATCCTGGATCGATTCTACACTCTGCAGGCCGTCGAGGACTTCCGAGCAGCTGGAAATCAGCGCACGCGGATAATCCTAGACAAAGCTAAACCGGCCCAAATCCGTCTGAAAGAGTGGTTCTCTTCCTTGCCGGTATCTCTCAAGATGGAATCCTCGACCGGAGAGCTCGTCGAAACCATCACCGACGAGCATGCCCGCAACGGCGCTCTACACCTCGCCTACTTTGCTACCGAAATTACCCTCCACCGCTGCATCATCCGCTCTATAGCCGGTGACGGTACTGACTCCTACCTCGCCCACATCTGCCGATCCGCAGCCAAGACCCGCCTCATCTCCGCCATGGACTTCGTGAACCGTCTCAGACCAGCGCACCTGCGATCCTTCTGGCCGGCCTCCGCGCGCACGAACTTCTCGCTGATTGGTTCCTTTGGCATGTTACTGCGCGTCACCGCACCTGCCAGCGAAGAGGCAGAGTTCTACCGCCTTCGCCTCTGCGAATACCGCTGGACCCTCAGCGTCAGCCACAAGAACGCCGAGTTCATGAGCTTTGCGCTAGAAAGCCTCGATAACCAGACGATGCTGGATAAGCATGTCCCCGAAAAGCCCAGCATCGAGGAACTGATGGCATCGTCGGCTAAACAGCCCGCTCGCCCGAACCACATGTCTGCCTACGACGACGCCCTTGCCGATGCAGAGACACAGGGCACGGGTCTTTCGTCATCGGTGATCTCCGGTCTCGCTTCCCCGGCTACGTCTGTCAGCGATATCGAGGAACAGGATACACAGATGCCACCTCTCTAAACCCTCTTTCCCCATATACCTTCACACACTCTTCTCCTTCACCCTCTATACCTCACCCGCCAACGACCCCTTCTCTCACGACATGATTTTCCGGCGTTTATACCGATCCCCAGGATGAAGCGCATGATATTTACTGGAATGTTTGCATGTACCCGTGTACTTGTCGCAAAGCGCAGGCAACCTTTGCTCGGCCTTGTTTTGTTTGGAATTCGGAATAGCTAGGATTCAAATTGGGTTTTCAATGTTTATAGATCGGACTGGACATAGATCGCATCATGAATTACGATTCACATTCAATCTTTCTTCTCCTGGTACAAGACTAGATTTCTCTGCGAAGGGGAATAGAATATTTCTTTGAAGAGTTCCAAAATTTCCAAGGTTTGCAGGCATTCTATGAAGGTACGTCAATACAATACGTCCAGGACGCCCATGGACTGAGCTCATCCTTGCCCTTGTACGGTGGCGGCAGACTCTTCTTAACAAGCAACAGGTCCCGATCCAATAGGCAGAAGCCGGTAGATAGTCAAATCGTGCTCGCGGCTCAAGGTCCTTCTACCATTCATAATCCACAGCCAAACTCTTCTTCACGGAAATCATCAAACATACCATATGAGCAGATCCATACCAATGCCTCTTCAACACCCCCAAAAGCTCCCGAACAAATCCATCATACGAGATGGGATAAGTCACCGGTTTAACACATCCAAAGAGGCAACGACGGCGGTCATCAGTGAAGATCTTTCCACGACGGCTCCGATCTTAATTATTAACAAATCCCGCAGGTCGGGAAATGGATCTAGACAACCTTTTCTTCCAGATAACTCCCAAATCTCAAGGTGAATTCAATCCTGGGACCTTGAGGCCTTTCTACGTCATCAAATCTCGTGGCTTCGAGTGTGATCTCCAGGTCGACGTGGGAGACTACGACCCAGGCGCCGAGGGAAACGATGTAGCAATGATTTAAGAATGCCACCAGCTCTACCACTCCACCCAGCGTTGATCAGTGACAATTCGCGCCTGGCAATGGACCTGGACACCCGCCTCATCAAATAGAAGGCAAAGATTCCGCCTTTCTTACATCCAGCCACAAACGCCCTGAACCACCCAGAATAGGCATTCGACTAAAAGCGTTTTACGATTAAGTAGGTTTGACAAAGAATCTGAAGTTTCGCAGAGATTGAGTCACTCCAACGGAGCCTTTCCACGAATAGAATACTATATTACACGCACCTGATCCACAGACCCTTCCTTGTCGCCTCAACAGCAAACGCCGAATCAAATGAGTTCCGCCAACACATCCTTTCTGCCTCGAGAGAGCACGCATGTGCATCCACATGTAGTATGAATCATTCTTGCGTTTACATTCGGACCTGATGGTACATTGCGGCCTACGCCCTCAACGGTTCGATGATTCCCCTGCATTCGTCCTGTCTAGCGTCATCCAGCCTGAAGTCCGGTCCTGTGGCTTTTCTCTCTAGAAATACTATATCAGAAACTCCGCTTCCTTTCGGCAATCACCCGTCTGCGTTAGGTCTCAGTGGTCTTGGGCAGGCGCCTCAACAGATGACTGTTTAATCATTACCATATAGGGTAATAAGGCCCCGGGGGTTGTTGAAAGTATGGATGACGTAATCCGCCAAACCTCGGTATCAGATGCACTGTGATCAACATGACAGATACAGTACAAAACAATGTGTGGACGCCAGTACACAATTGTCAGTTATAAGGTAGAGATGTCTTATTGGACATCAATCGGCCTTGAATGATTTCCCAATTACCATTATTACAGCGTGCAGGCTGCAAGATCAATAATCAGTAAAGGCAGTTTAGAGAGTGATCTGCGTACCCACACCTCGGTTCCCAACGAATCTTCTCTTGTTCGCTAGATGACCCACAGTTCCCATGTGTTCATGTGTTTCGAAAGGTGTATGACATGAATATAAATTCACGGGGTGGAGTGCGGGGGGGGTGGAAAACGTGCTTGACATTCTTTTGCCCATCACTCATCCACGCTGCTGCTTAGGATGGCTGCCCCGATGCGTAACCCAAAGGATTCCATGACGTCCACCTGGCGTTCGTGGGATCGCTCGCAGTGGAACGCCGGCCACTGGCTTCTCGAATACCTGAACGTGCACCATGTTGAACTTGATCAAGAAGTCCCGGTCCATCAGAAGACGGAAAAGGTCCCATATGCACCAGAGCTGCAGTTCCATCGTTGGGTTCTTCTCCACGCTGGTCTTGTACTCGCCGTTCACCAACTATACATCATCTGCTTCGGCCACCCCCCGGCGTTGCTGGCGTTTGTTTACTACAGTCTCGCTCTGGAATTCACTGCTGTGCACGAAACACACGTCCTCCGCCGCATGGGCCACGAGATCGGATTCTTCGACGGGGACAAGCATGCTCGCGACGGTGTGCCTGACGTGGGCGTCGGCAAGACCGTGAAGTCTCTATTATCCGTCATCATGTTCCGTCCAATGTTGACCGTCTTCGTCGCCTACCGCCCCGACGAAGGCCCATCATCGATCCGATGGGGATGGCTCATCTTCGAGACCGGCATGTATGCTCTCATGATCGACTTTTGGTATTACATCTTCCACCGCTTCGCGCACGAGACGGAGCACCTCTGGAAATTCCACCGGACCCACCACTTGACCAAGCACCCTAACCCTCTCTTGACTGCGTATGCGGACACGGTGCAGGAGTTCATTGACATTGTCGGCACACCTCTCATGGCGTACGGCTCAATGAAACTGATGGGATTCCCCATGGGCTTTTACGAGTGGTGGGTATGCCAGCAATACGTGGTGTTCACGGAGGTTCTGGGCCATAGCGGCTTGCGCATGCTTGCCACGGCGGTGAATCCCTGGACGTCGCTGCTAAGGCTGTGCGACATGGAGCTCGTTATTGAGGACCATGATCTCCATCATCGCAAGGGCTGGAAGAACAGCCATAATTACGGCAAACAAACCCGGGTGTTTGATCGGTTGTTCAACACGTGGGTTCCTCGTGTGGAGGGGCACCGGGACAATATTGACTACGTCAACACGGCGAAACTCCCCTTACTGTAACATCCACGACTACCCCTTTCAAGTGCGCAGGCAACCTGTTGCACGACTATTATTCTGAATCGAGATATTTGAGACGACTTTTGTTTTGCTGTCAGCGAGAACCTTGGAAGGTGGGGGAACATAGACGGAATAATTGCATGATGAGAGAATACCAATGATATATCTGGATTTTTGAACCTCTACGTGTTTTCGTTCTATACATAATACCTGCCAAGTTCGAACTTTACATTCGGTGGAAGTGAGTTTTCGTTTCTTCTAGAATTGTTCGATCATGGTTTAGCCGAGAAGGCGAATATCATATTTATGTCTCATCTAAATCGTATTTACCACGGTCTAATACGATAAACGACAATACCAGATCAACATCAGATTCCAACTAATAGAATAGTAGCAGACGTACCATCTCGGAGATACGGCGATCGTCGGCGATAGTGAACAGGTAGCGGTCTCAACGGACCTGCATCCTATTGGCGTGAGTCCCAGTCGAACCCCACACCACCTATAAGTTTCGCTTCATTTGCTTTGAATTCGTAATAGAAATTCGATCAGCCTTGCTTTCCCCCGCATTTACTTCAGAATGCCGAGGGTAAACGGATCCAGGAACCCGACCTTCAAATCGGATCTACGGTAGTCAGCCACATTGTCGTGTCCAGCTGATAATGATAACATTATCTATGGGTCCGACGGAAGATCCCGATAACGGATAAGCACGGCGATGGTCAATGAGAGTATTATCGTCCGAGCGTAGGACGGTGTTATAAAGAAGGGTGAGACTTCTGATCCATTATCAGTCCATCTAAGCACTTTTCCTTTGAAGCAAACCCCAAGAGGAACCGGTAATTTTCATTCGCCAACTCGGTATAAACTTCGATTCTCATCAGACAGGACTTGAATCACCGTGTCTGCGTCATGGCCCAAACATGGGATCAGAACGAGCTGCGAGCTCGCTTCTGCCATGCTCTTTCAGAAATGTACAAGGCCGAGGTCCCCTTATACGGCGACTTGGTCGACGTGGTGTTTGACGCAGATGCAAAGGCCGTACGCGACAGCCAAGACGGAGGAGGTCCAAAGGTTATCAACCCAGATGATGTTTTACCCTCCCGACACCGAGTTGAGCGACATGGAGCCATCCGACTGGGAACGGCACACGAACTGAGTACGATACGACGCATGTTTGCCGTGATGGGAATGTACCCGGTGGGTTATTACGATCTAAGTCTTGCCGGCTTCCCAATGCACGCTACTGCTTTCCGACCGAGCACCCAAGACGCCCTCTCCCAGCATCCTTTCCGTGTTTTCACGACCGTATTGCGGATGGAGTTGCTGACGGAGAAGACGCGGGGGTTGGCTCAACGGGCGTTGGAACAACGAAACATTTTCACTCCGAAACTTCTGGAGATTTTGGATGTGGTTGATAAGAATGGAACGTTGACACCAGAAGAGTGTGCCGAATTTATTGATAATGGATTGGAGACGTTCCGGTGGCATTCGAAAGCGACGGTCACCCTCGATGAGTACATGCTTCTCAAAGCTGAACACCCGTTGATCGCCGATGTCGTCTCTTTCCCCAGTTCACACATCAACCATCTTACTCCGCGGACAATCGATATCGATTTGGTTCAGCACCTCATGTTGGACCGTGGCATGCCCGCCAAAGAGCGTATCGAGGGTCCACCGAAACGAAAATGTCCGATTCTCCTACGACAGACAAGCTTCAAAGCCTTGGAAGAAACAGTTTTCTTCCGAGACACATCCGACACCTTTGTAAAAGGATCTCATACCGCCCGGTTTGGGGAGGTGGAACAACGCGGCTACGCTTTGACCCGCAAGGGACGACAGCTCTACGATCAAATATTGGACCGGGTGAATGTAGAGGCCGAAAATTTGAACTTCAAGGGCAATGACTATGATCAACTTCTGCAAGAACGCTTCAAAGCTTTCCCGGATACCTTGTCAGAGCTACGCAAGCAGAACTTGGCATACTTTTGCTATCAGTTGACATCGACCGGCGAGAAGGTGGCAAGGGATGATATGGCTATCTCCGAATTTGGAACTCCCGTGGTCCATCTCCAGGCTCTGTTGGACAAGAACATTCTAAAATATGAACCCCTGACCTATGAGGATTTCCTGCCCTTGTCGGCGGGTGGTATTTTCAACTCCAACCTCGGCAACGTCTCTCAGTCTAAGCAGCTCATTATGAGCGCAGAGCCTGATCTTGATGGATTCCAACGCTCATTGGGGACTCTCATTGCAGATGAGTTTCATCTATATGCACAGATGCAGCAGGAGTCGCTCCTGCATTGCAAGCAGCATTTGGGTTTGGAGGATATCGTCGTGTAGTGGGCATCATGCCATAAACCTTCTAGACTCGACACAGCATCACGAGACCCAGGCATTTATTGGTTCTAGCCTGAAATTTCACTGGTAATATTGATTATGGATTTCCAAAGCGTCTCCGCATTTTCTGACCATTGTCCAAATTTGGTAAACCTGGGGAGAGAACAGACATCCTCTCTTTGCTTCATGAAGGATTGTATGATGTACATGGAGGCATGATTCATCGACTGGGTCTAGGTACGCTTGGCATTTAGTGCGTTCTTGGATGAAGACTTGTCCTTCACTATGCATTGTCACATTCCTATTTGGGCTTGTGTTCATGGAACCAATCGTTTAAGTTGTAGAATATCGGATGTAAGACAAACCATAATGGCCGTTTCTGGCATAGGCCGAATACTACACTATCGGAAGGTGCCGATCTCACGGACGCCGCCTAGGGTAGATCTTGGAAGCCGTCAGCCTTTTTTTAGAAATCTGTGTTTTCAAGTTCCCTGTCACAGCCCTCGTTTCCAGCAAAAGTCTAGGCGGAACCCCCCGAATTTCTAGTCTCCGAATATACCGGGCGAGAACCGTGGCGAAAAATGTTGTATTACGCGATCAGCGAGTTTCGGCCGGTCGTGCCAAGACACGAGTGTGGCGCCGATGCGGCAGCGGCAAGCCGAACCATACTTACCCCTTCGAGCCCCACGCTCGGCGGCCGAATCTACGCCAAGGAGAGCCGCTCAGCAAAGTGGCTCAGCCGATAGATGTCGGGGCCGATCTATCCACAAGCCGATTGACCGGATATCTTCTCCACGGTTCATCTGAGATTTCAAAATAAACAGTATATAGAGACAATGGCTCACACCATCAGCACTGCTGTCCACGCCTTCACTGCATTGTGCCCAATTGGTAAAGTTCGACCTGCATGGAGTCTACGCAGCCTTTACCACATGATAACATCTCCTGGCATATTTGGGTTGGAACAACAACTACTGTAGTTCCTGCTTGCCTAGCTGTGACACTACGATTTGCTGCCCGTCATGTCTCCCGCGCGGGACTCTGGTGGGACGACTACACCATTTTGGTAGCACTGGTAGGTACTTGAACTCCATATAAAAATGGTGCTGGAAATGAACTGTAGCTGACATTAAAAGATTATCAACTTCGCTTTGGTAGCTGTGAAGTGGTCTCAGATCCTGCTATGGGGCTCTGGTCAGCACGTTTATGATCTTCCAGTGGAAGCAGTCGTGAACTTCAGGAAGAGCTTTCTGGCCATTCAAATCATCTACTTCACCAACGCCGTTTTCACCAAGACTTCACTGCTACTCCTCTACCATCGAATCTTTGGTGTCATAAAGGGCTTTCGCTTGGCTCTGTGGGCATCTGGGAGCCTCGTTATCGCATACTACATTGCGTGCGTCATCACATCTATTGTGGGTTGCTCGCCTGTGAGCAAATTCTGGGATCCCTCTGTTCCGGGAAAGTGCATCAACCAAGTGGCCTTCTTTCGGTACAACGGTGTCGCCAATATGCTCCTTGATGTTCTGATCCTGTGCCTTCCGTATCCGATGGCCTGGCGCTTGCAAACAACTGTACGCCAAAAGCTTATTCTCATCGGCATGTTCCTTCTTGGAGGCTTGTAAGTTTGTCCTCTGTTACTTCAACTTATCCAAACTAACGGTTAATGAAACCAGTGTCGTTGTTTTCTCAATCCTTCGAATCACAAGCTTCGACTTCGAGAGTCTTGAGGACCAGCCCTACGTCGCTACCGACTCGTCAACATGGTCTTCCATCGAACAATCAGTCGGAATCATCTGCGCCTGCCTGCCTACTCTCCGTTCTCTTTTCAGGTCCAGGCGTGACAGCCTGAAGAGGAGTAACAAATCCGTCAAGAACAACACTACTACCATTTTCCCAAAAAGACTACACTTGTCTGGCCGTTTATCACAGGGTGATGAAGAGGGCGGAGTAGTCTCGCCAGTATCTCCGGTTCAACCAGCACATGTACGTGAGCATTCTCCTCGCGAGCTAGGGCTTCTTGAACCCCAATATCGCGACTCGTTGGGTCCCATGCCTCCTATGAATCCCACGAGCCCTCTTTCTCAGATGTTTGAAAGTAGTGAACAAGAGCGGCTTATGTCTCGACCCGAATCATTTGTATAAGCAAGGATTCTTGGATTTTTTACATAAAAAAGTATTATTATGATACCCCACCTAGTTAAAAGAACTGATCTATCTTATTTTAAACAAAAGTGAAGGGTGTAAAAAAGTATTGTTATGTGTCCGTGACATTTTAAGGGGAAATGTACCTGGTTTGTATGTCTAGTTATCAGGGCAACAGGACCAGAGCCATTGGCGGCAGTGCATCCAAGTCATCGGTAGCGGCTCGTGGATGCAATTTCCGAGACAAGACGCTGCCATCCCAGCCATCACACTTCACTTCTCATATATTAGTGCCATTTCCGATGAAGATCCCATCGTCAGTGTTGTCATTTCCCACAAAACTGGCTGGCAGCTTGGGGGCGTTGAGGTTGATAATCAAGTGAATTGTGTCCTAATTCTCTGGCGATTCGTCACGTATTCTTCTCGCCGTCGCCAAATGAATACCAATTTGACTTTGATGCACTACGTCCGTAACCGCACGGCTATCGAAACCGGCTCGTGCGGCGAGCGCGAATATGGAGCGTTCATCGAAAACCTCGAAGAAGCTTCGCACTCGATCGTAACCACCGCCATCCCCACTAAGCAATTCCCCGACCCAGTGATATTCGATGATCAGGTCCGCGGGTTCATTCAATAGAGTATAACGGCCATCTACCATGCTTCGGTGACGTGCAGGATGGGACAAAAGAGGACTCCCATGGCTATGTTAGGCAGCAATGGACGCGTATTCGGAGTCAAGTGGCTGAGAGTAGTTGATGCCAGTAGCTTAACATGTCTCTCTCCTGGTCACTCGGTCAACGGTCTATGCTTTTGCGGAGAAGATTGTAGACGAGATTATTCGGGCCAATTAGGCGCAGTCTTCAGATGAAATCCAACTCATGACAATTCTGCTTGAAGATTCCAGTATCCGTGGATAAAAACTGAACGATAATGATAGAATACAATGCACATAAGGATCAGCCAAAATCCATCTATCTGTACAAAATATGCTGCAAAGAGACCCAATGCATCATATCTCGGTATGACTGCCACCGCGACAGCCAATAGACCGAGAAATCCTCCCCTATATCTCGAAACCTAATCATATCATGACTTGGCCTCGATTTTTGTGGCTTCTTCAGAATCCTCAACCACCACGGCACCCTCCTGCAACAATTCCTCCGGAGTCTTGATTCGCACGTCCATCACCCGCATAATCGTATACCGGTGCTTACTCTTGACCGTCTTGGTGTGTCGCTGTCTCCGCTTGGTCTTCTCCTTGATGCGCAAAGGCTCGGACTCGACACCGGTCACGCGCACACGGCACTCGAACATCCGCTCGTCGACATGCGGCGAGCCTTTCAATGTGAAGTCGCGCGAACCAAGCGCCGAGGCTCGGTTAAAGCGCAGGATATCGCCGGTCTTGACCTTGGGCATGAGGAAAGGCAGGCGGATATGGTCACCCTCGGTCAAGAGGTAAGGACGGGCGTGCAGCTCGGCAACAACGTAGTGTGGCGATTGGCCGACGAGGTGCGGGAGGCGGGACATGAGGGACTGAGTAACCTTGAGGGGCGAGTCGAAGGTGGGTGCAACGGGTTGTTTCTCAATTGGGACATCTCGGCGTGTTTGGGGGATGATGAATGTGGTTGCCGGGTCGGACGAAGGAACCTTGATGCCTTCGTGGGCATCCGGCTGGGCGGTTTGCGCTCGAGGTGTGGCGCTCAATGGTGTGTCGGGATTAGGGGTGGAAGACTGAGACGAGGACTCTTGTTGCGATGCCCGGAGCAACGCGGTCTGGTGCAAGCAAGCTCGCTGCGGAAGGGGAGCTGGGGAAGCATATGTTGCGGTGCATCGCAAGTCGGAGGCAAGGCTCCGTAGGACGGAGCGTGAGAACATCTTCGCTGAACTCTCCCCGTTTCTCTGGGCGAATTGCGGGAGAAGTTGGGTTTGGCTGTCGAAATGCAAGAGCGGTTCTCCGTTTGATCGAGAAAATCACCGACTGCGCTTGTGGCCGCTCCGGCAACCGTACGGTCACGTGGTACTGTACTAATGAAGGCTCTCTTTATTTACAGATTTGCAAGGCAGAAAAGAGTATTTGAGTGGATTGTATAATCAACTCAAGCATTGAAATTGATCTAAAACCCGTCACTCGACTTTTTTTTTTGATATAGAAAAATCGGACTGCTTCCAAAAGATATTGCAAAATCGACATCCCTGATAAGACGGTCACGTGGACGCTATCTTTGCCGGAGAAACAACTTTTTCGGCGACGATTAGATCTTGCAGCCAACTCAACAACTATCATCCCACAAGCAGTGCTTATTCTGCGCTCACCATGGTACGTCCTCAGATTATACCCTACGGTATCTCTCTTCGTCGCACAGAAACTGACAAAATTTGCGCCTACAGCCTCAGAACGAGTTCGTCCCTCCCCGCCAACCACCCCGATAACCAAACCCCCAAAGCTGACCCCAACTAGGTATATCGAGCGCTGGCAAAAGCAGCATGGAAAGCGGCTGGATCACGATGAGCGGATGCGCAAGCGTCAGGCTCGTGAGTCGCACAAGGCCTCGTACGATGCGCAGAACCTGCGCGGTCTGAGGGCCAAGCTGTACCAGCAGAAGCGCCACAAGGAGAAGATTCAGATGAAGAAGCGCATCAAGGAGCAGGAGGAGAAGAACGTCAAGTCGGCCGCTCCCGACGAGCCCTCCAAGACCCCTCTGCCCCAGTACCTGCTCGACCGTTCCCAGGCCACCAACGCCAAGGCCTTGTCGAGTGCTATTAAGGATAAGCGTGCTGAGAAGGCGGCTAAGTTCGCCGTGCCCCTGCCCAAGGTTAAGGGTATCAGTGAGGAGGAGATGTTCAAGGTTGTCAACACCGGAAAGAAGACTCACAAGAAGTCCTGGAAACGCATGATCACCAAGCCTACTTTCGTCGGTAACGATTTCACTCGTCGGCCCGTCAAGTACGAGCGATTCATCCGTCCCATGGGTCTGCGTTACAAGAAGGCCAACGTTACTCAGTATGTTTTCTCCGATTCCGTCACTCTAACGAGTGGAGTACCTTTGAAGATGATTTCTGTTGCAAAGAGATATGTGCTAACAGCGAACCCTTCAGCCCCGAACTCGGTGTCACTGTTCAGCTCCCTATTCTCTCCGTCAAGAAGAACCCCCAGAACCCCCTGTACACTCAGCTGGGTGTCCTGACCAAGGGTACCATCGTCGAAGTCAACGTCTCCGAGCTTGGTCTCGTCACCACGAGTGGCAAGGTTGTCTGGGGTAAATGGGCCCAGGTTACCAATGTGTAAGTCGCACCGCTAGCACATTATTACAAGGATTCTAACGTTGTTACAGGCCTGAGAACGATGGCTGTGTCAACGCAGTTCTCCTCGTCTAGATTCGTCCGGCATTCTTTCGATTCACACTCTTGGCAGACTCGTCTGTCTTCGATACCACTACGCCCCCGGGCATTACTGTGATTTGACTTGTTCCATGGTTCATATGGTTGATATAGACCACGCTATTTTTCTCGGTGTTTGGCGCAGTGTTTTTAATATCTGGTCTTTGGACGAAAAAGTATCTTGCATACTTCTCCCTTCTGGGGATGTAGTTAGCTAAACGCATATCAACAATGATTTCATGATGAAAAACGTATTTTACTGCAAAACTTGCCGTTTTGAATCTATAGAATACTTCATTAAGTGCTTACTGAAAAGCTCCGGGTACCGATATACCGAACGTTCAAAAGAAAAGGTGGTTTAATTAAACAAGGTTGCCAAATTCGGTCTCGAAAGGAAAACTCCAAGAACCCCAATGCTTCGCACAACATAATGCAAGCGGAAGAGAAGAATGAAGTCATATACAAAAATGAAGATTCACATGTTGCGTTGAAACAAAACTCGAACAACCGAGTCAAAAACACCGTCCTGGTGATGCACAATGGCATGGAACATGAATAGAAAGAAGTAGGTGGTCAAAATATCAGACAAATCAACCACGGGTCAAGTGTAGGGCAAAAAAAAAAAAAAAAAAAACCATCCAACACCGGTCATGATATCGTTTGAACAAGGAAAGGCAGGCTGATATGAGGACAAAGGAAATGAAACGACCGGATAGGGTATCAGGAATTTTCTTCTTCCAGGGCTGATTTGATTTTGGCAAAGAAGCCCGCAGGCCATGCAGCGAGTTCTTCTTCCTTGGGGATGCCGCGCACTTTACAGTGGTTGACGACGTTGGCGAGAATACGACCGAGCATGTCCTGGGTGACGGGGACGGCTCCTTCGAGCCGAGCGTCAGGGTGCAGGAATGGATCCCGCGGACCGAGCATTTCCTCAATAGTTGGTCGGAGGGTTTGGTCGCGCTGCAGGCAGCGTTTGAGGGTTTTGATCAGCCCAGGAGGCACGGGAACACCACCAACACCGTGAGATGGGAAGTCGATTTGTACACGAGGGTTGGGGATTGCCATGATACGCTCGTAGTATTTGGCAATCTTGGCGAATGGAGGCTGCCCATATACCATTTTGTACAAAATACAGCCCAAACTCCAGACATCGCTGGGCTTGCCCAGTTTCATCACCTTGCCAACGCTTGCCGGCAGTCCAAGTGATGCATTCGAGTCGACCAAGGCTTCGGGAGACATGTAATTTGGTGTGCCAACCTGTTGTTCTCGATGGACGTTGACGGTGTTGTCTTGGATCGCGTTGGCAATGCCGAAATCAATCAATTTTAACCGTCCTTGAACCATAAGGAAGTTGGCAGGTTTCAAATCGGAGTGAACTATGTTGTAATGGTGAACAGCTTGGACACACTCAAGCATCTCCTTCCAGTAGTAGCGAGTGAAATTGATATCGAGAATGGCGTCTTCGGCATTGAGCCGATATGTGAGGATCTTCTCCAGATCAGATTCACCAATCTCCATCAGCACACTAAGAGAATGCTTGTCCGAGTTGAGCTCCCAATCGAACAAACGCACGACTCGGTCAACATTTTCAAGCTTCTTCAATAGATCGATCTCGCCCTTGTATCCGGTCAAAGTCACCGGGTCGACGTCCTCCAGATTCACACGCTTGAGCGCGAAGATCTTGTAATTCTCAGCCATCACTCGATACACTCGAGAGCTACCACCGCGGCCAATACAGTCAAGCCTGGTGAAGTGCTTGTGGTTGATGGAGACTTGAGTCCGCTTCTTCCGAGATTGAGATGCACCACCTGTGGCTGTGGCCGTTTCAAGCATAGACATCTTCGGGGGTGGAGGTGCCGGTCGGTGAGGCGTATTATTACTCCGCTGAGCAAGAATCTTGCGCGGGGAGTTTCCTGCCGGTGTCTCTGCAGGTTCCTTCTTGTCGGTGTCATAAGCGGCAGAGAACTTTTCCGGCTTGTCCAACAGATTCAAGCCTTGGGGCTTGGCCCGCTTGAAAGTAGGCGGCGGTTCATTTTCTTGGTCCCTGCCAGACGGCAGGGGTGGTAATGAAGGAACCTTAAATGCGGGCTGTTCCCTTGCACCGGACGATCTTGCAGAGTTGTCTGAGGACGCGGGAGTCGACTTGGATTGATGAGACCCATAAGACTTGGGCGACGATGATCTTGAAAATACACCCTCGCTAGGGGCCATGCTTGCCGGTTGATCTGAGCGACGCTGCTCGCTTTCATGTGGAGGGCTAGGGTCTGCCCAAGAAACCTTGGGTGATGATGGTTTCCGGGATTGATATTCAGCAGGATCATATTCCTCATGCTCTCTAGCATCTTCATTCAGCGGGTAGTTTCCTTCATTATTTTCTTCACTCTGCCTGCGCAGCACGCCTCTGCGGGCAGGTCCATTCAGGAACGAACCAGTGAGTCTTCCGACCCTCTTCACTCGCAGAGAGCTCTGAGGGCCAATGTCGTCTCCGTGGCGACCGCGCAGAACGGAGGAAGAACCGACCCGAGACACGGGATCATCTTCAAGGCGTGATTTCCGATCACTATCAGACCGATCGGCACTTCCATAGTCATCGCCTGAATGACGTTCCGTAGATCGTTTCACGGACGGCGATACGGAACCTGGAGAACGCGTACCGCTTCGCGAGGCATTGATCCGAACGCTCCGAGGTCGTGGAGCAGGAGTTATGAAATCATTGGGACGGTCCTGCGCCTCGGACTCGGCACTTTGGCTGTTTGATAGTGGAGATCCCTCGCGAGAGAATCTCGAGGCAGAAGAGATCGCGTCAATGCGAACAACCCTCGGAGCAGGGCTACCGGTCGAGCGATCATGGGGCGATGCATTTCGTGGCGATTGACTTTGTTGTCTTGAACTGGCGGCCGACCGTCGCTCATATGAAGCGGCTCTTCGACTCGGCGAAGAACCCAATCCGTCTCCATCCAAAAGAGCCTTTACTGACGCGCTGAACTTGGGTTCGGGAACCTCTTCATCGGAGCTGTCGCCGGTGGAGTAGTGTCGCGATATCGATGATGTTTTGGGTTCTGCGTAGAGTGCCGGAGACGCCCGTCTGGAACCCGAACGTGAAACCGCGGGTCGGGACATGGGTCGGGACGATTGTTGATAAAGGCCGCTGTTGTATGCTGAAGAGAGGGAATTCGGTGAGGCCATGGCGACAGCACCCTACATTGAAGTCGTGAATCAATGGGGCGCCTGGCCAAAGGTTGTCGACTGTTTGTTGTTCTCAGTAGGGGAAGGTTCATCTACCTCGAGGTTCCATCGCGAGTTGGCGCGGGTCTAGTATGTCACGTGATGTATGTTGCTATGGAGACGACAAAAACAAAGAATGCCTCGTTGGACGTGTATCCGTGATCGCTGCTCTTTTTGCAGTTGTTGGACTTTGGAGGTAACTGTCTAGCAATGTCGAGGGGACTAGAGCAGTGTCTGCCACTGTATCCGTGATTTTAGCAACATTTGAACTCATTCGACTTTCGGGCGTGTTGACACAAACTTCAATGCTATGGATGCTACCCTTATTCTCTATATTATTACGCATGATAAAATTCCACCATTTATATAAATTGTAAAACTAATGTACCCCAAGGTCCGTTTCATTTAGCATGTAATATCGTTGGATGTGGTGACATCGGGAGTTTAGTTGGATATATATTTGGCGGACACTTGCGACGGACACTTGAGGACCACAATACAAAATGGTCCGACGGTTGCTATGTCCAATCGCATATATTTTATCGAAATGAGGCCTTGATGTATGCTAATACATTGTAAATGATATAGTGACAACTTCAAATCTCCCAAGGTTACACGGAGAAAATAGGGTGATGGCTGGACGTAGAATCCATGGATGCAAAGAGGATACCTGCAGAGCAGAAGGCGGAAAACAAGATCTAGACACTCACACCCCCACATCTCACTATGCAAGGTTGCCCCTGCAGACAATGCTTTGGGAACAAAGCAATTTTCAGTACTTGAGCGTGGCGCAGGCACACGAAATCCATTGGCCGGATGTTTCACTGCTACATCGGCTCCAAACTCCAAGAATAAGACCTGTCAACGTGAGCATCACGCGCATGTGAGCCTCGGATTGTGCCCGGAGAATTTTCATTTTTTTTTTACTTTTCCTCCGTAGCCTCCCATGTGCGATGCGATGCAATGCGTCCATCTAGAATCGACTAAGACGGGACATGAAGACGTGAACCATAATCCCATGTGATAATCTTACGTGCTCGGCAGAGAAATCAACGAAGTCAACCATCCGAGCCGGACCGCCCCATCTCGCTTAAAACAGGGACAGTCTCTGACCTACACTCGCTATCCGCATGTGCTGGTGATTTTGACAAGGATTTGGAATAGTGGCAAACATGGTACTTTGGAAACTTGAGGGGCTTCCCCAAAAGGACATTCTCCGATTGTGACTACTCGCGAGGCTGGAATTGTTTACCGAGGTGGTAATGGTGTGATTTGGAATGCATTGGAAAGACAAGTAAACGAAGTCAAATTGAAATAAACTCCACGATCGGGGACTACCGAATCGATAGAGCAAAAGCAGCTATGGGTACCTGAACGAGCTCAGGTATCCGCCGGGGAAAAACAAGCTGCGAGAGATAGGACAAGAATGCAGCTAAGAGGTTCGCACAGGCCGCACCTGTCCCACTGAGGCCTGTTTGGAACTGGACTCGTCGCAATCTAGCCTTGACCGAAGGGAGCGAACTCGGACGAATAAAGCCTACTTCATGCTGTCGCGCGAGATCAGATTTGCCTCGAGCACGAACTCATTATCGACATCGAGTGAAACAAACGCACACGGACGGACATTCTATCTCACACTCCTCTCGTCGCACCATGGGCCTGAACCTAAAAAGTGTTATTTTGGGAGGTGTGGATTATGCTGAAACCGCGATCGCCTCATGATCTCCCCCAGAGTTCCCTCCTTGAAGGCAGGCAAACGAACCGGTTCCTGATCCGAAGAGTTCCTGGGCGCATGAGGCTTTGCGCTAGTTTCAGTTGGACGCAGTAGTCTGTGGAGCTGGCCAAAAAGAAGCTTAATCGGCCAAACAAAGGAGTCGCCGGGTGCAGTTAGCACGGGAATCGCAGAACCGAATTGTTCAACACTACGCCGAATGCCGTTTAGTCGACAAAACCCCACGCCGAGGCTGTGTAGAACGTCGCAGAACTCCTGGTCCCTTGACCAATGCGAGCTTCACCCGCGGAGTTTAGTGCGTCGAAGCCCCATTCCAAGAGGATAAAGACTACTAGTCAAACACTCGCCTAACACGCCGAGCCGTGGGTCGCCCTTCTGCAAGACTGCAACACCGGACACCTTAAAAGTGGAGTTCTTTCGACGTGCTCTTGCATGAGAGACCTCACTATCGTTGAGAGGTCGACCGGTGGCGTCCTCTAGCTGCAGCTTTTGCCCTGGGACTTACCCTGGAAATAAGTCTAGATTCCGGACCAGAGGAGACTTTTCAGACCAGTCCAGCAGGGCTATAGTCCCGAATCATGCCGTAGACCTGGTCGCCAGGGAGTCTGCCGCAGTCCTCCCATCCAACGTTCTGCCGCACCTGCATGAAGTCATTTGTATTTGGCATCGCTACGGAGTATATACTTGGCAATAAAAATCTGCAGGTTTGGTTCCATGGTCCTCAACGACCTCTTGATACACGCTACCGGCAAAAAGTTCCAAGTCCGTGCTTCCTCCGTAGAATTTGTACTCGAAGGTCCAAAATTCAGACCTGCCAAGTAGCCACCAAACTCAATGGTGCCACCTTCTCCGTAGTTCGACATGTTCCTTTCAGAAACATTCGAAAGGAGGCTGCCTCCAAGCTAATCTCGAAAGCGTAAAGCGCATGGCCTGCTGCATGTGTGCCCGGCCCACAAGTCCACGATTGCCCGGGGGAAGGTGTATATTGGGCGGGTTCACAACGTGAGAGTGAAGCCGTGGTAAATTAGCCCCGCAAAAACCTCGCAGGACGCAGTCGCAAACAAACCGGCCCTTTTTTGTGCAGGGCTTGAAATAGGACGGAAAAAGGGGAATTTAAAAATAGTGTTGCGCTGACAGTGTTTCGGGACGAGGCCCGTCAACGGCCGTGTGGGTCTGGACGATCGTTACCCCTGGATTTGCAAGGCCTCGCCTGGGCAAAGTGGACGATGACCGCATGTCGCCCAAGTGATCCTCGCTCGGGTTTCCTGCTTCAGCTCTAGTCGTCCCGACGTGTCCGGTCCTCGTGCCTGCTTGACACTCTCAACTCTGACCGTTATGCTGCGCGGTCAAGATCGACGCGGGCTACCTTCAATTCCAATATCGATCCGATGTGTAGGGTTTCCGTTGGAACTCAAGTCGATATGGAAACCTGTAACCTGACATCTTCTCTACCTCGCCACACAGGACGGCACGAGGTGGACGTTTCCACCCATGCTGTAACCAGCTGGTGGAGTCGTGCTGGCAGCCCTGATCCACTTCGGCCTAGAGGTCTCTCCCGATATCCGAGAGCCAAAGGGGGCAGATAGCTCGAAATGTGGACTGAGAGGCTTCGAGACCGGGGTATGCATCCGGTCCGATGGGTCTTCCAAGGTTGCCGGTCTTCGCTTCCAGGCTGCGTTTGTTCCAAGATGACCAGGGGTATATAACCCTCGACGATCTTCGTCCTCGTCAGTTACTTTATCAGTCGTTTTCTCATCTTCTTCCCTCCTTCACCAGTCTATCGTTAATTACGTTGACGGCATTGTGCCTGTCTTCTCGCTCTTTCTTTTCTTGCTTTGGAAGAACGCCTATTTTTGTACAAATTATTTTGATAGCCTCCGTGCTACGCACATTCGTTGAACATGCGTTCTTCCCTCGTCATGCTTGCCGGCCTGGCAAGCACCGCTCTCGCTTATCCTACAGACGTTGCCGCCGAACGCCGGACTTTCGGGCTCGTCGCTGATCTTTTGGGAGACGCTACTTCCGAGGTTGTTGGTATCCTCGAGACCGTCCTCGGCGGTCATTCCTCTGGCCATGTCAGTGGCGGCCTTCTCGTCGGTCTGGACGCCCATGGTGCTGCTGCCCTCGAGGGTGGTGCTCTCGGATGCAGCCACAGTATCATCCACGACCCTGCTCGCCAGAATCTCAAGGCCTGGTTGTCCGGCAACGTCGGCATCGATGGCTCCATCAAGACCTCTCTCATCTCCTGGTGTGATGGTGAGGTCGACGTCCTTTCGACCGATGTCATGGCCGCTCTGGCCGTGTACATTCCCACCTGCGCTGAACTCGCCGCCAAGGAGGCCATCTATGTCACCATTGACGGTATCTTCTCCGCTACCGAACTGGCCTCCAACTTCGTCCTGAGTGCTTCCGCTCAACTTCACCTTTCCGCATGGATCGAGGCTGCTGTTGACCTCGCTGCTGATGTCAAGGCTGGTCTCAGCGTCTGCGCTGGTGGTGGCCTCATCAGCAGCTTGTCCGCTGACGTCAAGGCCTCTCTGCTCGCCTGGATCACTAGCGGTAACTGCTCCCTTGAGGCCGGCCTCAAGGCTTCCGTTCTTGCTTGGATTCACGGCCACCAAGGTGGTGACCTCGTTGCTATTGGGGACATTGGTGTTGATGCCCTGAACGCCATCTCCGTTGGTGCCTCCGTTGGTGCTTTCGTTGGTGAGGGCGGTGCTCTTTCCGTCCACGCCCAGGCCATGCTTGCTGCTTTCCTCGACACCAAGGTCGCCGTCGACATTGATGCTCATGTTCTTCTCGCCCTCAAGGCTTGCGCCCGGGGTGAGCTCGCCTCCTCCCTCGATGTTGAGGTTCGCACTGCCCTCGCTGTCTGGCTCTCCGGCTCCAGCTGCTCTCTCGGTGTTGAGCTCAAGGCTGTTGTCCTCCTCTGGCTGTCCCTGGGTGCCACCGTTGATGTCTCCCTCGAGCTGGTTTCTGGCCTCCTCGTTGACATCACTGACTTCCTGTCCGTGACCATCATCGACCTCCTCTCCGTCAACCTGCGGGGTGCTCTGTCTATCCTCGCCGCTGGTGAGAGTCTGGAGCTCCTGTCCTTCGAGGCCCGTGCCGAGCTTGCTGCCTTCCTCTCCGGCTGCACTGGTATCGATATTAGTGTCAGCATCGAGCTCATCATCTTTGAGTGGTTCACTGGCTGCAGCATGCCCGGTGCCCCCGCTCCTTCCAGCTCCGTTCCCAGCTTGCCTTCCTCCACCGGTGTCATTCCCAGCATCCCTCTGACCTCCGGCCCTGCTCCTACTGGCTCTGCCACCGTCTCTGTTCCCGGTGGTAAGCCTTCTGGCTCTGTCCCCGGTGGCTCTTCTCCCTCCGGCTCATCCCCTGCTTCGGCCACCACCCCCTGTGACACCGAGACCAGCGTCTGGGTGACCTCCACTGTCATCTCCGGCACTCCCTCTCCTGTCACTATCACCGGTGGCTCCGGTGGCTCTGTCCCCGTCCCAACTGGATCTGCTCCCTCTGGCTCTGCTCCCTCTGGCACCATCCCAGCCGGTGGCTCTGTTCCCTCGGGATCTTCCCCTGCTGAGACCACTACCCCCTGTGATACAGAGACCAGCGTCTGGGTGGCCTCCACTGTCATTTCTGGTACTCCTTCTCCTATTACCATTACCGGTGGCTCTGGCGGCTCTGTCCCCGTCCCCACTGGCTCTGCTCCCTCTGGCACCGTCCCAGCCGGTGGCTCTGTTCCCTCGGGATCTTCCCCTGCTGAGACCACCACCCCCTGTGACACCGAGACCAGCATCTGGGTGACCTCCACCGTCATCTCTGGCACTCCTTCTCCCGTCACTATCACCGGTGGCTCCGGCGGCTCTGTTCCCGTTCCAACTGGCTCTGCTCCCGGTGGCTCTTCTCCCTCCGAGACCGTTCCCGCTGGTGGCTCTGCTCCCTCCGGTACCGTGCCTGCTGGCGGCTCAGTTCCCTCTGGCTCCTCGCCTGTCGAGTCGGTGCCACCCTGTGCCACCATGACCGTGCCTTACGTGACCTCTACCGTCATCTCCGGCACCCCGGTCACCGTCACCGTGACCCCCACCGCTGTCCCTGGTGGCTCCGGCAGCACTGGCTCCGAGACCGGCTCCGTCGCCGTTCCCCCAGCTGTGACCAGCGCCCCTGCTGGCCCCTCCGGCGGCTCTGGCTCTGGCTCTGGCTCCGACACCGAGACCGAGACGGTTACTGTCACCGCCACCGCCACCGTCTGCGGCTGCGAGTAAGCGACTCTAAAACGCCATTCCTGCAATATACACCATTTCTGTTTTGTTTTACCTTTTCCTCATGACAAGATGACCTTCAACCCCATGGAATGGTGTGGCCTGCAGATCTTCATGTCTCTCGAGGCTCGGGTCGCCCAACCCTACCCCGGTGATCTGTGAGCTGTTTGCTCGCCTCTATCCTGTCTGTAGATATCTAATTCTAATTCTAATCTGCCCAGCCCCTATGGATTTGAGCGGTTATGGCATTGGATCACATGTTATACTATGAAGATCTCACGTTGCCTTCATTCCCTTCAATGGAGTACATTCCTTAACTTTTTTGTCCATTGAACTGTTCTATACCTCTTGTCCATGTATTTCTAATGGCTATCTTATAGTCCCGGGGAGGGAAGGGAATATCTGTAATTTTCACACGCTTAAATTGCTAACACGCTAGTCGTACATTTCCATAGTTTTCCCGTGTCCATCACGTATTTCCTCATATTGCAGCTCTACAACCACAGGCGTTTATGACTAGTCAGTAGAAGCGGCACCAACCTTATTACTAGGCAAACGACGCATCGCAACTAGCTTCTCATGAAATAACAGTTCCTGCAGCTCGCTTAAAAAAATCTGACTGGAGGCTTCGTTGCTATAGCGTATGTTAGTGTTGAGTCTATCGAGACAAGTAATGGATCTGGGAAACTAACATAAGTTTAGTGACCAACATCACTGGCGTCCTCCATCTTGTCATCTAGGGTGATGGGTTTCTCGCTAGAAAGATTTTCGGGTCGCGTGGAGACCTCGTCTTGATCAGCCAACTTCTGTCGGTTTTCAGGGCCAGTTACGGAAGAGTCACGCCCTCCACGACTAGAAGGGTTCCAACTGTCCGACGAGCGCCGTCGCCGCTCCTTCCTGGGACTCCTACTGCGACGATGACGGTCGCGAGAACGACTGCGGCTCAAACGGCCATGTCTATGGCGTTTGTGGTTTCTCCAACCCCTGTCACGGGAGCGGGATCGAGAGCGTGACGGTGATCTAGAAAGAGAAGAGTATCTTCTGCGCCGGGCGTGTCGAGGTGGAGGGGTCACGCTGCGGGAGACGGAACGCGGTCTGCTTCGGTCTCGTCTGGGAGTACGTGAGCGTGGTGATTCACTGCGGGAATTAGATCGGTTGCGATCACCGTAGTCCGGGCTGCGTCTCTTCTCTTCTCTGCGGCTTCGTCGAACGGGGGACCTGGATCTGTGGCGGTCTAGGCGGGATCGGCGAGGAGGGGAGCGGGAGCGCTCTGGAGAGCGCGAGTAGGAGGGGGACCGGGTTGGTCGACGACCTCTGTGAGAGCTAGATGGGACGTAAGAATCGAAGTCGCGGCGAGATGGGGGTTCACGGAATCGATCACGGCTTCGGTTGCGGGGCGGCGGAGATCGCGAGAAGTCTCGTCGGCCAAAATCACGGCCTCCACGACCACCACCCCGTCTGCCTGATCCGCGGTCTGCACGCTCTCTTCTTCTCAGATCCTCAATTTCACGTTCGCGGATTCGCTCTTGCTCTTTCTGTTTGCGACTGGCCTCGGCGGCCTTTTCAGCTTCGATCTGTACACCCAATAAGTCAGACGAGCTTGGCAGTCAGTTATTGGTTGTGGCTCGCCTTCTCTTGAATGAGCTCAAGCTTCTTGGCCTCCAGAAGCTCCTTCGGAACACCCTGTGGATTCTCTTGACCGCTCAGCAACAGGGACCAGAGTTCTTTGCAGAATTTGGAGGTATCTTTGTCCAGGAAGCCGGTGAGCTGAATTTGAAGTGCTTTCACATCGGGCTGATAGTCAGAGCGCCGCAAGTTAGCAGATGAACCAGTAAGCCGACAAGTGAACAGGCGTTGGCGTCCATTAAGACATACATAGCGAGAGCCTTCCAAGAGGTTGAAGCACAGTTCAATGACGATATCGTCTTCATCTCCAAGAATATCAGAAATACGACTAGCAATCCATCTGTCACAGAAAGCAATCAGTCAACGAATTGTGTCGTAATCAGAATCCGGGGAAGGCGCCGGTACTTTTTCATCACTTCAATGTTCACCTTGGTCATGTCGACCTTCCGAGAGAATTCGGGAGGGAACTTGGTCGACTTAAGCAGCTTCTGGTCTACAGGAGTCGCCATTTTGGCGGGAGTGGGTGTGCTGGCGAGAGTGAAGGAAAAGAAGCGCGCGTGAGATGCGATGTGGATGTGCGCGAGCGGTCAAGGTATATTGCCGTTCTAGAAAGCGGTGGGCTCATGGTGGCTGGTTGAATCTATACTTCAAAACAAAATACAAATCTCGGAAACTTGGAAAACTAACAAATTGATTCCGAAAAGTTACTCAAGTCAAATCTATGACTGGATGCATGGCCTGCAATCTTGCACGAAGCCAGGCTGCAAAAGGTGCAAAGAAGTGAGTCCCCTTGTTCCCAGGCCGCTCACAAAAATCCAGCAGAGCTTGATATCTTTTATCTGCAGTGCCCTTGGTTTCATGAAGAAGCTTAGCAAGGTCTACCGGGCAGAGGTATGGGGGTTGTCTAGCATCCTCGCGAATAGATGCAGTGCCTTGCATGGAGCAGGCGTAGTAAACACAATGAGCCATGCCGAAACAGTGTCCTAGCTCGTGGGCTGCAGTACGGCAGGTTCGGCCCAGCCAAAGTGCCGAAAGAAATGGAAGCGACAAATAAGAATTAGACACTGGGAGATGTTGATAGGCAGACATTGCCGCTTCTACCGGACCGAGTGGAGACAAGCTTAATTCTGAATCCTTACTTTTTGTTTTGACAGTTTTTGGTCGTTTTGTCTTCGGCTCGGATTCGGAACAGCATTTGGAGATGTAGTCCTCGCAATGCGATGCTGGCCAGGCATGAAGTCGATTAATTTCTTCCACTTCATCCAGGGCCGGATCATATCGCGCACTCGAGACAACGCAGACCCGACTTCCGCCATAGGCTCGACCACAGCCAAACTCGTCCTCTTCGTCTTCATACATATCGTGGTGCATCAAAAGCTGCACCGAAAATGCGTCTTGAGGTAACATCGCTATAACGGCATCCAAGAGATCATCGAGATTCACCTGTCCGCTAAAGACTTCATCGGGTGAGGGACGGGTACGGATACGAGTAACGCCGGTACCACTTTTCAATCCCACATAACTCAATTTTGGAGATTTGCGTGCCTTTGATGCTTTCCGGTCACTTTCCTCCCACGTTGTGAAAGTGAACGTCGAAGAAGGGAGGAGCTTGACGCAAACACCATGATAAAATGCTTTTAGATAATCACAAACATCTTGAGGACAAGGTAGCTGAGCTCGGCTTTCTGCAGCGTGAGATCCCGGCTTGATCCACGATTGCATGAAATCGACCTCGTCACCGATCTTAGGCGGAGGAATCACATAGATGGTCTTACGTTTCGGAGTGAGCCCGTTGCGAGAAGCTTGACCGAGCCACTTTTGAAAACTTTGAGTCGGATAGTCAGGATCTTCGGCCAGGTCGTCACCAGGCAGCAATAACGGAGCTGGGAAGGTCTTTGGATCGTCCGTCTCTAGGCCAGGTTTTGGTTGGCTAGATAGACTTGATGACCTGGTTGCTGCAATTCGCTGTCTACTGCTTTGTCCTCGGAAGCCTGCATTCTTGGCGTAAGGCGAAGACGTAAAAGATATGGACTGGTGGGCACATGTACCAGCCCTAGACGGCGCCATCTTGGCAGGAAACACTGCCGATATGAACAAGGGAAAATAGAATACAAAAGACAGAGCAGCGACCGCCGAGGAGGTTGCAGTAACACCCCGGATGATCTGTTCTCATCCGAACGCCGACAGCAACTTGGAAGAATGGTTGCGATAAGGTGTAAATAAACCGAGTTGGCGGGGGCCAGGGGGCGGTGGGAAGGTCTTGGACCCAGGTCAACAGCCGCAAGAGCCTCAAACATAGCCTCAAATTTTAAGTGGACCAACATGGGATCCGACCGTGTATTAAGATCGCCAACTTTCTACATTCCTATGACTAGATATCCCATCCCCACTATACCAATATACCACAAAGCTAAGACAAGATTGAACAGTTTCCGATGCAGATCCATTAGTAGTTTTTGTTTGACCGACTCACCCTCTCTCCTTGGGACGCACGTTACACCGCGCTAGGAGCGCGATTGACCCGAGCCCAATGTATCGATACTAGATAATATTTGAAAATCTCTCACTTGACCTTTTCTTTATTTAAGCCTATATAACTATGAAAGAGGTGTGGATGGACGGTACAGTGGAGTATCTACTCGTTATACTTACCTCGTACTTAATTGGGAATCATCCGGATTAGGACTAGTTCCCTGACATCTACCTTGCGTAGGTAGCTGTTGCCACGACTCTCAGTCTAATATGATACAAACCGTTTCCCCTCCTTACCACATAAACCATATCAGCTGAACTCACCGAAATGGCAGGGAATACTTCAGATAATATCAAGACTCGATTCCTGGTGTTTTCCGATACGCATGGACTGGACAGTCTACCACATTCCGTCGTCAGTCAATATGCAGATGTCGCGATTCACTGCGGAGATCTCACAACAGAATCTAAAATCGAGGAGTACAAAGCTTCCATTCGATTCCTTCAGGCTGTGAATGCCCCTCTCAAGCTCGTTATAGCCGGGAACCATGACTTCACAATGGACATTCCAGTATTCCAAAGGAAGGTGGAAGAAGCTCAGCCACGCTTGGATCATCGGCTGGTTGAACAAACCTACGGATACTATGGAGAAGCCAGGAATCTATTCAGTGATACCACTGGAATCACTTTACTCGACGAAGGTACCCACTCCTTTCGCCTAGGAAATGGTGCATCATTGAAAGTTTACGCCAGTCCACACACCCCTTCCCTTGGCAACTGGGGCTTTCAATATCACCCTGATGATGGCCATACTTTTTCCATTCACGACGTCGATATCGTAATGACACATGGACCACCCAAGGGAATCATGGATTACACGTACTCTGGTCAGCGGGCAGGTTGCCCGTATCTCTTCGAGGCAATCACCCGAGCTCGACCTCGGATGCATTGTTTTGGTCACATCCATGAAGGTTGGGGTGCAAAACTTGTCACATGGCGCGAGAACACTAGCCAAAGGCCTTCTTACTTGAGTGATATCGACAACGGAAACTCCGTCCTTATTGACAGACTCTCCACTATCCAGACTTCCATGGAGTTATATGCTACAAGCCATTGCTCCGGGGATCCAAACCCGTTGAAATGGGGCTCCCAAACGCTTTTTATTAACGCATCGATTGAAGGCGCGGGTGATCTCCCGATACAACCACCATGGCTGGTTGATCTCGAGCTTCCACCAGCAACTTGAGAAACTCCGTGCGGGCTATGGGATTGCTCTCTATAGCTATCCCCTGATTTTCCTAATCAATCAATCATCCAATTTCATCTCGTTTGATTCCGCTTGACCTCATTTGTCCTAGCTGTATACTAAGCTATACGAATATAGCCTGCCTTGAAAAAAGATTTTGAAGGCCGCCCGATTCCCAATGTGAGTGGGCCGTCCGCGTCTCGGGCATCCACCCGCCGGTGTCAAACGAGCATGATTCTCGAAGAATGCACAGCTTCTGGGATATAAGTACAAATAATAAGTCATATTTTATTTTATACACGCCCACAGTTAATACGGTCTGTGCCAGGCGGCCGATCCGTTGTCTTATGACCTCCCCAAAATGCGGTCCCGATGGGTAAAGCGCCCATTGCGCTTAATCTGGTCACGAAAGTCCTTCGCCCAATGCAGGTGATACGGATCTCCCAATTTAGTAAACAACTGGACCGAATATTCCTGATCCTTCAAATCCTCCGAGTGATTGAAAGGCGAGTACATGTATCGTCTTTGGATAGTCGGAAGTCGTTCATCCCAATGCTGATCTACCGCATAGCGTGCCACTGTCACAGCCTTGAAATCCGTGGCATACGCCTGCGGCGTTCCGCGAAAGATGTTTCGAGGGACTTGATCAAGGAGCAGAATCAAGGCCAAGGCTCCTTCGCCTTCCCCAACGCGCATCCATTCGTCGAGGCTGCCGTCTTTGGCTTCTTGGTATGAGTCGCCGAGGTGTTTGCGTACGTAGGCATCATCTGATGGACTGCCGTACCAGAATGATTTCTCTTTCAGATAATCTCCGGTCGATTTCTTTCCGAACCAGAAGTCGAGGACATTTTGATAGGTTTTGACTGGCATGACTCGTCGCATTCCAGCTTAATTAATGATAACGGAGTGCGGATGTAGTCTTGGAAGGAGTAACAAGAGCTGACTCATGGAGGGGAGTAAGGTGGTGGAAAATATCTGTTTCTGAAGGAAGTCATTGGAGGGGCCGATGACGTCATGAGCTCTTTCAGACACCAACCGACTATCTATAGCTCGTCCAAAGTATAATATTCCACGAAGTAGATATACGATCGAGCATTGCAACACCCAAGTGCAAGGAGAAATCACTTAGCGAGATTTCAGGTTCATTGCCAAGCTATTCGTAACCCCTGCCAATGATCATCTCGTTCGCTCGGTCTTTCGGAATACCCCGCGCTTTTTTAATCTCCGAGATCACGGTTCTGGATTCCCACTGCTCCTCGTATAACCTCATAAATCTCAATCCTCAATCTCAATCCTTCAATCGCCGAAATTTGATTCCGTGTATGGGTTACTGGGCTCTTTAAAGGCAGGATGCCGTCCCATATTCTCCTTGAAAACGCTACCGTTCTGGTCCCATCTCGTGAACCAAATGACTATGTGGTGCCGCTGTGGGGCCATTCATTGCTGATTACAGATAACAAGATATCGCAAATTGACTCAGACCTTGTTCCCCCAGCTGGTGCAAAAGTCATCGACTGCACGGATAAGATCGTCTCTCCTGGTTTCATCGATACGCACCATCATGTATGGCAAACCCAGTTGAAGGGGCGCCATGCCAACCACACTCTCTTGGAATACTTCCCAACCGGTCTGCCCAGTTGCCTTCGAAAATATCTTTGCGTAGCTAATGCATAGCCAGGAAACATGCAACATGCCAACTATGCACCAGAGGACGTGTTCTGGGGCGAGCTTGGAGGTTGCCTGGAAGCTTTGGATGCAGGTACCACGACGGTGGTGGACCATGCTCATGTGAATGTGTCACCGGCTCATAGTGAGTACTTCGCAGCCATAAATGATAAGCTACTAAGTTTGCTTCCAGCTTCAAATGCAGTCGAGGCGACAGTATCATCTGGGATTCGGTCTGTGTTTTGCTACACGCCCACTATGCGTTTTAAAAACTTCAATCCTGACCTTGTCCAAGATGGTGGCCTGTTAGATGACTGGGTAATTGATCTTCTGAAGCACCTCGGTGCTAATGCTCCTTTTGGGGACGGCCGGGTACAGCTGGGGTTGGGTTTTGATGGCATCATGCTTCCGAAGGATCAAGTGGTTTCTATTTATGAGACGGCACGCAGGGTCGGTGTCAAGGTTATCACAAGTCACTATGCAAGGACTTATTTTAGTGAGTGGAGGGCCACGATGAGTGCTCCGAATATTGCTAATGGTGTGTTAGACGACAATTCACTTGTCGACACCCTCGACTCGTACGGTCTTCTGGGCCCGGACATTCTGTTTTCACATGCCAGTAATATCACTCTCCGTGATATTTCTAAGCTCACTCAAGCCAAGGCATGGATCTCTACGACACCAGGTACTGAGTTACAAATGGGCCACGGTAACATTGTCTGTTTCCAGAAGGGCTGCACCAACATGTGTGCGTTGGGAATTGATTGCCACAGCAACAACTCCAGCGATCTGGTCTCACAGATGCGTCTTGCCCTGCAACATGAGCGATCCCGCCGCAACGAGGATGTAATTGCCCAAGGCAAAACAACCAGGTCGCTGAATCTTTTCGTTCAAGATGTGTTCCGACTTGGCACTATACAAGGAGCGCGAGCCATCCACATGGAAGACAAGCTGGGATCGATCGAAGTTGGAAAACTTGCAGACCTTGTCATATTTGATGGCAACAGTCCCGGGATGGTCTGTGCAGCTGAGCAAGACCCAGTCGCGGCTATTGTTCTACATTCCTCGATTCGCGATATCGATACTGTGATTGTCGATGGACAAATCAGGAAGCACTGTGGAAAGCTGTCCACGGTGCAAATAAATCCGTCGATGAGCGGTGTGACTATTGCAAACCAGAGCGTTGAGTGGAATCAGGTCGCCAAGGAACTTGTTTCCAGCCGGAGAAGGATTGAAGATGCTATGGCAAAGGCAGGTGCTAATGAGCCTGCCCATCTGATCAAGGCTTTCACAAAGTTTGCGCACCTTGATGAAAGCAAGTTTGTGAAACTGTAAATTACCACCGACAACAACTCACCAATTAACCTTTTTCTTTTTTCTTCTTCTTTTTCTTTTCTACTACGAAATCCTTCTTTCGGAAATTCGACAAGTTTCCTGACGCTCCAAGACTCCGATGAAGAATCATAGTCGCACGTTCTTGCTTCTCTGATATCATGACATGAGTCAAAGTCTACCTTGAACGAGAGATCACCCAAGCAAATTATTTGTCATGGGTGCCCCTCGATTTTAGAAATAATATCGAGTGGGCATTAACTCGGAGTCCTTCCAACTGGCTTTTCAATGCAGTCAACTGCTGGGCAAGATCAAGCCGAAAGAGGGTTGTTTCATCTCGGCCTTCCCTCGGCATGTCATTTTTGGTAATCGGAATTTACTTCCAGGACGTTATATTTGTTCCACCCACAAAGTGAACCCAGTCCTGAATGAACATAGTTAGCATCGGAGATGTGAGGCTTACCCGATAGTGATTTTTGTAATCACCAGTCTATATTGTACGGCTCGAAGAACGATCCATGGTAACAGGTTTTGAAGATGTATCTTGCGATAGCGGTTGTGTCTAGACCCTTGATAGAGGTCCGGTCTGAATTTTGTGAAATTGGAAATGGTGCCGGGCAGTCCGAAAGGAGCCGGTCATATTACCTCGACAGGTTGACCGACGGTGAATGATATTCGGTTCTGTTCATGCCGTTAGGCTCTTACTCGGGTAGTATTCAATGCTCGCAGATTAAGATAACGGTTAACCTACACAAGATTTACATGAAACCATTTCATAATCACCGACTAGGAAAAGCCGATGCGACCAAGGTACCCCTACACGTTTCGATGTCGCAGGGCTGGATTGTCCCCATACGTGACGGCCGATCTGACAATCGTCGTCTTGCTTCCCGGGGGCCGGGATGTGTTACCGTCCTGCAGGGCTGGGCTATCCTGTTCGACGCACCCATGACACCGAAAAAGTCTTCTGGAATGGCAATGCCAATATTAGAATGATTTGACGGATAATCCGTTGCAATTGTTTCAGCTATTCAAGCTCTTGTGACAGCACGTGTTGGCAAAAAGGATGAATTCGGAGATGCCGATTTCCATCCTTTCGGGATCCGAATGATGGTTCGTCCAACACCCTCCAGCTCCACTTAATCCTTAAATTGAGCTACTCGGGCCAGACCTACGGAGCCACTTCTCTTTTCTTTCGAATCTTCGGCGTAATTGCTACAAGCTATCATCTCAAGGATCCACAAAATTGAGTCTATCATCAAATGTTTCAGTGTGACACAAAATTGGTCTTTATACGTCGCTACAATGCCCGGCACCACACACTATATGTCGCGCTCCTATCGTGAATTGACTGATCGGCAGTTGGACGCTAGCCAGAGGAACCTGCCGCTGCTACCAAACTCCTTTTAGGGGAACACGAGCTTCGGCATGGGAGATAGCTTCGATTTAAGTGGAAGAAACGGGAAATAGCGTTCGCGTAACCCAATTACCATCGAGCGAAATTCGAACTCTACGAACCGTATGGCGCGACCTCGTGCTAACCTTCTAGTACAATTTAAATTTGGATAGGTCCGCGTAGAGAACAGAGCTTCCTGGGATTCTCCTCGCATGAGGGCCTCGTTCTTCTCCTTATATGAGAACCGTACTTCTCTCTGGCAATTGGCCATGGCATCTCCGACTCGCAATATTTTGTTCCTCACGAACAGTGAACTAGGTCAATGCAATGTTGCCCTCGCAGTGGCTGAAGAGTTCCTGCGGCGCGGGGGTTTCAATGTACATTTTGCCTCATTCCGCGCGGCGGCGCCCTTGGTACAGGAGTTGAACACCCGTATCGATACCGTTTATCCTGTGGAGTTCCATGAAATCCAGGGACCCAATATGACGGACCTTGCTGTCCGGAGTATGGTTGGTCTTCTCTATCATCGACCAGGAATGAAGGGCGCAACGGAGGGCTTCACTAAAATCAGCAACGCTATGTCCAACTGGAAGCCCACGGAATATGCCAGGGCTTACCGAAGCTGTCTGGAAATAATTGAGAAAGTGCGTCCGGCCGTGGTTGTCATAGATCCGATTCTCCATCTTGGTTTGGATGCTTGCGAGAACATTAATGCTCGCAAGGTGATCCTTTGGCCTGTGCCAATCAAGGACGTGGTAGTTCTGGATCAACCAAAGGCTGGTGTTTTGTGGAAATATCCAGTGTAAGCAACACCATCATATCATTCTAGAAACACCGGGACTCCCATGCTTATATTCGCTGCAGAACGGGGTCCGGCTACCCTTTCCCTCTACCTTGGAAGCTGGTTCCTGCAAACATCTACTTGGTTCTTCGCGCTGGGATGGCCCTAGCCTGCGCTAAGTCGGCCACCGATAAACAAGATCCCGAAAAGACGGAAGAGCAACGAAGCCCCTTCCCCTTGCGAAACGCTTATACGAAAGACGTCTTGAACCTCACCCCCGCATTCCGTGAAATGGACTTCCCATTCCGAGTTCCGAACAATGTCACCAGCTGCGGGCCCATCGTTCGCCAATGCCAGTCGCTTGCAGCAGCAGCCCCGGGGTTGAACGAATGGCTCCAAAAGCCCACCGTTCTCATCAGTCTGGGTTCGCACGTTAAACCTTCCGAAAATGTTGCAGTGCAGATGGCAAAGGCAATTCGAAAGATACTCTACGAGTATCCGGACCTACAAGTCCTGTGGAAGCTTCAATACGATTGGGAAAGCTCAAAGACTTTCCAAAACGTCCTTGGCGCACATATCACTGCCGGCTCAGTGCTTGTGGTACCTTGGATCCAGCCGGATATAATGTCCGTCCTAGACACTGGCCAGATTGTCGCATACGTCCACCACGGTGGAGCAAATTCTTATTTCGAGGCTTGCAAGTACGTATAAACTCTAAGCTTCCCCAGATGGGATGACTTTCTGACTCTTTTGATTACAGGGTCGGTGTCCCTCAAGTCATCTTACCCCAATGGCTCGATACCTACGACTGTGCAACACGAGTGGAATGGCTTGGAATTGGAATCAACGGGAGCCGAACCTCGGCACCTGGCATCGATGCCACGGAATTCGCCAAAGCCTTGATCCAAGTTCTCCGCGACGCAAATATGCGACTGAAATCGAACGCCATGAAGAATCTCTGCAGTAGGACGGAAGGACGTGTGATGGCACATGACCAGATTGTGGATTTTTGTTCGATGGAATAGTCACGATGTACCCGATAGACATACCCGATTTCCTTTCCGTTTATGACCTACGTTTTGCTGTTCCTGGTGAATGATAAAGAGCGAATCGGTATTCAAGATTTTCTAATTAGGATAGATTTAATTCCATGATTGCCGATGATATCATAGTCGTGAAATTTCGTGAACCCCTCCCAACATCCTTACCAGGGTTCCTGTGGCCAGAGGAAATAAATGCAGCTGCTTGTATCTCCCATGCCTACTGCCCAGTAACCAGATACCATCTATCCCTGGATATACATATTCAAGGATAGATGGTATTTGGTCACAGGGCAATAGGGATGGGAGATATAAGCAGCTGCATTCAACCCAGTGCTTATATGTATAAGGGCCCAATGCATGGTTTCAAATAGGTTGTCCCCTTGATCGTCGTGGAACCTCGCACAATTCACAGGGCTGCGTAGAGGTCTGGGGGTCTGCTGTTCCATAGACCCCTGTGCCAGTAGACATTTCCTGGAGGTGCTGAATAGCTTCAATACCAGGGTGGCCTAGGCGCTGGTGCCATTGGTCTGCTGAACCCTTAGTAATGGTTGACCTGGCCCATGTAATGAATGCGGTGTTTTCTGTTGGCATAGATAGGGTAGCTAGCCTAGCTGATGTAACTGGTATAGCTGGTGTAGCTGATGTATCTGCCCACGCTTCTCAGGCCAGCTCTGCCAATACCCGCTCAACCCCTTCGCGTGCCTGTCGGAGTTCTTCGTCGATTTGA
Organism: Penicillium sp. S103-07; assembly: GCA_037042055.1. NCBI lineage: Eukaryota > Fungi > Ascomycota > Eurotiomycetes > Eurotiales > Aspergillaceae > Penicillium > Penicillium sp. S103-07. The sequence goes on along the minus strand of JAXQJQ010000019.1, from coordinate 263,962 downwards.
CCATTGGCGTGCCGTGATTTCACTTCATAGTGAAGCTGAACCAACTCTTTCGCCCTGCGCAAGTTTTCCGTTTTGACATGCTGAGCCTCGTCCGCATCGGTTGCGGCTCTCTCAGCGGATGTGTCCCCCTTGTCAGGAGAATTTGTACCAGCGATAGACTTATTCACATTGACTAAAGCAAGGGCTTCATTATGGCCCTAATTTAATGTCAGTATAGATCATGAACGGTTGAATTTGACGCGTCCTGGCGCGCCATTTTCCGAGTTCGTCCAAGGTGGGGCAGGGAAGATCTCAGGCATGTCGGTGGGGAAATAGGATTAGGATAGCACGTACGCAAACCCGCAAAGAGGTGATATCGGATAGTATTTCTGCCACTTGCATCGTGGGCGACTGATCACAGGTGATATTTGACGTGTGGAGTTGGGACTCGGGGAAGTCGAAGTCGCAGTGACGTTACGAAGTTGGGAGCAAGGGAAGGGACCTTGAATGTCTTGGCATCGTCGGACCGCCGAAGGGCAAAATGAATGAGGTAATGTTGGTAACCTTTTTTACCTGTTCTGGACCATAATTTGCTGTATAATGTGTCAAAGGTACAAAATCAAACCCAACATACGTTTGAGCTGATACCTGAATCAGTGCAAATTAACGGAAAGTAAGAGAAGGACCTCGGGGAAAAACTTTGAGCCATCTACAAGACCGATGGACTGGTAGTCGGATGATTAGACATCACACTGCCAGATTCAGGGATATAGCAATACAAAGTTCTTTTCACTGCGGATTGGTCCACATATTACGTACTTGGACATCAAGGGACAAAGCCTACCATTTTACCAGGCTTATGAACTTTTTATGAATACCATCAAGGCATGCCGTCGGCAGGCCGGCGATGACTACCTGGCAGACGAGATTGGGCGTGCTCGTCGCTCTATGGTAGACATACACGGGTGCGCATAGCTGATCAATCTGTAAAGTTCATTGAATCGATAAACAAGGTTCCGAAAGAAATGTCCGGGGTATCCTGGGTATGTGTTAATGATATGTGTCGCCGTTTTGCAGGAAGTGGAAACGACAGACAACAATAATGCTACTGGCACCCAGGGTTATACAAGGGCTCATATACTGATAATTGGCAAGTGGCAATCCATGAGACTTGGAAAGTAAAAATGGGAGGCATACCATCAAGTTCCAAGTGTTACCTGTCACCAAATCCCGCCCGGTAGTCGAGTGGTTAAATACGAGAAGGTTAACGGCCTGGTCGAATGATACCTTACTCCAAGACCTCCTGGACGCCACGACTCGGGCGTCACTGTACATAAACTATGTGCAGTGGGGGGCGGTAATTGAAAGGGTCGGGAGCGCCCTTCGGGGTCGGGCATATCCTTCGGGATGGGCACATCCTACGGGATGGGGATAATAACTCTTTTTTCTCTCCAGCTATACAAGTCCAGCCAGTATTACTAGTATCATCAGTAAAATATTTCGAGCCTGTCGTTGGGCTCATGAGGCTATCGCGGGATCTGTCGCCGATCTGTCGCGAACTCATCGTGAATCTGATGATAACACAGAACACAAGTCACTTTAAGTCCAGCTTGTTATAAGGCGTTTTGCAGGTAGACCGTTCGAAACCAGGATACGACTTTTGGTCCTGCTTTTTGCTTTTTCTTATAAATGTGCTGAACTGATGAATATCACCGGCGGATTAGCAGTCATGGACCCCGACACCATCAGACCGACACAACTACGAGGAAAGCATAACAACAATATTTCGGCACAGAAGCCCACCATCACTAACGTTACACCATACATAGCACGATTTTACATTAAGCAAAGTAACCCCCCGAGAATATGCACACCGTTGATGACCACTATGCCGGAGTATGGAGTCTACAGTTGGAGAGTCCGAGTACTGACAGGGCTCAAACCGCTATTGCAAAGTTACTATCGGACATTCTAGAATACATCTCCATGTATAGAGTTCTGAAGACAGCTGTCAAATGCTCTTTGCTTTCGAATCCTCCTCAGAAGACGACATATCCTCTTCAGAAGTAGTGAGGTCCGAATCAGTGAAAGGCAGCCACGTAATGAACCTGTGTTTCACCGATCCATCCGGCCACATAACCGAGCCATCTCCATTCCTGTGTGCGAGGGCATACTTCTGATTCTCCATATACTCTTCTTCATTTAACAGGTGTTGGACTTCATGGCTAAGCCGGGTCCAGGTCGTGTTGCCGTTTCGCACGGCGTGGGTAAGACGTCGACGGTAAAGTCTGTCGTTACAGCCTTCGATGAATGTCTTGACGAGAATCTCGTCTTGAGCGATGGTAGGGCGCATCTGGCGTCGCAAATAGTTTGCTTCGTCGTAGTAGATTTCAAGGGATCGGTCTTTCTGCTTCATTGTTTCAAGGGTCATTGAAGTTTCCATGTGGAGCCAGGAAGGGCGTCTTTCAGAGTGCGGTGGTCCATGAACGATCACGATTGGAAGGGATCCAGGGTCGTGCATGAATGGCTGTGCATGAGATCCATGCTCCGGCTCCGTGGTGACGGAGACATGTTGAGAAGTGGATGCGTTGGTGGGTGTACTCGCTGGCATGTTGCAGATAGTCTCGAGTTCCGTGATGCAATTTATCAGAGCCTTGTTCTTGTCCACGAGGCTCTGATCAGAGTCGCAGAGAGGGAGCACAGTGTCTTTCAGCTGTCGACTAAGATGTATCAAACGCTCCTCGATATTGACATTGTTGGATCCCTCGGTGCGGTCAAGTGGATTGACAAAGTTGGTGAGGCTTTTCAGATATTGTTCGAGGTTGCGAGTGTGCTCTTCGATAATGAGAAGCTGTTCCTTCGCGGCCCCGATATGTTCGATGAGGGTCCTGTTCTCGCGATTGAGTTGGTAGGACCAAAGTAAAGCCTGGGGTGCGGCAGACGGGCCTCCTGGAGGCAAGGAATTTGTTGGTGACATTTCTGAGAATGTGAGTGGTACGACCAGCTCAGGTCGTATCGAACGGCTGTTTGAGGGGGAGGAGAACTGGGGCAAAGAAGACGCCGGAGAAATTTACATCCAAATGAGGGTAACGAGAGGTTGACGCATGTCTAAGTTCCGGAGGCATCTGACTCCGGCCATGTCACTGCTATGAGAGTACGAAGGGGAAAATCCCGTGAGGAACAAGTCACATTTTGGCCCGATCTATTTGATTAAGTACGATAATAGCGGCATCCTTAACCAACCAGAGCGAGCAAGATACAGAGGAAAACGGAAGAGAAAATGCAGGAAAAGGAAAACCGTGACAGCAACAGAAAGCATAAACGTGTCACATCTCCGAAGGTGCTGGGGCATAGGAAACCATAGCAGTGGCCCCCCGAGGGCAGCCCAGCGGCGTCAGTTCACGCAGAAAATTGCCCGACTCGCCCATCACAGGGCCATTGCGAGCGGAAATGCGTCAAGGAACACAGAAAGCAACTTTTAACGCAGGTTCTGCGATCGTAATCCGCATCAAGACATAAGGGAGGTTAGGGCATTTAGATGAGGTCGGCAACGTTCATGGGCATCTCCTCAATCTGGGTGCTGTAGAACTGCTCGATCTCACGGAGCATGCGAACATCGTCGGCAGTGACGAAGTTGATGGCAACACCCTTACGACCGAAACGACCACCACGACCGATACGGTGAATGTAGTTCTCGCGGTTGGCGGGAAGGTCATAGTTGATGACCAGGGAAACCTGCTGGACATCGATACCACGGGCCAGAAGGTCAGTGGCGATCAGGACACGGGAGGAACCGGAGCGGAACTCCTTCATGATAACATCACGCTGGCCCTGCTCCATGTCACCGTGCATGGCGGAGACGGTGAAGTCACGGGCAGTGAGCTTGTCGGTGAGCCAGTCGACCTTGCGGCGGGTGTTGCAGAAGATGACGGCCTGGGTGATGGTGACGGTCTCGTAGAGATCGGACAGGGTGTCGAGCTTCCACTCCTCCTTCTCGACGGCAATGTAGAACTGCTTAATACCCTCAAGGGTAAGCTCCTGCTTCTTGACCAGGATGCGGACGGGGTCGCGCATGAACTTGGTGGTGACCTCGAGGACGTCCTGGGGCATGGTGGCGGACAGGAGAGTGACCTGGGTGGACTGGGGAAGGAGCTGGAAGATGTCGTAGATCTGCTCGGTGAAACCGCGGGACAGCATCTCGTCGGCCTCGTCGAGGATGAACAGCTTCATGTGGTCGGTGCGGAGGACGCGACGCTGGATCATGTCCTGGACACGGCCGGGGGTACCGACAACGACCTGGGGGCCGTCACGGAGGGCGTTCATGTCCTCACGGACGTTGGTACCACCGATACAGGCGTGGCACTCGAGGGTCATGAAGTCACCAATGGCGACAACGACCTTCTGGATCTGCTGGGCCAGCTCACGGGTGGGAGCGAGGATCAAAGCCTGGCAGGCCTTCAGGTTGGGGTCGATCTTCTGAAGGGCGGAGATGGAGAAGGTAGCGGTCTTTCCGGTACCGGACTGGGCCTGAGCGATGACATCGTTGCCTGACCATATGTTAGGCGCATTTCTTGGAATATTATACGGATCGGAGACTCACCCTTGATGATGGGCATGATGGCACGCTGCTGGATAGCAGAGGGGCGCTCGAAACCGTAGGCGTAGACACCTATACAACAGTCAGGAATTTTCTGCACATACCCCGCCACCGAGGGGTCCTTCTGAGAACCCCCCAAAAGGAGTTTCACATACCGCGAAGCAGCTCAGGCTTCAGGTCCATGGAGTCGAAAGAATCGGTGATCTCATCGTAGTTAGACTCGATCTGTCCTGTAGAGTGCGCAGTCGATGTCAGCCTTTGTTTCCAGTGTCGTGTCCTCTCATTTGTGGTCGCCACAAGAGGTCTCCAGTGACCGCGATAAGAGCGAGTATATTGCAAGTCGCTAGGAGCAGGGGAGGAGGGAAATCACATACCCTCGGGAAGATCCTCGAGGCCCTTGTCGTTCGACATATTGGCGGTTGAGAGGGTGGTGATCACAAACGACTCGTCGTTGTGATCGGGTGGGGTGAAGGGTTTTAGCGAACGTGCCCGTGGGGATAGTTCGCAGACGAGAAATAGGTACTAGTATCACAGCTCTTCACGAAAGAAGAGCACAGGAGATACTAGGGGTGGAAGTAATCGGTGGTGTGAATGGGTCACAAATGGGGTGGAAAGAAGAGGAGGAAAAAATCGACGGCGACGGACGCCATTTGCTGCGACGCTTTTTTTTTTTGCGAAGTGGGTGCGGCCTCACCGCCTTCCCCTTGTGGGTCCTTCCGTTGCAGTACAAGCGAATGCCTCTTTGTCGGAGGCGCATTGTTCTGGCCGATTATCATATTGCGCTGCTTTTGTGTGTCGCTGGTGCTTTTTCTTTTTCTTTTTTTTCATCTTCTTTTGGTGCCAGTCCGTGGCATCGCCTTTCAGTTGGGCCCGTGGGGGGGGTAACCCGGCAGAAAAAGAAAAAAAATCCTTGAAGCCCTAACCAAGTGGCGGACAATGCCTGACATCACATCGCTCCCGAGTTATCCACCTACCCAAGATGGGGATCTGGCAGATGAGGCTATTCCCAGCCACCCATTGGGTGTCAAGCCTAGTGGAAATGCACTCCTAGCAACCCACAATCTGCGTGATGCTATTGGCGCTTTTCGGTCGCTGCCCGACGAAGTAGTCCTGCTGCTACTGGAATCCTTGGATGGACCCAGCTTGCTGCGCATTGGCCGAACGTGTAAGGCCCTGTATGCATTCACACGGGCCGAGGAGTTGTGGAAGGCCCTCTTTGTTGAGTAAGAATTTCCCTTGTCCTTATTCCCCTGGTAAATATATAATCTCTCCGAGGTCTCGGCGGGGCAATTACACACCAGTTGAGCATCAAACAACTCGAAGTCTATGGAGGAAGAAAGACAGAACCTCCAAGATTCCAATATTAGAAGAAATAATTAACCGTTTATCCAGGTCCCATCCAGCAGATTTTACGTGGCGAGGAACATGGCGCTCGACATATCTCAACTTACCAGCATCCAAAGTGCCCATGGTGGACTGCTCGCATCTATACTCGGATGCTCTATACCGCCCTTTCAACTGTGCACATATCAATTTGGATCCATATGTTACCAAGATCCCGGCACGAAACCAGATCCCACGACTCACAGACCTCTCACCAGACGAATTTCATGAGAAATGGGCAGACCGGCCATTCGTCTTAACCGAGCCCATCAAGGCTTGGCCAGTATACAAAGACTGGTCGGTCGGTACCCTGCTATCTCGATATGGCCAGGGCACATTCCGTGCCGAGGCAGTTGACTGGCCGCTGCGCACGTACGGAGACTACATGGCCGACAACGCAGATGAAAGTCCGCTCTACCTTTTCGACCGGTCCTTCGTTTCCACCATGGGTCTCTCAGTCGGCCAACCCGACACGACCCCCAATGCGGCATACTGGCCGCCGGCATGCTTTGCTGAAGATTTCTTCTCCGTGCTTGGCGACGCCCGACCCGATCATCAGTGGCTGATTGTTGGACCCGAACGCTCCGGCAGCAAGTTTCACAAAGACCCCAACGCCACTAGCGCGTGGAATGCTGTGCTACGTGGGCCGAAGTACTGGATCATGTTCCCCTCCGGTGATAAGAACCCGCCGCCACCAGGCGTGTTCGTGTCAGAGGACTTTAGCGAAGTGACTTCTCCTCTGAGTATTGCTGAATGGCTGCTCGAGTTTCATGCCGAGGCACGGCGCACCCCTGGCTGCATGGAAGGCATCTGCGGTGAGGGAGAGATTCTCCACGTGCCGTCGGGCTGGTGGCACCTGGTGGTCAACCTGGAGCCGTCGATTGCCATTACTCAGAACTTCATTCCTCGAGCTCATCTCGGTGCGGCACTAGATTTCCTGTCTAACAAACCCGACCAAGTTTCCGGATTCAGGAAGAATGTCGACAATCCTTACCAGAGATTTATTAGCGGTATGGAAGCTACATACCCAGATCTGTTGGAGCAAGCGCAGGAAGAACTCCAGAAGAAAGCAGAAGGAAAGAAGCGCAAGTGGGATGATATTGTCAATGGAAAGACAGAGGACGACGAGAACCAAGGTGGCTTTAGCTTTGGATTTGGGGATGACAGCGATGCTGAAGTGCCATGAACATATATACCTGGAAAGCATTTGAATTTCGAGCTATGAATAGATACCAAGCAAAATGCGGACTAACGTCACACCTTCACGAGATAAGAATCACCGATTGTCTATGCTAGTGCATCCAGAATGATGCAACCCAAACGCCTGGTTCATATATTGAATGGATGTCTAATGACATGCAACGGACTTGGTAGCAGGAGTACCGTCCGCAAAGCCTAGATATCCAACGAATGCGCCCACTGCAACTGCCAGCATGACCATACCGTTGTAAGTCATGAATAGAAGCCTATCACAAGCCAGTCAGCTTTGCACCAGCAGTCGGGCTAGGACCACTTACATGATGAAGAAGCTGTAAAACACCTGAATGGCATACAAAGCAGCCAGCATGATTCTTCCCTGGCGTGCCACGGCAGCCCTGTTATCCCGTCCTGCAAGCAGTGGTGAGCGCTCGCCACTATTGGGCCGGATACCCTCCGAGACGTCTGCAATAGACTGGCCAAGGATCCCATCTTCTGCAGAGCAATACATCAATGAGAGCTTGCCCAGGCATGAATGCAGCAAAATGGGGAAGTTCATAAATGAGCACTAAACCACCCTGCCAACATCACGGCCTAATCTTGCCTTCGGTATAGTTGCCCTCAGATAAGGAAATGAAAGACATACCTCCGCCTGTAGCTGAACTCACGGGGAATGAGTTCAACCTTTGATTATGCGCAGCTTCATATTTGCGAGTCACTGAGCGGACTCCTTCGTAGCCTGCCGTGAGGAGGACGATAAGGACGAGCGAGAGGAGAAAGGAGAGTGGTCCGGTGATGCGCCACCAGCGGAAAATGATGCAGAGATTTTCAGACGACCAGGTGAAGACCATCTACAAAGAGGACAAAGTTAGCCTGAACGGTCCCCAGACGTGGCCTGCAGAGTACTTGCATTCATGTTGCACTGGCCGCCCATGTCCATATCACCATGCCCCATATGGTCGTGGCCCATGTCATGGCCCATGTGCATTGAGTGATCCATGCCAAATTACAACACTGGGACTAGTTCCTTTGGAATAAGTCTCGCGGGTCGAAGTCAAGAATACACCGAGATATTTTGACCTGACATGATGTAAACACGAGGGGCGACGAGATGATGGCAGACAGTGCAAACCATGCAAACAGAAATGGCTCGATAAGGATCTCCGGCACGACAGCTTCACCTTCACAATCCCGCAATTGTTGCGTGCTTTGCTGGAACCGGTCATCGCACTGTCGCATGACGTCCGCTGCTGATGCTCTTTGAATCAATTTGACATTCCCATTCACTTCACCATGGCAGACACCGCCGCTGCCCAGACAACCACGCCGACGACCAACGCGCCTTCAGCGCCAGCGACCGGCGCTACCGCGGGGACAACGAATGCGTCCGCTGACCAGAATGCCACGAGTCGCGGATTACCATACTACGAGAAACTGCGAAGGGAATTGAGAGACACGATTGCGAACAAGCGCGCGATGGACAGGTGCATGGTGAGTTCGAGCCCTGCGCGCCTTTACCCGAATGCGATGAAGACCCTCGAATGGTCTCCCACTGCGTCCCAAATGCGACCCTTCATTATACCACCTCTGCGATTGAAGCTGCAGGTCAAGTCCGTTGGCTAACTGGTCTTACAGGCCCAACTCGAAGACCAAATCTACCGCTTCGAGCAATCCTACCTCGAGGAAACCACCGCCGGAAACATCATCAAAGGGTTCGACAACTACATCAAGGGCTCCTCAAGCGGTTCAAGTCTCGGTGCGTCCGGTCTAAGCCTAGGCTCTGGCGTCGGAGGACGCCGAAAGGCAGCAGTCACAGACGCGGATCGGGTGTTCTCCAAAAGCTCTGCGAGCTACATGATGGTAAGGACCTCATATACTCTCTGCAAAGTTGCCAATACTCACGCTGTTTGTTTTAGGATTCCCCCGGCCCTTCGTCGACACAGACGACGCCCTCCCACGCCGCAACCCCGACTTCGACTACTGGCGGCAACATTCCTAAGAGTAATGGTGACGGTGGTGCGAAGAACACCGGTGGGTCGTCGAAGAATAAGAAGAAGGCTTCCGGTGGATCGAAAAACACAAAGGGGAAGAACCAGACGGACGAGCTCTCCGATGATGGCGGAGATAAGCCACCTGTTAAGAGATTGAAGATCAGCTACGGGAGGGATTAATCCGTCTCTTCTGAGATGCTGTACGCTGAATATTGCATTACGTTGTTGGAGTTCAGGTTCGATGGTTCCGGAGTTATCAAAAGAAGTTAAGGCGCAGGGAAACAAGCGTCATTTCTACCTGTATATCACGAATTCTTCTAAATGCGTGGCAAAGTGGTTCATTCTTCATTTCATCAAAATGCCATAACGGCTGAAATTATTGCGCGCAGTAAGGATAGTGTAGTCCAATTGACAGAGTAAAAAACAATAAAGAGATTACAACTGCAGACGGTAAGTAGCAATTTCGAAAGCCCTGAGCTCGATATCCACCGAAGACGAATCATCTCCCTTCTGGATCTCCAATTCTTGCTCGTCATCCTCGAGGACATTGCATTTCCACACCCGCTTAACTGGCAACGTGCTCCGAATAGAACCCCGGGCCTTTCCACCAAGGGACTCGTAGACGCGTACGATGACACTCTTGCCGGGACGAGTGGGGATACCACCAGTAGAGACATCCTCGTCGTCCTCGCCACGCTTAACAACGTCCATGATAACTGAAGGTGCGCCGTGGATGGAGACGGCCTTGAAGGCATGGTTGCAAGCCGAGATCTGGGAACTGGCTTGCTCCACGATGAGCGGCTGGTTGAAATTGTATCCGGCGCGGATAGTTCGGTCGTCAAGGCTACCAGTGTGGGGAAGAATAGCGTAGCGAATTACATGGCGGCCCATGTCGGCGTGAGCATCCGGTGCCTTCGGAGCGCGTAGCAGTGAAAGACGCATCAGGTTTCCGCAGGTAGCGAAGCCGTATTTGGAGTCGTTGAGGATGGAGACACCGTAGCCGTGCTCGGAGAGATCGGCCCATTTGTGGCAGCAGACTTCGAACTTGGCCATGTCCCAGCTGGATTGGGTTAGTATGAATCATACGGAGAGCAGAGGGGGTGTACATACCTTGTGTTGTAGTGAGTTGGGCGACGGATGATACCATACTGGGTCTCATAGGATGCTTCGGTGTTGGTCACATCCACAGGGAACTCGACCTTGAGGAACTTCATGGTCTCATGCCACTCAACCTCGCTCTCAAACTCAACGCGCGAGGGTTCGGAGGAGACGGATGCCGCGAGGCTGATGGTGGTCTTGATCCAACTCTTTTCGCTGATCCTGGTTTCGGTGACGACACTAGCTCGGTGTTCATCGTTCTCTGCAATGATAGTCTTGCCGCGAGGCAGCTCCTTTCGTGACTCGAGGTGGAAGACTTCCACATCCCAGCCTTGCCAGTAGAGAGGCTTATCATCGAAGATGACCAATTGACCAGCCTTTCCACCCTTTGCGACAACCTCTCTGCTCGCCTCAACATCGAATAGTGAGGTAATGATGCCATCCTGGACATCGACCTTCAGCTTACCGTTCTCAAGACGGAACACGCCAGGCTGGATCTCAGACACCGTGACTGCGGTAGTGGCCTTGAAGTTAACCGGTTGGCATGAGAGAACTCCAGTTGAGCCTTCAGCCAGGGCGTACTTAGAACCTCCCGAATTGGTCAAGGTATCAGGAATCTTCACCACCTCTGTGCGATGCCATGGCAAAGTGTTCAGCGCCACCAAGTTCTGGGTGTCACCGGGGCTGGTTATTCCAAGTGCAACGAGAGCATCTTTACGCAACCTGGACCCGGTCTTGAAAATTTCGGCGTAGAGCTTGTCAGAGTCGTCATAGCACATCTCGATAGAGCTACCGGGCAAGCAGTCGTGGAACTGGCACAACAGGACGCCTTCCCACATCTCGTCGATTTGTTCCTTGGGATACTTGTACTCCTGGTCAGAGCCACGGAGAGTAGCCAAAGTAGCCAGAAGCTCAATCTCGCGCAGCAGGAATTCGGACTTGCGGTTGTTACGCTTGTTGTTTGCCTGGGTAGTATAGGTACCGCGGTGCAGCTCGAAGTAAAGCTCACCGTACCAAGTCGCGAATTGCGTTCCATTTGCAGCATTTGCTTCCAGTTTGGAGAAGAAATCGTCCACTGAGTCGCCCATCTTCACTCGTGGAAGTGTACCGATCTTATCGCTGAGACCACGGCATCGGCGCAGTTTCTCCAGATGCTCAAAGGTCGGACCACCGCCACCGTCGCCCTTACCGAAGACCAGCAAAGAGGTCTTGTCCTTGTCCATGGACTTGTGCTGCGTGACGCTACGCTTAAGATCGCCAAAGTGGGCTTCAGCTGTGTATGTCTCCGCGGGAGCCATGTGGCACATCACCTGGCTACCGTCCAGCGCAACCCACTGGAATGTAGTGTGAGGGAAGTTGTTGATATTGTTCCAGCTGAGTTTCTGAGTAAAGAAACGACTCATTCCAGCGAGGCGGCAGATCTGAGGAATCTGGGTAGAGTAGCCGAAGGTATCGGGAAGCCAGAACGTGGTGGATCGCTTTCCAAAATGGCTTTCAAAGAATCTCTGGCCATAGAGAAACTGTCGCACCAGGGACTCTCCGCTGGGCAGGTTGGTGTCATGTTCGACCCAGCTACCACCGATCGGCTGGAAGTTACCCTTCTTCACCCAACGCTTGACACGGTCAAAGACACTGGGATAGTATTGCTTGAGCCACTTGAACTGCTGTGCCTGGGAGCAAGTAAAGCGATGCTCAGGATAGCGATCCATCAAGTCACACTGGTTCGACCACGATCGCGCAACCTTGCGCTTAGTCTCGGCCCAGGGCCAGAGCCAGCAAGTATCAATGTGACAATGGCCGATGGCGTAGACAATCGGTTGAGTATCAGTCTCATAAACGTCCTCCGAATCGACCTTGTCGCCAAGGTATTTCCGGGCGATCTTGCGAGCCTCTAGGATCGACTGCTGGCTTCCATCGCCGGCAATGAAGGCATCAATTATGGAGTTGGCTACCATGTTAGCTTCATGGGCCTCCCAGGAGTCACTGGGGAACTCGCGAGCCGCGTCTCCGATGATCCAAAAATCGTAGTATAATGCACGTGCATCCATATTGACCGCAACAATCTCCGCCTTGCTGAGCGTGTATGACTTGTCCGGTCTGGGAGGTTGGATCGTGTCGCCTCCGGGGGCGTTTCCAAACATGCCATTGCAAGCCATTTCAATGTAGAACGTATACTCTTCTCCATCACGCCACTCATCTGGAATAATCCACTGGGTCCGCTCCCCGCCACCGGTTAAACCCTGCAATGGTCGACCATCTTCCGTCCACACCAAGCCCTCATTGTTTGCATCCCAGTGGAACTCCAACCGTTCCTTATCGCGCATTTCCTCCGGGACAGTAAGCCGGATTCGGAACCAATGGGTCGACCAACTGGGCCCGAATGATTCTCCAACACGAGTCGGTCTGAATTTGTGCGAAGTGGCTTCATCAAAAGAAGGCCGCTGCAGGTCCGGGACGGAGTAGACGGAGAGCTTGACATGATCTTCATCGGAGTTCACTGCTTCGTTATATTTCGAGAGGAGGTTTTGACCTTCATATTGACCGGGCGATGTGAACTGCTTGAGTCGATCCGTGTAGATCTTGGTGATCCGCTGACCGACCGGACGCTCGGCGAGCCGGGGGAGGGTTGAAGCTGGAGCGGGGGCGAGATGCGGAGTTTCCCCACCCATGACGGCGATGATGAAAGGCAGAGGTGTTGCTGAATCGTGAGTAAAACCCAGTAAGAATATATCAGTAGAGTCAAAAATGAACAGCGGAGAGAAAGAACCCTAGGTAGAGAATGTCGAGGAAGGGAGGAAGCTGAGTTCCCAATGCGGAGACATGACGGAATGCGGAGGCGTCTGCGATCGGCGGGGCCAAACGTGTTTCAGGCACTGTACACTTATTGGATCGGGGGTTGGACGATTTCAAGCTTTATATTTCCAAGGCTACACCCGCTACTATAGTAAATAATAAGTAACAATTACTACGGCACCCAATTCTATCATCCAATGCTATCAGCCAATATATGTTGTGTACTTCATGAACTCCTCGTCCGTCCTTAACCGCTGCCAATCCTCATCTCTAAGACAAATTTGAGCAACTAGATCTCCATTTGGAGACTTTGGCATCAAATATAAAAGACTCTCCACCGGAGTGAAACTCGGTCGGCGCACTGCCTCCGGCTTGCCCAGTCCCAGGTTGAAGTCGAGCTCGTACGTGTTGATCTTCGACCACGAGCTCAGCGCAATGCTGGTCGGAATATCCACAGACGCAACGGGAGATGTCCTGGTCTTATCGGTCGAACGAGACAGGAATGTGAGAAGAGAGCGGGTGCTGTACATCAGGTCTCGGTCCTTGGAACTAAGCTTCCCGCGAAGTTCCGATGCAGTAGCCCCTAAAGGCACGCTTCCGAGATTCTGTAACGTATCTGTGCTGTATGTCATGTTTTGCAACATTCCTGGATATGTCGCGGGGACCCCCAGGTGCTGGCGGACATCGATTGCGCGTGCGAAAGTGGACTTTGTATCAGCCTCCAGGCGAGGAATTCGGGCTCGAGAGATGCACTTCCACAGGAAAGCACTGATCGTGTCATCGGTGGATACGAAGCCGTTCGGAAGGGTAGACGTTGCCAAAGTCTTGAGCGCGGCCAGCGAAGAGGCTGAAAAGTTTACGTAGGCCCAGGTGGACTTTGGAGGTCGCCCGACAGGTGGAGCACCAGCGTATTCCTCTTGCGGAGGTATCATTTGAGGAGCCAGTTCAGGGCCTGGTTCATATGGGTCAGACAACAAGGGGACGGTTTTGGTTCGATCGGGATTGCCAATAGATAGCTCCTCATCTGTAAAAGACAGGCCGTGACATGCCTTTGACAGCCAGTTAATGACTTGTCCTTGTCCCGTCATGTCCATGACGTTATGTTGCGCCATGAGGGTAAGAATAAGGCCGCCGGTAATGAAATTTGCTTGGACGGCAAAGACAAACGCGGACTCGGCGGCGAGACCGAAATTTGTAGGCAGGTCAAGAGTGAGACCGGGGGCGAAGGAATTTTCATCCAGCATCGAGCATGGATAGCTGGCTTGTCTTAGGCCTTCCATTGTCGGCGCGGAAGCGTCATATCGAAAATCTTTGATAACAAGAGGGATCTTATCAGACGGTTTTATGCGATAAACGCCTGTGTTGCCTTCACTTGAACCCTCGTTGATGACCTCGCCTGCCAGCCATGGAAAGCTGTCGGCCAATCGGTCCAGTCCATTTCGCAATGTAGAGGCCACAGCATCATGGGAGGAGGCATCCGCAACAGGGAAGACACAGCATAGTTGGGTATAAAGCTTGTACATGCCGGGCTGCTGGCCCAGCACATCAAGGAGATCGTGTTCTATCATTGTAAATCGTCGAGGACTGCTGGTTGCACTTGAATACTTGACATTGAAGGCGTGTTGATATACGTGTTGTTCGGACCCAAACTTAAAGTGTACGAGCCCCACATCGAGCCAGGAAGCGTGAGTCACGCTGAGTCCTTTCCACCTCACCGTTCATCATCCAACCGTCTCTACTTTACGTGACCGTCAATGGTGAGACATGTTATGGAAAGGCGAAGAGCTTTATGTGCAGAGCTTTGGGGTCGTTCAATGCCATTGGCAATCCTTGAAAAACACGACTCCGCGAGCATGAGGAGTCCTGAGGCTCGAAGCTCTAATCCGTAATATCAGTGAACGTGGAATATCTTTAAAGATGACCAATTTGGGAAGGTCGAGAGTCGTTGAGTCTCGCGCCTCCATCTCTAAGTGGCGTGAATTGCGTGTGAAGATCAAGTGGGACTTTGGCGCAGTCGTCTCACGACCACTGTGAACTCTTTCTGCCATGTGCTCGCATTTATTAACTTGAGCGACCTCTAATAAACATCGAGGGAAATATTGGGACAGTCGTAAGGCGTGAAACAGGACTTTGATTGACCACGAACCGAGAAACATGGAGAATATGGTAGGAACTGAGTCTCAAGCAGAAATCGAAAAGTAACGACCAAGGCTTCTGTCGGAAATTTCGACCTTGACAAACTCAGAAAATCAAATAGTCACTATCAAACCGCAGAAAGAAAACCTGTCAAGTGCATCTCCATGCCAGGCAAGCAGTTAAGATTAAGGAGCCGTTGCCTCGGCGTCAAAGACATAACCCGCTTCGAGCAAGCAGCTTCATTCAACTTTTTCACCTCCGCATCTTTCGAAGTCTGCTTCTTCCCACCTGTGTCTTCTTATCCATTAGCACGACACCTGGATCTCACTTTCGAATACTTCCATCAACTCGACCCTTTTCCTCTCTCTCACCCGCATCACCAACTTCATCTTCCCTCGTCACAAACCGTTTTCACTCTACCGAATATCTGACCCCATCGACCAGCTTACACAAAAAAATAAGGCTATGGATAGGCAAGGTGTCGATCCCGGGATACAGCCCGACCACAACCTGTGTGAGGACTTGCATGACCTGCAGATTGGCGAAACCGGCGAACACTCGTGCCATCCTGGCGATGAACAACCGAGAATCGCGGCTTCACAGCTTGAGTCGAGAGTGAACGCAAATATCGAGCCGTTTACTGAAGCTTTACTGCAATCAGGCTCGTTGATTCCCCCTCGCCATCCGTGTTCTAAACCCTTGAAAGATCTCAGCAAGATCTTTGTGAAGGATCTCGTCTTTGAATCTCACAATACTGGGTTCTATCTTCTTGTGAGAACCATCACCTCGCCCACTATCTCAGCCCTGGTTTCCACCGACGTCGAGGATGAGCGAGGCGACCGGATTTCTATTATGCTTTCTCAACTCCCGCCAGATCGGCTTCTGGGAGATGGCCTAGAGAGAGGCACCATCTTGATCGTGAAAGAACCTTACCTGAAATGGACGGGCAACGGACAATGCGGGATCCGAATTGACCACCCCTCTGATGCCAAGTATCTTTCACCCTATGATGAACTGATCCCAGAGGAGTGGAGAGAAGAGCAGATTGAAAGCCCGACATTTGAGACCTGGGAGGTGAAAGGGAACTGTCATTTCGATGAGGGCAAATTTCAGCTGGCCGTCGAATGGTATATTGAATATCCCACTGATCCAGAAGCAAAGATTGCTAACAGCTACAGCTATGCAAAAGCGCTCGAATTCTTCGAGAAAGAAGAAACCGATACAATCAAATTGAAATTGTCACGGTGCCTAGCCTACTGGAAACTCGGCTGTTTCGATGCCGTCCTCTCGGAGTTTGGCTCATTGCCGAGTGACGTTGAACTCTTCGAGGATGCTATCCTTTGCAAAGCGATGACATTCTACAGCCTGGAAAAATACCGGGAATGCACCGATGTTATCAAGCTATGCCTGAAGCAGTACCCCCAGAGCTCCTTTGTCAAATTGATTCTCTCTCAGTCTATCTCTCGGCTGCTAGAAAAGGAAAAGGGGAAGTACAACTTTAAAGAGATGCAAGAGGATTGCAAGAAGCAAGAGCTCCCAGTGATGAAGTGCGCGACATATATCGGACCCGTGGAAATCAAGCAAACACAATCCCGAGGGCGTGGGGTATTCACAACGAAGGCCGTAAAGGCCGGCGAATTGCTCTTTTGCGAGAATGCATTTTCCTATGCAGCCTTCGCTGCACCGAAGACGGACCGAAAAAATGACGCGGAGCTTGAACAGTTCATCCACCAAACGCAGCAGCGTGAACTTGCCAAACTGGCAACTGACAAAATCTTCCAGGTCCCATCGGTTCTGTCGCTGCTCAGTGATCTTCATCACGGTTCATACACTCCCTTTGAAACCTCGTTTGTTGATGGAGCACCTGTTTTTGACATGTTTGTCATTTGAATGATATGCTCAAGAATAATACCCCAACTAAACGCTTTTAGGTTTTTCATATACCGAATCGTGGCCTTCAATTCTTTCGGTAGCCTCAGATCCTCCCGCGATCCCCACCTGAAGGCCCCAATGAACGATCGCATTAGATTAGCCGGTGTATGGCCCTTTGCGTCCCACGTGAACCATGCTTGCTACGGAAATTCCTTCCGGAGTTTCATTAGTAACATGCTCATAGTCCGCGCCGCAGCGGACATCCCAGGAGACACCGAGATCACTTTCTGCTACAAGCCTCCCGAAGGCGACTGCATCAAGGGCAAGCCCAACCACTCTTTTTGGGGGTTCAAATGTGATTGCTCAATCTGCAAGAGCATCGACAGCACAGACGACGATGTTCTTGCAAAGAGACTGCAACTAATAAGAGTTGTCGGCAATTACTGCAAAAGTCTGCAAAGAGCCAACATCGACCGCTTGAACGGCGACCTAGCCAAGATAGAGGACACATACTCCGAACCAGCTTCTGCGGTGCCACGTCTCAGCTTGTGGAATATGTACTTCTCCATAGCCAAGGCTTATGCACGCTGGGGATGGGCCATACATGTCGTTGAATATGTACTCAAGACGCTCGGCTCGCTCGGCTTTCTTTTCACCGGTGGAGGCCTGAAAGGATCTTCACACGCTGAAATGGTTGTCGAGAAATGGGGTCTCGTCGTTCCGGACATGGTGGACATTTGGATGACGCTTTCGCAAGCATATCATCTAGTGGAGCCCAGGTTCGAAGCGAGGGCTAGAGAATACGCCAAACTAAGTTACAAGATTCTTGTTGGCGAAGACGAAACCTTCGAAGAGACCTACGGAAAGCCATCGTCGACCTCATTCGGTCCGACTTTCGCCGGCTTGGTCGCTGAGCTTACGGAGATGGGAGTGCCCATTGACATCAATGACATTCGGCGCCGGGTACAGCGAGGTGCATGATTGCATGTACTAGAAACGGAGAGGGAGACGGAAAGGGCAATGGCTCTGGGGGGATGATACCATGCAGAGAAGCAGTCAGCAAGAGAATTCAAACATAAAAACAAGTTCAAAGTAGACGCTTGGACCAAACTGTAATGAACTTGAAAGCTTTTCTACCGAGCTGGCTCTACCAGAGCCTAGGCCAATGTATTTTTACTCGTCAAGGTCGGGAAATAGGTACCTGACCGTGTGCGAACCACGGTTCCGGTGTTGCGGAGGCCGCCGTCCTCCGCACTAGCGATCCTTGCGCTGCCAACCTAGCAACCCCGAAGAAATAAAACCTCAGCTTCTTAAATCCAGTCACAATTTCTGGCCTTTTGAAGGAGTGCCCTTGGTGAACACATCGACACAACAAGATTTCGCCGAACACTTTAAATCTCACGGCCCTGCAAATCCAAGGAACTACGGGAGTATCTATAAACGCTAAGTGGGGAATCGCCCAAAAAAAACACGATCGGAGAAATTAGGACTATTACGTTAAGAAACTCTCTTGATACGATCTGCGCGTACGCCATCCGCTTAACACATCACGAGTAGTCCCATCACGCGTCAAGTTCATGCAAGAGGGAGGCATTAGCGGAATTGTAAATTGTAGCCTTATTGGATGTCTAGCATCTTGACTGGCATCGACGACGAAATCGTGCATCTTTAAAGATCGATGCAGATTCTACAGAGTTCCAGCCCAGCGTTGACCGGTGTTGACACGGAGAACTCAACCAATAACCACGAAGCAATTCCGCGGCACTACCCGTAGTCTAACTGCATCCGATCGAGTTTTTACTCCATAGCCCACACCGTAGGATCGAAATGCTTTTTTCAGATGTCACTGTCGGGAAACACGTTCGCTAAACTCCCCCTAGGTCAACTGAGATGTGCACATGACGCTATCCCCGGGCTTCGGCGTCTTCCTCTTGGCCTGTGAAGAACCTATAAGCTTTGGAGGTGGCAAAACCTGATTTCTCGCTTGCATGGATGGATATTCCTGGGGGATACTGTGCTCCAAATTAGGATATTTACCATCCCCCAGCCCCTACTAATAACACAACTTCAATTTTCACTTTTTTCGACAAGCGTTATTTACTCGTTATAAGCCTTTTACATTTACCTTTTCACTTTACAGCCCTCCGACTCACCAGATTTGCTTCAAAAAAGTCACTATTAATGGAGCAGGTCATTAACATGGACGATATGAAGATGGCCCAGCCTGCCGTTACGGTATGTAGCCAGCACGGCGTGGAATCACAGGCTTCCACCCCCGTGATTTCACAAGCTCCTACTCCCATCGGTTCACCGTCTGGCCACAACTACGCACCTCTGCCGTCCAATATCCCGCAGTCACAACAACCGCCCTCCAAACAAGACCACAGACACCTGGAACATGTATCTCGACCTGAAGTAGTACGGAAATTTGCAAACCCGGCGCCTCTGGGCCTCTGCGCCTTCGCGCTCACCTCATTTGTCTCGAACTGCATGAACCTGTACATGGCCAACGGTACGATAACGGGTATTAACATCGGCTTGGCTTTGACCTATGGCGGGATCAGTCAGTTCCTGGCTGGCATGTGGTATGTTATACGCTGCTTGAGCCGGGTTCTATACTTTGCTTGTGTGGGGGCATGAAATAACATCAACCAGGGAAATGGCACTTGGAAACACCTTTGGCGCGACGACGTTCTGTTCTTTTGGTGCTTACTGGATTACTTTCGCCACCCTCTCCGAAATTGATACCACCAACCCTGCGGTTGGGACGATGTCCGGAACGTGTCAGGCTGAGATCCTGATGGGAATTTTTATGATGGTACGTCGACAGTCCCTTGTGCCTCGTCTATGATCGCAAATTCGTAAACTGATTCAGCAAATAGGCATGGTTCATCTTCACAACCCTCATGCTGCTATGCACCCTCAAGTCCAGCATTGCCATGTTCCTGATCTTTTTCTTCCTCGACCTCAACTATCTCTTGCTTGGAATCACCCATTTCCATTGTGACTCTTCTTCCGGCATGGTTGCTGCAGTGCAGAAGGCTGGTGGGATTTGCGGCATACTCGCAGCCATCACTGCTTGGTATAATGCCTTTGCTGGTGTCTTTGACCAGAGCAATGGATTCTTCACCGTCCCTCTTGGACACTTCCCTTGGTCGCCTGTTCACCACGTCCACCAAGCGAACAAATACAAGGAGGTGTGAAGTCACATGTCCGGAAGAAAAGAATTGATCCACAAACGCTTCATGGTACGTAAGCATCACGAGCAATGTTTTTGAAGCCCTGCATCTCTAACAAGTCTTCAGTCTTCAGCTATTCAAAGTGAGATTTCGGATTCTCTATCATCGCCACTGGGATACCGCTGCTCCATGCCCGTATGCTCATGACTCTGAGGAACACTGTTGGACCGACTCTCTCTGACCGCCACAGCGAGACCCACAGACCTCAATACAAGGCTAAATATTCTCTCGCGCACCATCTTCATCCTCATGGCCCGGTGCGATAAGCCATTTCGCATGGCTTTGCCAAAACAAAAAGTCAGTTGCCCGGCTACCCTTCGTGCTGATCACCCACCGCCGAAAGAGGGGTTTCGCAGTGATACTTTCAGCAACAACAAAAATATAGGTATTCCTAAAGACTCAACTAATATAATCCATATTCTACATCTCCAAAAAGCATCACTTTAAGTCATGATAAACAGCACTGATGCATACCAGTTTAGTCAAGTCTGGTGGAAAACCAAACACAAAGCCCCAGCAAAATATGGCTGAGGATTCCGTGACTTTCAAGAGGCGTGGCATGAATGCGGGCAGGAAGAGAAGCAGGGCGGTGCGATCCAAGTCTACCTATAAGGAAGGAACCAAGTAATAGAACGAGAAATAGTTGAGCATACAAAAGAATTCGAAAACAGTTTCCCCTCTGGACACATATCGCTTGTTTCTCGGTTCGTACACGAAACCGCGCTAGGTCTTATTAAGGTTTCGTAACCGTTTCCAGCAAGCCATGATATCTAGGATTTCCTATGAGATACTACTAACACTACTTAAATTTACCTGCAGTACGTGAACATGTTACTATCTTGCCCTGTCTCAAAATACATTGCCTATCTGTATGGAAGATTATATATCTCTAGTAATAGCTTACGATATGATATGCGATGACGGCGGAATATTTTGCCCGTCGTCTGTCAATGACAAGTCTCTATTAACTAATAGTCTCATTTGCAAATTTAGCCATTGAATCTCCATCAAGCCTTAGGAATGTTAAAGCATCCATTTCCTTTGCACCGATACCACGGTAGAATTTCAGAGCACGGTGGTTTTGTTTATAACAAAGCCATTCCATCCTCGAACAACCGAGCTCTTCGGCCTTCTTTGCGACCTCTTGGACCAAGAGCCTTGCATATCCTCTACAACGATACTTTGGAAGCACATAGAGGTCCTCGAGGCAGATTCCAGACTTCGCAGCCCATGCAACGTATGTGGCAAAATAGAAAGCCATACCAGCAACCTCGCCTTCTGGAGCTTCAACAAGTAAGGCTTTCCCATTATGCGTACCACCTGTTTGGTTTTCAGGGCCATCGGAATCCCTTTGCTCAAACGCCAGCGTATTTATGAGATCGGCTTCGGTTGCTGTAACGGCGTCCGGAACGTTCTGCTCGGCTGCGGTTGCCCGCATCATTGCCAGTAGAAGAGACACGTCTATAGTGTATACTATTTAGAAAATGTTACTTAGATAATGTAAGTAAGTACTAACCTTTGCGTGAAGCAGGTCGTATACTAGCATTGTGTAGCATCGTCATTCCCCGAAGGTATACTCATGAAAGAGTTCTTGCTAAATTGCTAGTTATATGGTAAAAAGCGGTGTGGGACGCAGCGTGCGGGGCAGTGTGTGGGGCAGGATGTAGGATGTAGGGCGTAGGGCGTAGGGCGCCTCCACGGCTACCATTTTGTAAGGAGAAGTATCCAGCTCTGACAGGCATTGAACAGATGATCGCAAAGAGCGTTAAGCATCGGTGGCGTTATGGTTCGTCTTCGACCAATGTGATTCAAAGGGGCATGGACTTTCCCGAATAGCCGCAAGTTCCTGCGAATATTCTTGATCGTTCAATCGCTGCATTCGGCTGCATCAGCCATTTGGAGTGTAGTTAGTGACTGGCTTTGTATCATATCATGAATGAACCATAGCTTTGATGTGGATAGTTTCGGTGCCATATTTATCAAACGTGGGTTCTAGGGATTAGCAAAAGTGGTGATTGCGAAAGAATGAGGATGCCAGGAAAACAGAATGGAGGGGAAACTGTTTCGAATTCTACTGTATGGAGCGAAAGACATTGGGCCAGCGTAGATCCCAGAGGATGACGTCGATGACGAGACCACCATGGCCAGGCTCTTTCCATTTCAGAAATTGCCTACAAAATGTCTAGATGCCATTAGCGAATGATTATATCTACATAGGATCCAAGTAACTAATCAGGCTAAAAGTAGTGCGATCTGGAACCTAGGTAATTGGTACGCTCGTGTGATGGACGACCGAGTGATAGGCGACGAGCTGGGTCCACAGACCATTGTTTGGGTTGCGATTGAAACTCAATCCACCTTTTGATCTTATCTGATCTACCATAGAGTTTTCATTGAATCTAAGCTCCTGGTTAGCCATGGTCCCATTACCATTAAAACCGTGTCCCAAAGGACCATTCCCCACGTCCGCGGTGTATATTCAGATCGTCGCCTTGAACAGACCCCGGATCCTGAGTCGTGGATGAAGCCCCGTGACATCCCCGCCTCTTCATATTCCACGTCCAATCGAACGACTACAAGACCACATCATAGCGCAAATGCTTCCGGCTCCTACAGCTATTTTACAAGCAATTGTTACAACCAGGATACCTTTGACTGCAGGTGCGCCTAAACATGACGTCAAAGGCTTACTTCGATTCCGCCCACAGCCTTGGAGGCACTAGTCACCACGTAACCCAAGCCAGAAACGCCCCGAGCGAGTTCTAGACCCCAACGTACAATCTGCAACCACTAACCACCCTCCGGTGCCAACTCACGTCCCCACCGAAGGAACAAGGAGAACCCCAGTTCCTCCCACATAGTGGAAAACCAGTCGCATCGCCGATCCGCCGATCAGCAAGCGGGGGACGATGATCAACCATTACGAAGAAACAATAAGTTACCTTGCGTACCTGCGCAAGCGCACACGGGATCCAATCGCCAAATGTCGGTGACAGGGGTACGGGTACAAAACGCAGATACCATTATGAGATATCTCGCGAGGGGTATGCCAACCTCGAAAGGTTACCAGACCGCCATTTCAACGTCATTGCCCCGACTCGAGGCCCCCTCCCAGGGGCTACGTCCACATCGCGGACCCCACGATGCTGAACCGTTGGCTATCCAATTCACCAGCCAGGTGTCAGTGGCGGCGTTCCAGACTGGAATGATTGGATCGGAGGGTCGAAGAATGGCTGCAGGTGGGATCCCGGTAGTGAGCAGCGGAGATCCAAGCACGTAATGCAGAGTGCGCTGCGTATGGAGTCGCCGATACTCCATAATGGGGTACGGGTAGGTATGTATGGTTACGAATGTGGGTCTGGGTCAACGGATGGGTTTGTTGTGTTATTCCCAAATGGGAGAGATAGAAGTGAGATTGGGCCGTGGCCATGCCAACGCCTGCGGTATATGCTAAAACAAAAGACCAGTCCAACGAGATGCAATGATGAATGATGAATATGCGAGCCAAGGGAATATAAGGGAGTGTCCAATGCCAAGTCGTAATCGTCATGAGAAGCCGAATCCAATCCAGATCCAAATCCAAATCCAAACACCGCATTAAAATAATATAAGAAAAGAACAAGAATGAATATGTGAGGTCATAGCCAGGGATCACCCTGGCCATGGGAGTGTGGGTCGACGGGTCCGATCAGCTTGATCTGAGACTTCAATGCCTCGCGTCGACGCTCGTCTTTCGATTCGGAGATTTTCCTCTTCGCCCCGTCGAGCGCTACCAGGACGTGGCAGGTGCCACCCTGCAAGACGCGCGCCGCGTTTCGGGTATTTTGCTGCAGCTGCAGCTTGAATGGTGGGGAGAGCGGCGGTGTGGGGTTTGCGTAGGTGAAGTCCGGTGAGGACTGGCCGTCGGCGTTAGGGGACCGGGAGTGGACAGTGCGTTTGGATTTCTTGGGTGTTTCCCAGGCGGCGGAGCCGTACTTTTGGTACGGGGTCATCGGGACAGCGAGTTGTCTCAGTCGTTGGACCGGGGCTGAGCGTTGGGTGCGGATTGAACGGGGGCTTGAGGGCGGCTCGAGGGTGCTCGAGGCGGTTGAGACCGATAGGGCTCGGAGTTGCATGTTCAGGTCCATGCATGATTGTTGTGTTTTCGGTCGAGGGTATGACGTTTGTTCGTGAGGTTGGTTCAGCGGTGCCGTTGCTGGTCGTGGTGAGTCTTTGCCCTTGGTCTCGCCCGAGTCCTTTGATAGTGTGCGGTGGACGTATGTTTTGATCGAGTCTCGAACACCGTAAGCCAGCCCCAAGCCGGCCCGATCGAGAGAATGCCATCGACGACGCTTGGCCGCGAGATTCAAGCGCCCCTCCTTCTTTCGGGTCTTTCCCGACCTGATGCCCGGGCTGACTCGTCCACCAGCCTGCAACGCCGACGGGGTCGCCAGTTCCGGGAAGAAATCCCACTTCTTCTCCCTAAAGTAGTGATTCGTCCCGGTCCGATTCTGCGTCCAGTGACTCGGTCGGCCGTACTGAGCATCCGAGGGTTCAGCAACGCTGTCCATCCCAGAAGCGATCGAGTCCGTGCGCGAGTCGCTGGAGGGGACGCGTTGTGGAGATGGGCGGATCGGACCCAAATTTAGCTGATCAGCGGGGGCCGGGTGATCGACCATGAAGTCGTCGGAGTCCGAGCTGACGAAGATGGGATAGGACTCGGTCGAGTTGCGAGGTTCGCTAGGACCACCGAGACTATCGACGGTACTCTCGCTCTCGCTGTCGCTAGAGTCGGACCACATACCGGACGAGTACTCGGCGGGTTCGTCGGGGACCGGTTTTGCGGGAAGCGGCTTGTTGAGAAACAGTTCGGAGCGGGTGGGGAAGAAGGGCTGTTTAGGTGAAGGCGGAATCACTCGCTCGAGGCCTTCCAGGGACCGAGAAGGCCGGACGGGGGGAGCCATGCGGTGGGAAGAGAGGGAATACGGGTGATTCGGCAGCATGGCTGGGTACACAAAAAAGAGATCGTACCGAAATAGACGACTCCGACAAAGAGAGCCAGAGGCCGGGGCAACGGTCCACGGGTGTTTCCACGGGAGTCCTCAGAACAAAGAAAAGCAGGAACACGACGATGATATACGGACGCGATCGGCATGTGCACGGACACAACGCGAGGGGCTGCAAGGAGAAGACGACCTGTACGATTGAGGTATGGTTATCTACTCCAAGGCAAGTGACACGGCCTCGAGAGGCATCGATGGGCAGTGGAGTCATCCGAGGAACCCAAGGCAGCCACGAACGCTATGCTATGTACTTTAAAGATCACTGGAAGGGCGCTAACAGAATCGGGCATTGCCAAACGAACCCACGCAAGGCACAGGGCACCTATGCAGAGGGCCGGATCGTCGACTCCGGCCTTGCGCTGAACTAACTTAATTTGGCCGCCCTCTCCATCGTTTCGCGGGTGAGTTCATCCGAGGGCCTGCGGGTCTCGCTGAGCCGACCCATACGCCTCAACTTGGCAATCATCGCCTCGTCGCCCCAATGGCTGTTATGCTCGAATTCCGGCTCCTGTGCGTAGGCCAGTCGAGCCGCATCCACGATGATCCGTGCCGTCATGCCAAAGACCCGGTGTCGCGTCCCTTGACCTAGCGTGGCATTCTGCTCGGGGCTTCCGCGAGGCTTGACCAGGGCGTCGTTGGCGCGAACAAAGAACTGGTGCACTAGTGGTGGCACCCCACCGGTCAGCCCTGGTAAAGAAAAAAAAAGGGAGAAAAAGAAATCATAACAAAGACCAGGGTGTCACGACCCACTCGGTTCGACAAACATGGAGGTGGGTCTGGTTTGACAGCTGGTCCACTCCCATGTGTGAAGGGAAGCTTCCAGGGTTTGCCTTTCGGCTCGAAGGGAGGTCTACATGAGGCAGGGGGACGCAGGGGAAACCTACTGCGCCAATTTGAGTTGTGCCATCGACTCCACGATCCTCGATACCAGTCCTCCGAATCCCCTTCGTCTTGCTTCATCCTCAGGAATGAATGGAAAGGCGCCGTAAACACGGCAGCCACTTCTCTCGCGTCCAACTGGGGAATCAACGAGACTTCCGGATCGGCATTCTCCCCGGTGGCTGCATCGTACGAATGAAGCAGCGCGACGCAGGGACGCACCACCAGCTCCGTTTTGGCAAGATTTGCCGGCAGCTCGCAGAGGTGCTCGACGGCGAACGGGCGCGGCAGTGGCTGATCGATCTCGGGCAGCCCGATCTCTTCCATTGCTTCACGACGCGCGGTCTGGAACGGCGTCTCCGCCAGTGTATCTGCTCGTCCTGTTTCCGTTAACGCTCATCCTACGGGTTGTACAATCGGACGCCCTTTTTCTCCCCTTTCTCCTTTTCCGGACAAACGCTCTCGGGGAATGCAGCCTTGCTTATGCTTTTTCTTCTTGCTTTTTTTTTTGGTTGCTTTTTTGGGACTTTTCTTTTTCCATGGAACTTCCGAACGTACCTCCTGGTAATGCCGCTTCTCCTGCATCTGTCCCGGCCAGGGTCAGCATGTCGTGCAGCATAACGCCCTAGAAACGAGGAAGAGGTACGTACACGAACTCAATGTCTTGGCCCGCATCGTAATCACGACCCTAAGATTTCCATTAGGATCGGCATAGAGCAGGATCAGCACAGCCGCCCGCCTGGACAGCGGGACCTCGCTATACGCCGTTGGCGGAGGAACATAGTTTCTCAGTCTGTCGATGGCTTCCTGGTCGGGTTGGCAATTAGTTTCTTTCCGTTTCTCCTTTTTCCTTTCGGGGATGTTTCGTAGACCACGCGACCCGGGTTGCGGTTTCAGTGCCTCCGCCATAAGGGGGATGGACATCCACGGGAGCAACGAGGTCTCACCAATTCCCCGTCAGGCGCCCACGGCCATGATCCACCCTGAGTCTCGCACAGTCTTGGATCTTAGATGCCTTCAAAGAAAACAGGCACGTTCGAGACAATCATGGGAATGACCCCGTGAAGGGGTGGAGCCTCATTCCAACCTTGGAAGGCGTGGGCGTGGGACTCTGCACACGCGGGCTTCGGATATACGCAGGAGATCGTTACACATACCTGGGAAGCGGGATTTAGTGGAGGCATTTTGCGTGGATCGCCGGTCAGGAGATCTTGAGCCGGGCTGGCGCTCGTGGTGAAATGATTGCGATTGCGACTGCAAATGATCCGGAGCAACTGGAATTGCCGCCGCATAGTACGCAAGGTATAGATCGAACTAAAAGGCCCGACGTTCCCCATCGGTTTGGCGGGGAAGTCGTTGCGTAGTACTTGGGGGTTTGGGGTAGCCGAGGTCGGTGACTAATGTTTGCCGAGCTGATCCTCATCCTCGGGCTCGGGCTCTATGAACGAGTATTACGATCAACGAAATCAGGGAATGCCTTGTGTGCATTTGTCTATCAGTACAGTGTGCTTTCCCGTCTGAATCACCCACGTCAATGGCTGAGATTCTTCAGCCAATCCCCCCCCCAATCCACCCCGGATGTTTCTGTTTCGGAGCCCAACCGTGGAAGTAATTTTGGCATCCCACACCGACTGATCGTTCAGGATATGACAGAAATATATGAGACAACGTGACAAATGGAGGGATTCAAAAGAATATATCAGTAAAAGTGTGAGAGATCGGGTCAAAGCATGGAAAGAAGGTGGTCTATCAACATAGCGGAGTGAAGAGTAACACAGGATGAGAAACGAAGAGTGCCAGGGTAAAAAGAATCTATATGCGTAAGCCAATAACAACGAGCCCCCAAATCAAACCAAAAAAAAAACCAGCTATTCATGAACTACGAGCTCTGGCTCGACTTCTTCTCGTCCTTGGTCGGTTCGGCCTTGGCACCCTCGTTCATGGCCTCGGAAGCCTCAGCAGACTGCTTGTCGGTGCCGTCGGCGGAGGCTTCGACCTTGGTCTCTTCCTTGTCGTCGATGTCTTCGGTGTCCTTGGGAGCGGCAACACCCTTGCCCTCGTTCTCGCTGTTCTGCTCGTTCTCCTCTTCGATGAGCTCTTCCTGCTCCTTGATAACCTCCAGACGCTGCTTGTTGGTGGCAGCACCCTCGGCATTGTGCACCTCGAGCTCGATCTCGTGGAACAGCTCCTCGGGAATGCTGGAGAGCACAGACTTGAGGGCGTCAATCTGCGAGGCCATCTCGGACTCTTTGCCACCCTGGGTGTAGCTGTAGGCGTTGCTCAGAACGAGAAGAGTGGAGGGGACACCCTGCTTGAGACGCAGGTCAAGCCACATGGAGAGATCCTCGCGAAGACGGGCGGGGGATACACCGTGGGTGCGGATGCCGCGGGAGGCGCTAGCCATCTGGAGCTCAGGCACCGAAAGGGAGTCAACACCCTCGTAGAAGATGGCACGATCGTCACGCTTGATCTGGCGCATACGGTGACGAATGTTGTAACGGAGCATGGCATCAGTGCCAAAGGTGTTGAGGTTCATGTAGCGGCAAATAGCCACCAGCTGGGGACGAGACAAGTTGTCCAGAGTCAAATCATCCTTGAAGATCTTGCAGACCTTGATGACATCCTCGGTTGAGGGCGATTCCCCAGTGGTGCGAATCTTGCGGAAGAAATCCGCGAAATCCTCGTTCTTTACGGTGGCAGCGGTTACGGGCAAACCGCTCTCCCGTAGTGTGTTGCGCAAAAAGGCAGAGACCTCTTTCCGGGTCGAGCTCAGATTGACAGCCTTGGCGTCACGGGCTTTCTGGCCCTCATAGGTGCTGGGAAGCAGGTTGGGGAAGATCTTCAAGGCGACGGGGAGGAGGAGCTCGGCGAAGGGAACGATGAGGAACATGGAGAAGGGAACCAAACGTCCAAGATCCTTGGTAGTACGTTGAAGCTGTTAAACAGAAAGCAGGATTAGCATATGCGACTCAAAAAGGACCCAACGGGAACAACAAACCTGACGGTGTTCTCTCCGGCTGAGCTCATATCCACCCGCCATCTTCAACGCCAATCGTGAGCTAATCTTAACCTCTGTCGCAAGTAGCTTGGTGCCGTCCCAGTAGTGCTGAAGCTCCTTCTTGACCTTCTGGCCGAGCGTCAACTTCTTAGCATCCTTCTTCGCGGCATTCTTCTGGTCTTCAGTCGCGACACCCTTGGTCGCAGGAGTTTGCGCCGGCACCTCAGAAACAGGGGCAACGTCAGACTTCTTAGCCGGGGTAGTGCCGGATTGTGATGACTGCGCTTGATCCTGAGGGATCGGCTTCTTGGCTTGCTCAGCGTTGAAGCCGGGAGGGGGGTATGACTGCGACGAGTTCGAGGTAGATTGCTCAGTAGCATAACCACGCTGGGGAATCAAAATTGCGAGAGCAGACACCGTCGACGGCATTCCGCGACCGTTAAAAAGAAGGCTGCTCGCGGCGGCAACTGAGGCCGGGCCGAGAGCGCTAGCACGAGTGCGAGCTGTTCAAGGGAGAGCACAGGTCAGCTATTGTCATCGCGGCTCTCAATCATCGCCTGAATCAACTTACTAGCCAAAGTAGGCCGCAATGCGGTGGTGCTGCGCACCAGTCGAGCCGATCTCATGGTGGCGGACATTTGCGGAAATATTGTTGGGAGAAAAGCGAAGGGCTCGGAGGGCCGAGCTGGGACGTGCGGAATGCGCAACAACGAACTCAACAGATCGTCCTGGCCAATTCTAGGATAATTAACAGGGTGGGAACAAGTGCGTTGATGAAATTAGGCTGGATGGTGTTGAAGATGTTGTTAGCTTGTGACGAGCCTGGACATCACGTTCCGCCACGTGACCGAAACCGGCCTCGGGGTTTGGTCGGAGTTAAATGCCGCATCTGATAATCGATCGGAAGCGGCTGATCTATCATACTTTGTTGTGGGAGAGGGGGGATTGGATCGAGGACACTCGCCTAGCAGGCAGTTGGAATAAGATGAATTGGAGATGTAAAGGTTAGAATAAACCTTGAATGGAAGAGTACTTTATTCCCTCCAATAATACGACTATCTAGTATGCAAAAAGCAAAATAAAACGGTCACCCAGTGAGATATAAGAAGATCCTGCGGCAACGCAGAGTTTCATGCAGGTCATAAGTGGTATACAAGGCTAATTCTTCAACGGATTTTTGATTGAGCTAATGCTGAAGATCAGTTGAATGAGTCCCCAGGGGTCATAACCGTGTTACGACACGATTCTTCCGGTTCTGGAAAAGGATAGTGAATATTGCCATTCTCTCATTCATTATATATTAGTCTAACGAACTAGTTCCTCGGGAAGTCCCCTTGCTGCTAGCCTCTGCAGCAGCCTTTCCTCGCTCAACCGAACACCTTCTGCGACATGACCTTCCAAAACGACTGCAAGGTGTATGTCTTGTGAACAAGCGGCTGTCCATTCAACCGCGCCTGCACATTCTCCCAGACCTGATTCAGATCCGGGCGGTCTTTAGCGCCACCAAGGTTCATTACCCCAGGCACAATGGCCCAATCGAACAGCACTGTCCCATCACTTTTCATTACTAGAATGGCCGGCTGTGCCATGCCATGTTCGTATCCTGGCTTCGACGAGATGGCAACATTGAGATTTATCCGTTGTTTTAGTTCCGCTGCGATCTTGTGGTTCGTGTCGACGATTACCTCACCACTGTAGCCCGTAGCGTTGATCGTTTCCGGAAGGTGCTGCTCGGGCTCAGCAGTAATAGCAATGGTTTTGCCCCCAGCAGCAGTGATGTGAGGGAGAATTGATTGCAGAGTTCTCAAATAAGATATGCAGAAAGGACACCAGTGGCCGCGGTAAACTGGGAAGTAACGTTAGTTTGAGTCCCTACAGGAGACGCCCACCAAGACGTACAGACGACGAAGACGAAACTATTTTCCTTAACATATCCCTCATATCGTGAAAGAGGGTCTGACATGTCGTTTGGCGTTGTCGAATGCTTGGATAGGAGGTGTAATGACGTGCAGGAGAGTGTTGTCTTAATGCAAATTCCGTGCTTGCTCATTCAATAGCATGGGTCAAGAGGCTTCTTATACGAGTTGGCATTGCACAATCCCCGGATATGATGACGACGAGGCCCCGTGCTGTCCTCGGATGAATTCGGTCGAATCTGTCGTCGATCGAAGCCCTTGTCGCACCCCATTGCGGTGGACAATAACAATACATTAATAATTCAGATCCAGTCGGACGAACTCGCACGAACTCGCACGAGCTCATACGAACTCATTCGAACTGTTTACAAATCCACTGGTTCATGTAAATATATAAAGGCCTCCGAAGATACTCGCGTTCGAAACTCAACCATTAGCAAACCTAAGCTTCCAGACTTGCCGCTTTGCATATCACTCGAGTGTACCCTGAAACTCAGCCAAAATGAGTCTCAATACCGAACTAGCGGGCGTGCGCGACAACTTCTTCGCCAATGCGCCAAAGGCTATCGTTGATCCCATCAGGGAATCAATTTCAAGTATCAAGGCCTCTTATGATCCAGGTTCGTACTACCTCCCCTTTCTGATCTACGTATTCGTGTGGGATAAGGTTTTGACGCAATCGTGGACCCAGGAACCGCCATTCAAGTTGGTGCTACCCTGCCGGAATTCACCTTGACGGACGCCCTTGGCAAGACTGTCTCCAGCAAGACCCTCCTCGCCAATGGGCCCATACTCATCACCTTCTACCGTGGCGAGTGGTGCCCCTTTTGCAACCTGCACCTCGCATCTCTCCAGAAGCACCTATCTGAATTCGAAGCTAAGGGCGTCACCCTCGTGGCCATTACGCCCGAGCTACCCACTGAGACAATGTCCACCACAGAGAAGAAAGGTCTGAAATTCACTGTGCTTTCTGACACAGGCAACAAGTACGCACGGGAGCTAGGTATTGTGTGGAAGATGCCTGAGACCCTGAGACCGGTCTTTAAGACCATAGGACACGATCTTATTAAGAACAATGGCGATGATTCTTTCGAGCTGCCCATACCAGCGTCATTGTTGGTGGACGGAAAGGGTGTGGTACGAAAGACTTTTGTTGACCCGGATTACACCAAAAGACTTGAACCCGCGACAGCCCTGGAGTGGATAAATACTCTGTAGGTCAAGGTGGCTGTGTTATATCCATGAAGCAGGTGTATACTATGATATTAATGGGTCGAAATTATTCATTTGTATCGCCTGGTGAAGAGAACTTTTGATATAGAGTTGCTCAGGTGTCAATTTGAAACTTTTTTCTCTTCCGCGGCCTGTGGACGAACTGGCCCTCTAGAGATGGTACTCCAGGCGTAATACACTTCTATTCTTTCGCCCTTGGAAATAGTGGCTTTGAATATATCATTCAAGCAAAGAGACAGACAGCAAGCACCATTGCCGTGTCAATTTGTAATGTCGCCGTTGAATTTGGGACTCGGATGCCGACGCACCCCGCATTCGGCCGAATTCGGCCGAATCGTCCGAACTCGAGCGAAGTCAAAACGAACCGCTCCTTCCTGCCACATACGCAGCAGCAGCGAAGTCTCGCACGATTACAAACCCACGGCCGCATGTAGAATATCCAGGCTGTGACCCTCTCCCTGTTCCACGTCTAAGCGAGCGCGGCAGCGTGGCCGGTTCGATATCCCGGTTCGATATCCCCGTAAGAAAGGCACAGGGCTTGCATCAAGGAAAATACACACAGAGAGGCTACACTCCTCGACCCTTGTCTAAGCACAACACTATGACGCCCTCAAAGCGCATGCGGCTCGGCACCAAAAGCTGCAGGGAGTGCCGCCGAAGAAAAGTCCGCTGCATCTTCCGGACGGACGAAAGCGTCTGCGAGGCATGTCTGGCCCACGAGACCGACTGTATCGCTCAGCAGACTGGAGGCCGTGAAGTGTCCAGCGATGGGGTTGACGCTCTGAGGCGGCGCTTACGGGACCTCGAGGCCATTGTCAACAAGCTTCCTCCGAATGCGACGGCGTCGGCCCGCTCCGACTTTACCGGAGACGATGTGTCTATTGTGCGTGGACGAGATCCTTACGGCGACCTATCCTCCCCCACGACACTCGCGCACTCACAGGCGACGGCACTATCTGCCGTGGGTGAGAGGCCATTGTCGGCAGTAACGCGTGGCGGAGTCGAACCGTCAAAGGAGCCGGCCGTCGAAAACTCGCCATTGATGCTTCTATTCAAGGGCGCATCACTAGTGGACAGAGAGAACGGGCCCGCGTCTACGACAACGCCGCCGTTGGACGTTTCAACTGCGTCTAGCGTGGTTCAATGCCGATATAGTCTCGTCTCGCTACTCCCGTCGACACAGGACCTTGACCGTATTCTGGAAGCCACAGAGAAGTACTGGTTGATATGGCCGCCATATTACTATGGAGAGCCCCTTGCAACCGACGTCCTGGGACCCGGAAAGAGGCAGCTGGCGCGACAGATCATGTTTACAGTAGCCACCAGCTCCACAGAGCCAGGTCTGATAGCAAGGTCGGCTCTGTGGGTAGCGCTTTGCGTGCAGCAGACACCTAGAAGCGTCTTGTCCACTGTGAGCCTTGCCTATGCTCAGGACGATCTGGTCGAGACGTATATGAGAATAGCAAAGTCGCTGCTGGAGCTGGACGGGGAGTGCGGTGGGACCATCGATGGAATCGAGGGCATGAACATGCTGTACAAGCTGTACATCAATAAGGGGCGGCCAAAAAAAGCGTGGTACTGGTGTCGGCAAGCTATCACCACAGCCGTGAGCTGCGGCCTCCCGGGCAAGGCGGACACGCTGGACATGCGTACCGCGTATGCGTGGTCCACGGCATGGCAATCGGAACGGCTCTTGGCCCTGATGCTAGGGCTGCCGACGTCTGTCTCGGCAAACCACCCGGGAACGTTATCCGCCTCGCCTTCCGCCCCTTTGATGAGCCGCGTCATATGGTCGATAGCAGCTATCTGCGAGAAGGTCATCGACCGCGACCAGATGCACTACGCTGCAGTTAGCTATGCGACGACCGTCCAGATCGACCAGGACATAGAAGAGGTATACCGCCTTTTCCCGGACGAGCACTGGCTCCCTCTGGCACCGGACATGTCGCTCTCCGACTGCTGGAACCAGCAAGCCAGCAAGCTTATCTTCTTCACGATCCTCAAGCTCCTGCACCTGCCATACATGCTTAAGTCGGCGGACGAATCCAAGTTCCTGCACAGCTGGGACCGCGCCATGGAGGCCGCCCGCGGCGCGGCGAGAGCATATACCGACTTTAGGACGTGGCCCGGCGCCGATACAGACCTATGCGAGCTAATGGATTTTAAAGCCTTTAGCGCAGCCATAGTCCTCGTCATAGGGCACTTGATATCCCCTGCGAGGGCTACACCACTCACCAAAGAGCAGGACTGGGCGCTCGTCAGAGACGTGTCCCTCTGTCTATGGCGTACTGTCGCCATCATGGACTGTGTCGTCGCCACGCAGGCCGCTCGCATCCTTGATCTGATCAACGCGGCACGGCACGGCGCCTACATTGCCGACGATGACTACGCCGTAGCCATCCCCTACTTTGGGAGAATCCGCATCAACAAGAACACAATCTCGGCGGACAACCTGAACAGCAGCGACAACAGCTGTACCAGCTCTCGTCCTAGCCTTAGTCCTGCGCTGCCCGTCGACTCGGTAGCTACACTCATGGACACGCACTTCAACACCGTCGAGTTTAGCACCAACATCTTCACGCACGAGTACCCCTTCAAACTCGACTTTGAGACGGAGCTCCGCTCTGACTGGGCGGACCCAGCACTGCTGTACCCGGACACCGACTGGTCCCAAACGTTTACATGCGGCCCCTTCTACCCAGTGGACAGCTAGCCTAGGTTCGAGGAAGATGTTGCACATCACTAACAGAGCTAACAGAGCCGGTCGTATTGGCATATTGCCTACTGGCTGAAATGGCAGAAAGCAAAACACGAGAAAAAAGCGCCTGAACGGTCGTCGCACACTTACCGTCATAGGGTGAAGATAACACCTACACACTGGAGACCACGAAATGGCCTATTCGAAGTATGCTTGGGGTGCGAAGTGATATCGAGGCGGAATAGATACCTGGTGGTGTCGTGTACGTGCAGGGGAGGGACGAGGAGGCCTTGTCCTCGGCAGTGGGACAACTGCATAACTCGATTCAGCAATATCCGTTGAAGTATCCCTCTTGCGAGACTCTTTTCTCGTTGGCAGCTTTCTTGAAGTAGACTACCATCAACCATACTCCTTCAGAGTTCTGACTCAACTATCCAATCTTGACCACTTTGGCGTTATTTCCCTCGCTAAGAACTTTGTTTATTCTAGGTAGACGGTTCTCCTGCTCGTCTAATACTGCTGAGCAGTTCATGCTGTTGTGTAGCAAAGAGATATTTCACGTATATTGCGTAGCATTAAACATGGTATCATGGCAGTCTGAACGTAATGATAGCCTCTATAGCGTTCGCCCAAAATAAAAAAATAAAAAATATACCCTTGGACCCAGTGTCCAAGGAGCTCCAATATAAACCAGAAAACTATGTGCCAAGACTAAAATCTGATATAAAAGACC
Organism: Penicillium sp. S103-07; assembly: GCA_037042055.1. Taxonomy (NCBI): domain Eukaryota; kingdom Fungi; phylum Ascomycota; class Eurotiomycetes; order Eurotiales; family Aspergillaceae; genus Penicillium; species Penicillium sp. S103-07. Next base: position 228,178 of record JAXQJQ010000019.1, on the reverse strand, counting down.
GTCAATGCATATGTCGCGCAATTAAAAAGCACGTACGCCGGGGGTATCAAGAGCGATTAATGAAAGACAAATACCCGCCTAGGTTCTCTCTCGAACAGTAGTGTCGGGGGATTTGGAAGCCTCCTGGACAGCAGACGAAGTAGCCGAGCTGGGGTCCAGAAGTGGGATGCGGTCGATGCTATTCTGCTTCTCCAGGGGGTTCGGGGCATCCGGGGCACCCAGAGCGCCACTGCGAGGACCGGTGTACTCCGGAAGGACCAGCGGGCTGGTTGCAAAATCAGGAGAGCTTTGCCACCGCTGGACGTCCCTACGTAGCTGCTCCAGCTCCTTCTCGAAGCGTTTGCCAAAGACGTCGATGTAGTAAGTCGCGCCATTGTGGATACTCCACACGAATAGGGCGGACAGATAGATGCCGCTTGCCCAGCCGTACCAAAAGAAGATCGGAGAAGGAATCATGGTTGACAGGGCGAAACCATACTGGATCAACATGAACGCCGGCTCTTGCAGCGTCTCGGGGAGGCCGAGAACGAGCTTTCCGATCCATGCCTTGGCGTACGACTTTCGAAGCCAGGTGAAGCTGGTCGGGCGTCCAGCGGCAATTTTGTCGGCCCGCCGCACAGTGATCATCAAGTGGTACACCAGCTGCCAGAAAATATAGGGCACGGTGGCCCAAATAATCATCGAGCCGAGCGAGTAGTGTTCCGGATCGCCAGGCTCGCTGAATTTGATGGCATAGACAGCCGGGAAGCGCTCCTTGAGAATCTCGACCGGGGTCAAGTGAACGATGCAGTGTATAGTGGCCGGAGGCATGATGTGGATGAAGAGACTAGGAAAGCTAAGTTAGCCAGAATTCAAGATCCCGGGGTCCGTGAATCACATACCTAACCACTTTGTCCATGCTGTGGAAGACCAAAGAATTGCGCCACATGGCAATAGCCGCCGCGTTGTTACCAAAGGTGAGACAAAACGTTCCGATGAATAGCCTCTTCGAATTCGGAAAGACCCAGATGGCCGCCATATTGAGGAAGTTGACGAAGTAACACAGATCGGCCAGGAAGTAGTGGTAACCCTTGGCGTGGTAGGTGAAATAGCGAATGGGCATGAAGTATAGTAGCTGGGCACTGAACCACAGGTAGAAGTACTGCGGGCAGGCGCCGATCAGGTAACCGCTGATGAAGATATTGAGCACACCGGCGATGAATGAGATCTTCTCGCGCAGAGTCACAGTGGCCGTTTTACTCCACTGCTTGCCCAGACGGTCCACGCCATTCTTCATGCGGCGGCGGTACTTCTCCAGTTGTTCGTCCGCGGTGGGGACGCGTCGCTTGAACTCCCCGACCACGCGGTCCTTGGCGTTCATGCCTGTTGACCGGAGTTTCTCGCGCTGCTTGCGCACCTTTTCTCCTTGCATATTGAGCGCGAGCTGCCATTTCTCGAAGCGCTGCGAGAGCTGGAAGTTGTCGAGCAGGTCGAAGATGCTCAATTTGTCGAGTGGCGGGAAGGTATCCCAGTCCTCTTGGTATGAGCTGCTGTTGGAAAAGGAAGGGTTGCGAGACAAGCGGCCGGGGGTGGCAGGTGGAGAGTAGAAGTCGTCGTTGTCAAGGTCATCGAGGAAGGGGTTCTCGACATAGTCAGCGGCCGGCGTCGAGGCCACCGAATCACCCATGGTAGAATCGGACTTTCGGCGTTGGGCGCGAGCGTCCTCCATCATGAACTGTTGCTGGAAGGAGAAGATGGTTGGGCCGTCCCGGTAGTGAGGGTAAGGCCGGCTGAGGAAGCGACCAAACGTTAGCATCCCCATATTGACACGGTCGAAAAGCAGATGGACTCGACAGGTCGGCCATGGCCATCTTTTATTTGCAGAGGGGCAAACATGAGTAACGCTACCTTATCGCGGGCAGATCACGGCCACGGCTCACGCGGTGAGAAGCAACAAATGTGGTTGGCGACCCAAGCAAAGATTTGTGGCGGCTGCAGCGAAGACGGCGAAGTTGTGCAGGTTGGGGAAAAATAAGAGCCAGCGAGAAGATGAAGATGCGGCGTGTGCTGGCAGACGAGAAGGTGAGTGGTTGGGGAGCTTCCCCACGGGCGCCCAATCACGAAGCTTGTTCGCGGCACACGATCTTGTATTTACTTTCCTTTTTCGGCGAGTCATTCCTGACCTCGAGAGATCCAGTGATGAACTTGGGAGTGTCGGTGACACTTCGAACATATATTCATTCAAGGTATGCATAATACTCAGATACCTATGTACCGCAAAGTACTGTAGACCGTAGACCCGTAGACCCGGTCTGGCTCGTAATCCGGAGAGCTCCACCCGAGGTACCCGGACAGGGTCCCGGGAGCAACTTGGATGTCGATCTATAACCCCAACGCTTTGGGAGACCAGTGCGCTATCTCCAACCCTGTACGCACCTATATACACAGGATATTGTATGGTATCAGTTATGTTCCTGTTTGTATGATACATCCCTCTATCCGGAGAAAGTGTACCTATATCTTTGGGACTGAAGGCTGGTAGGTAACCAGCCACCACGATGCACACGCGCACAATCCTTGATCGTCTGGTTAAACAAAAAAGGCATGCCTTACATCCCCACACCTACATTATACAGGCACAATTTAATCAATCCAGTGGGACAGCCACGGAAGCTGTTAGGAACGTGACGGGCTTGAGTATAGGGCATGAAGTAAAACCAACTTCCGGCCAAATCCGTAACACAAACCGCCTAATTTTGGTCCCAAAAAGACCGTCTAGTTGATTTACAATCTGTCGAACCAAAATTGAGCAGACTAATGATTCACACAAAGGCTTTACACTGATGTATCGCATTCACTATCGATACAATCTGACTGTCTAGACGGTTTTATTTGGATACAATTTGGACAAGCAGTGGGGGTAAGTTGAATTATCATGAATTGTGACAAAGCACAGCGAATCGGTCAAGATAATTACCAACCGCGCGGCTTTTCCTGCCTTGGCTTGCTCGTAGACCGATCCTTGAGCTAGTTAGTTGGTTAACTAACTCAGTTGATTAGGAACTACTGGGGCACTCTAAGAGGATTTTTCCATTTAGAGAGAAATAAAAATAATTCAATGAAATTCCACAACTCTTTTACATTCCCATGGCCGCCCTAAATTGGTTGTTTATTTGAATTGCCACACTCCCACGGTGTGTTGCTTGATAGCTACCGATTAATTCTTGATGTAAGGAATGCCGGTTAGCTTGAACGCCCGCTCAGTAAAACTCGGGTCCTTCTGCGGCGCATCACGGTTGTGAGGATCTTCTTTGCCATCCCTCTGAGCAACATTGGATCCAGTGTGCTTCGCGTTGGGCCAGTGGGTGGTACCAACGCGGCGGTCAAATGCATCCTTCTTCCGCAGCAGGTCATCTTGCGTCGCATCAGCGACCGGCATGTAGCAAGTGTAGATGGCGAACCGGGGCTGGTTGTTCTTGGGACTCAGGTTATAATGAGGAGTCCGCGAGTCCCAAAGCAATAAATCGCCAGGCTCTGCGCAAATCTTCTCCCACTTGCAGCCGCGATCCTCCAGCCACTTCATACCCCGATCCGTGAAGCCGTACCACTCGATAGTCCAAGCAGGAATGCGTTCTTCGTCGGCCATATCACGATGGAATTCTTCGGACAAGAGATGGGCTCCTCGACAGACGATAAGTCCACCATCTTCAGGGCCGTTGGGCAACAGGTTGACGAGGCCCTGCATACAGTGGAACCCTAGCTTCTCGGGGTCCTGATCTTGGTGCGGCCAGGGCTTGTTAGGAGCGAGATCCGTGCGGCTTGCCTCATGTCAGCAAAACACAGTAACTAGTAGTGGTGACAGGGACGTACTTGGGGAACTGGAAGTTGACGGCGTCAAAGGATACGATCAAATCGTCGTCATCATAAATCTTCTCAAAAGCCCCAACGACCCCGGGCTCACTGCGAACGCCCCAGACAAAGCTTTCGTGAGGAAGACCATAGTGCATACACATGCCCTTCTCGTTGATCACTGGAAGCTTGTCTTTGTGCACTGTGGAAGGGTCGTTGCGGTCGAATCCGAGCTTGCTGTTCCAAAAGTGAGTCACGGAGTCTGCTGAAAGTGTTGGGTGAATCTTCTTACAAGTTCTCAAGCCACGAATACATCTCATCCGCATATTGAAGAGCCTTCTCGCGCGGAATAGCCCCTTTGACAACGGCATAGCCGTTGCGAGCCAGCTCATCACGGAAATCGCCGAACTGCTTGTCCGTTCCATCCAAGCGCAGGCGGCCAAAGCCGTGCAAATTGGGGTTGGGCTGAACAGCCTCAGTGAAGGTTGTTGCCGTAGTAGTAGTAGTAGTAGTAGTAGTAGTAGTAGTAGTAGTGGACATGTTGATACAAGAGTGCAGAGTCTTCCTTCTGTTGAATGTTCGTAGATCTTGGTTGTATCGAACGGAAATTACTCAAGCGTTTATAACGGATCTCACGGCTCTCTCTCGGAGAACAAGTTAGACATGCACCGAAATTAATTTCCGCAATGAGCTCCACATGGCGAATCATAAGACTTGCAATGATTATTTCCATTGGCCTCGATGTTCTGTTCAACATGCCTTTGCCCAGTTCTCGGAAAGTGGGGGAAGAGGGCGAAATGGAGGTGGGGGAAGTGGAGGTGGGGGAAGAGTAATCGCGAAAGAATGGCCACATTGGCGGGTGTGAATTTTCTCGAAGTTTTGCTTCTCAAAAGGTGAGGGAGGGTTCAATTGGGCGCTGGCTAATTCAACAGACGATACAAGAATTGACAACATGCCGTTCCGAGTTGTGATTGTGGGAGGCGGGATCGCTGGTCTCACCGCGGCGATTGCCCTGCGTGGACCTAACAGACAAATCACGGTGCTGGAACAATCGCGACTGAACAAGGAGATTGGTGCACTCATTTCGCTTCAACCTAATGCATCCAAGATTGTTGAGGCTACGTGGGGGATGAAGAAAGAGCTGCAGGAAGCGAGAGCCATCGTGGATGAAGGGTTCCGAGTTTACAACACCGACGGAGATCTGGTCAACAGCGTGCCACTATTGGCAAAGACGGAATTTGGCGCCGACCGCCTATGCTTTCATCGGAGAGATTTCCACGATCAATTGAAAAAAGCTGCGACCTCGCCAGACCGTGAGGGAGATCCGGTCGTGGTGAGAGTCTCTTCACGGGTGGTCGACTGTAATCCGATGGAGGGGACAGTTACTCTTGACGGCGGAGAGTTGATCACGGCGGATTTGATTGTTGGGGCCGATGGAATGTAAGAGAGAAGCTGAGATGATGGGATATAATTGTAGGTTAACCCAATGTACAGACACAGCATGCTTCGCAAAAATATTCTGGGCAATGACCCCTCTCCGTTGCCAACAGGGCATTCAGGTCAGTTTCCTATGTGCGTGTACCTCCCGAACTGAGCTAACAATTCCCTAGCCTACCGCCTCATGGTGTGTCTCTGTCTCGACCGACATCATAGGTAGCGATGAGTAATTACTGACTCTTCAGATACCTACCGAGATCTTGGAAAAGGAAGAACCTGAGTTCTGTTCCAAGCTCAACCCTCGGGACCCGTTCACTTCTATGATGGTCGCGAATAATTGCCGACTGATCATGGGCCCTGGTAGACAAGGTGCCGTTTACGGTATTACTGCATTAGTACCTGACGGTAAACAACAACGTTATCATTGCGGAGAATTCAGGCTAAACAGCGCAACGCAGAGCAAATGAACGAGGACCCTGGAGCAAAACAGTCTTGGGTGTGTGAGGGAGACTTAAAAAAGATGCTCGAGACTTTTGCGGAGTTCCCTAGTTGGGTTACAAGCATCTTCAAGTATGGCGTTTTTATCTCAAAATATTTCAATATGTCGCAGTAACTGACGCTAATAGGCATTCTGCGGATCTCGGGCTGTGGCAGCTACGTGATTTGGTACGTCTTTCCAAGTTAACGTATGCCGCGTATGCACACATTTCTGACCATGCAAAAGGACCCTTTGCGGACCTGGCATCACGGGCGAGTAATACTCATTGGGGATGCCGCGCATGCAATGTTGCCCACCCAGGGTCAAGGTGCAAGCCAAGCGATAGAAGATTCCGAGGCCCTGGGAGCCTTCTTTGAAAGCGTCAGCGAATCACCATCTACGGACGCCCTGTTGAAGATCCTTGAAGTGAGTCATACCTATTCTTGCGACGGAACTTGAAATCATTCTAATATTTGTAGGATATCTTCCAAGCTCGTTATTCCCGCGTTAGCCTGATCCAAGCGTATAGCAGACAGGCGGCAAAGCCCGCTGCTGCGAAAATGACTGTGATTTTGTAGGTTGATCTCAATCCTTTTCATTCTTTACCTTCTTTCCTTTATTTGCACTCTGGATGGCTGACGGATGTGCCAGGAAACCGGATGAATTCATGAACTTCAACTGCATGTATCAGGGGGCGAAAGCATGGAGTAATGAGCAGGTGCCTGCGTCGGCTTGAGATAGTATACGAATATAGGAAATTGAATGTGCAATGTTCTGAAATAATCTCCAGTTCATTGTAGCGTAGATTGAACGGAAATATCAACAGGATGGTAAATGCAGCGTTTAGTCTACCCTGTCTCTCTTATGCGCGGGTAAATTAGCAAAGCAGATCCACCCAGGCCAGGAGGACACACCGTCGGGACTACGCCCAGCCTGCCGATAAATGCTCCGTAGATACCAAGCAACCCGCATGAAGAAAGCACACTGACCCACATTAACAATTACCTAGTCTCGCCCCGGACTCTGCAAGTTAGATCGTCGCTGAATGGTCGTGCGCGAGTACTCAACCATACGGAACCGCAGGTGGCCCGCAAAACCCACACCTCCCGAAGGCATCGCCCTGGGTCCCCGCACATAAAATCCATCCTTCGCACGCGATCCTTCGTCGCACCCTGAGGTCACTATGGCCAGAAGTCCGGAGACCCCACGATGTTCTCCGCGGAGGGCCGTGAATCACCACTGTCCACACTGTGACAAGGCGTACGAACGACCTGATCACCTGGCGCGTCATCTGGATTCGCGTAAGTAGTTGGCTTTATCCGACATCAGGGATAATCTACAATGCTGACATCGGGGGATGCATCAGACCGTAACGAACGGGTTTATCAGTGCCCGATTTGCCTCCGCGGGTTTAATCGTCGGTATGACCTAGTGGGTCGGTATGGCTGGTTTTGCTTTGCCTGCTAATGGCGATAATGGCGAACAGGGACGTCCTGCAACGGCATCAGGCAGTTCACGAAAGGTCCGAAGCTGAAAACAAATCTTCAACTCGGCGCACGAAGGAACGTGCAATTGAGGCATGTGAAGCTTGCGCCACAGCAAAATTGAGCTGCGCCAATGACAGGCCATGCACGGTATGAACGAAGGCTTGCTTCTCCTTCAAGTGCACTCACACTGATTTGCAAGCAGCGATGTCTTTCAAAACAAATACAATGCATTCCAAGGGCTTCAAAGGGTACTCGTCGACTTAGCGAACGCATGTCATATCCGATGACCCTGCCACCATATTCTCCACAGGTGCAGGGCCAAGCGCCTGATCTTTCTACCTTAGCAGCAACACCTCAGTCAGGACCCTCTGAATTGAGTGTGCCACCGGCCCCAGAATCGTATTCGGGGAGTACTAACGATATATATGAACCTAGTAATGCGCCGCCTACTGAACTGGTGTTGGGTGCATTTGATCCCGATACAAATATGCAGGCTTATTCACCTCTCGATGGATTTCCAGCATTCTTTGAACAAGTGATGCTGTCCAGTCTGGGTGCCGACGATACGCTCCGCGGAACACAGCAGCCACGAGTGTTCGATTTCATGCAGGACAGCGATTTCACGTTATCGGATAGCGACATATTTGGCGTGGACTTTATACCAGATCTGGATAAAATTCTTGACAATCCAATTCTGTCACCCGAGTTTGTGGATCCACGGCAATCCCCTTTGGACCATCAAGAATCCGCGAGAAGGCGCGCAGAAGCTTTCAATCGTTCCTTGTGGTGAGTTAAAACTGGGACATCGCCTAGATCGCAGTATCATTTATAATAAATTCCATTAGGCTCTGGGTTCCAGAGAAGAACCAACATGCTTTTAGCGAAGAGAGAAGAATTCTCTTGCGGGACGGTGATAGTATCTCTTCCTCCCACCAGCATCGACTAAATGCGTTGAAAATACCTGGAGCATCATCACCACAGGCCAGAGATGATATCTTCAAGTTGGTAATACGCGTAGGGGGTTCACGGCTGTCGGTTTCGACGTTTCCATCTGCAGACTACCTCGACACGCTCATTAAGATCGGCATCGGGAAGCGGACTGAGACGGACGCGTGGATTCATCCATACACATTCTACGACCCTCAGTATCAACAAGTACGTGCCGAGCTACTAACAGCCTTGGTTGCGGCGGGTTGTACGTGCTGTGGAATGCCCTCTATCAACAAAACAGGGATCATTCTACAAGAAATTGTCAGAGTTGGCCTCGCGCAATTGGTATGCTCTTCCCGCCTTCTCTGATATGTGATGTATGAGTTACTGACAATCCCACACTGCTAGGTCGAGGATGATAATAGTGTTCTTCGAGATCTCCAATACTTGCAAGCTTCAATGGTGTGGCTGGACATCGGTGTATTTTGCGGCTACACACGCAAAATGCAAATCGCAGAAAGTTATCTTCAGCCACTTTGCACTGTACGAGGCCTCCTCATAGTCTTCTTAATATTAGAGGCTGATGATTTTAGGCGGTGCGACGCGGTGCAGCTTTTGACAGGTCGTCTTACACGGCCATTACACCGTATACATTCGGAACAGATGACGAGTCACTACAGCGCGCATGGCACGCTTGGGTGCGGCAGGAGTCTCTCAAGCGGTATGTAACGAGTAACCCCATAGGATATATTCAGAGTGCTGAACGAAATAGTCTTGTGTATCATTTGTTCGGTCATGATGTGGAGGTAGCCACAGCTATGAATCGCCCCGCTCTTATCTCATATACAGAATTAACACTACCTTTCCCCACCGCTCGAGATTTATGGCTGGCTCCCAGTGCCGGAGCTTGGAGAGATATCTGGATAGACAAATACCGGATGACGAACGGCTCTGAGCTGAACTTGCGTGACTTACTATCCGATCCATCGTTATTTAGTCAACTACCTTCCGACCTTGATCTGGAAAGTGCCAGATCTGCTCTTCTACATGGGCTTGCTCTTCAGGCGTGGGAGCTCCGCCAGCAGATGCTTCTCTCGCAAGGCTCTCAAGCTCAGGCTAGCGCCACAACTCGACTTTGGCTGCAGGTTAGGCAGCAGGACCTGTATGTACTCTGGCTTGCGCGCTCTAATTGAATATTTCTAACTACAACTTCCAAGGTATGCCATTCTCAAAGCCGTTCAAGAAGACTCAAAGGACCCTCCCCCAGTTACGACTCTTATGAATGAGTTTGTGATGATGTACCTCCATATTGACGTCGATGCGATTCAACGATTTGTTGGGAAAATGGGCGAGCTAGATGCTCGTCGAGTCTACCCCTCGCTACGAGACTGGAGCCATACAAAAGAAGCTCGGTCGGCAATCTGGCATGCCGGCCAAGTCTTCCGAGCGGCAAAAAGAGTGGCTGCGTATCAATTCCGTGGGTTTGATTCCCTGGTTATCTACCACGCAGCTCTGGTTCTGTGGGTTTACGGATTGCTGCGATGTGGTGAGTCGAAGGGATTAGAGCTATCGACTCCTACGAGTGAAGCCGATATCGCGCCGCAGGTCCCACTGGATGGGCCCGAGGACCAAGTCACGAAAGCATTTCTGGGCCACGGGGTTGGTCGACCGGGGTTGACGATGCTGCATTCCCGCGGTGGCGATGAAGGAGACGTGAAGATTTTCTGTGAACTGAGCAAGCCTCGTTCCGTCATGGTAGTGGCGCGACAGGTGTTTGAAGGGAACTGTCCACTTTCATTACCCGATGACATTCGTCCACCGATGATTCAGAATCTGTGTGCTTTGATCGAGGACTTGGGAAACCTACCATGACCCCTACGACTCTAGATGCCGAATGTCAATATTTTTGTACCATATGCCGAGCAACGCACCAATAAAAGGCAATGTAATGGCACTCGGCAAGTGGGGGGTTCCACCCCCACGGGGCATTTGGCGAGATGCTCAGTATGGCCATCTTCCCCAACCCTCCGGCTTTTCGCGTCATTGACAGGCCCGCAGCTTCAGTGCACGTCCGCGGTACTCTTCTCATGTCTCGGTCTGACTAGTCTCCCCCACGCAATACCCGTATTGATGTGGAGGGGTTCAGCCACCCCGGCGTAGAAAAGGAAGAGATTCGCCATCGCCACTTTCTCTTTTTCCCTGTTTCTTCGGAGCCGTTGAATGTATAGCAGTACATTCCACTATCCGAGCTAACTTAAGCCATGACTACTGTGGACCAGAAAATCAACACCGAGTTCTTGGAGGAAGTGGAGGCTCAGGATGTCAAGGCTGGCGATGTACTCTTGGATGCGGCCGGGACTATTCAGCGGCTGCCCGTTCCTAGTGGTGATCCCAACGATCCCCTCAATTATACTGCCTGGGAAAAGACTGGTGTGGTATTCAGCTGTTGTTGGTTTTCGATCATGTCGCTCTCGGTGGTTGGGGGTCTCGGGGCCATTCTGGGCGTCTTTTTCGAGCTATACATCCCTCAGGGGCATAGCTCCACGCAGGTTGTCTGGCTGTCAACGTTTCCCTCTTTATTGGTCGGCATTGGTGAGTGCATATGTGCTGTTTCTCTGGATAGTGACGGGGCTAATCAAGTCAGGAAACTATATTATTCTTCCTTTGGGCTTGGTGTACGGTCGTCGACCTGCTGCAATTGGGTCAATTGTCGTGCTTTTCGTTGCAACGATTGGATGTGCCCGATCACAGACCTTTGAGCAACATCTTGGCCTACGTCTCTTGCAGGGGCTAGCAACAGGTGCTACGGAGTCGGTTAGTGCATTCAGTTTACGTACCTTGTAAGATTAAACTGACTGAAAGAGTTCGTCAGCTTCTCCCTTTGATGCTCTCTGAAGTCACCTTTGTCCACCAGCGTGGCCTCGTCTATGGCGTGTACTGGACTACCCAAAATGTGGTAACTAGCTGCCTGAACCTAGCTTCTTCCTACGAAGCCGCGGCTCTAGGATGGCGCTGGTTCTACTGGGTATACGTGATTGCCGTTGGGGTCGGGCTCATCATCGTTATCCTGGGATGCTTTGAGACGCGGTATCAGCGCCGTGCCCAGATGCTAAACGGGCAAGTCGTTGTGACGGATCGATTCGGTGTTACGCAGGTCCTGTCGGGAGAGCAAGCACGGGAGTATCTGCAGTCGCTTGAAGCTGACGAGGGGGATATTCCAGATGAGTCACGGCCCAAAAAGACCTACTTGGAGATGCTTTCACCGTGGCAAAAGCCTGCTAAACACCCATTGAAAACCACCGCCATGGCCTGGTTCCACATGTTCGAGGCTTTCAGCTCACCAGGTATTCTGTATGCGACATTGTTGTCCTCTGTCGTACTAGGGTGTAGCATCGGTATGTCTTTGACCTACGACACGGTACTTCAACAAGAATATGGATGGGCTGCAAAGAACGTTGGGTTAATCAACTTGGGCGGCGTATTTGGTGGCTTTGGAGGCATGTTATACGCCGGTTTGTTTGGTGATTGGTTCATCTTGCGCATGGCCAAACGCTCCGGTGGTGTCCATTTGCCGGAGCACCGCCTCATTCTGCTGATATTTCCCGGTGTATTGATGGTGGTCTCACTCCTCCTGTATGGTTTCACTGCTGGCGGCGGCGCTACTTGGGGTGGTCCTTACATGGGATGGACACTGCTGCAGGTCGCCTTTGTCTCCGTGCTGATTCTGTCGACTTCTTTCGCTGCAGAGGCGTGGGACAAGAACCCCGGACCTGCTCTTGTGGCAGTGGTTGGCACAAAGAATATCATTGGCTTTGGCATCAGCTATGGCTTAGTACCAATGGTGTCCAAGTATAGTTACCCAATGGCGATGGGTATTTTGACCGCTGTCACCGCGGGAATCTTCCTCCTGGGTATTCCCGTTTATTTCTTCAACCCTTCGGTGAGTATCCCCTTATCCGAATTCCTACATTCATCTGCTAAATCGACTAGTGGCGTCGCTATATGCAACGACGTGAAGCCAAAATCTGAGGCAAAAACATACGACAGTCAAGATTCGCGTGTGGTCACCCACCATACGACTAACTGACCTGCGTGCGGCGTATCGTTGAGTTTAATGGAGCTTCAGTGCCTTACTACCTGGGCTAAGGAAGGTTAGCGGACAATTGACGGTGTGACACTAAATCCTTCTTCTGCCCCGCCAAACATCCGTAGTGTCGATACCAGAGCGGCCATGATTAGCCAAGGGCCTAGCTAGGAAGACAAAATCCAAGCACATTTGTAGATTATCTGAGAGAATGCCACTGGGTGAAGAAAGAGGCTTGTCTCGTAATGGCGTCTCATACTGGGCGCTCCCGAGTAGAACCACAAACAACCCAAAATGTGTCTTCGGTGCCAGAAATATTTATATCGTGATGACCGTTTCATCACGCGACCAAGAGAAATGACTGTAGCCTCAAAAGCTTAAAACACCCGAGCAGTCTTCTTCTGATGTACCTAGTTACTATTTTATAGTGAAGAGAAAATTGACAATGAGGTATTAATTATCCCTAGTTTGTGAGGTGCGAGGTTTAAGAGCACAATTATTGGACCCCATGCAATGCATGGATCCGACCATTTGCAAGCGGGGTGGCGACGAGAGGTCAAACTCAAAAAGAAAGTAATAGATAGACGTCTATGCGAGCGAAGTCGCATCCGAAGTTGCTGATGGGTATCTTTTCAATGCGGATCAGATGTACATCGCACCGAAGAGAGTCCAAGTCCATGAGAGCCTCACGCGGCCCCCACTGGCAGAACACTGGGCACATCGACGTAGTCGTGCAAGCTTGAAGAATGATGGTTTTCGTAAAATAAATTCAGATAGCAAAAGCGTTGCCTTTGATGATATTACTCCGTAGACAATTCATGATAAAAACTTGCTCCCAATTTCCAGAAATATAAAAAGAAAAGTCGCTTCAATTTGCCCGAACGAGGATATACAGTTCGCTCTCAAAACCAAACAGAAAATCAAAAGCATCATCGGAAAAGATCTTGTTCGTGTTCGTGATTCGTGGCCGTTGAAGCAAAAAAGGAAAAGAAAAATACTACACTCCAACTCCATCCAGAACCCAAGTATTAATATCCAAAATGAGGTACATGTGGTACATGGGACACGCTGGGCCAGTACCCAGGAGGTTTTTCAGAGGGCATGAACTGTTGACCGTAGTAGCCGGGCATGTAACTTGGATTGGCGGCCATTGATTTGTGGGCTGTCGGAGACTCCTGCGACATCATCGGAGGCCCCATGTCCATTGGATATGAGAAGCCGGTGGTTGGGCTGTGTGGTCCGCTGGATTCGCTCGTGGACGGGGAGGGGGGCATTTGGTTGCCGAAGGTGAACTGCTCGGCTTCGTCGACTTGGGAGCCATGGCCTGAGCTTGGCTCGCCGTATTCCTCGTCATCCAGTGACGTGGTCGGCGCGGCGTGGATCCGAGAGGACAGCTCGTCACCTTGGTAGATCGCGTCGGGGAGATGGGTCTGGGTTACTTGGACCAAGGTGTTTGCGTCTGTTTTTGATTAGTTTCGGTTCTTCGGGTGTTTTCTTGTGGTGGCCTACCGATCTCCCCGTTCAGGAAGCGTTCTTCCATTTGGCGCACGAAATAGATCTCATCGAGAACTTGCAATCGGTTGGGAGGACTGATCTGGCGTCGCACGTCCTGGCCAGCCTCGCGCAATTTGTCCGCAGTCACGCCGTGAGTATCCTTCATTTCGCACAGGATATGAACGAGTAGCCGCAGGCGATCTATCCATTGATCAGCATTGAAACCTCCCGATCCGACGACCGTCGCTTACCTCGTTTAAGAAGATGATCCGGTTCTCGGTGTAAGACACCGGCAGGCCACCATCCGGGTTTGGTCATCTCGGGATCAACTCGTTGCGATACACCACCAATCACTTTCCGTCCGTTGTAGGGGAAATGTACCTGCTTCCGGGGCTCCACGAGCTTGATGTACGACTTGGCAATGGCACGGCAGTTCAATTGCTGGAAATCTTCAAATGCTTTCTCGTAGTATCGTCGCATCAGGTCTCGATTACCCACGCGAAGAATGGTTCGTCCAGGTGGCGGAGTAGGAGGAGGAGAGGCCGCCTTCGGGGGTGGTCGGACCATTCCCGTTCGTTTCATGTCTCGTCGCTTTCGCCGACTTTGGTTGGATTGCCATTCGCACGGAATCATCTCGGCCGGTCGAGTTTGGCCGGTATTAAACCATCCGGGAGACGGCTGCACGCCCCACGGTGAAGACGCGGGCGTTTGGCTAGGGTCTTCTAGTCACGAGTCTGGTTAGCCGTGTTCAACATCACGTTGTTAGGGCTCGTCACTTACGGGCAAATTGCGCATTCGATCGAGGGGTCGGGACGGTCATTTCCATGAAGCGGTCCGTTACTTCCGGCGTAAAGATGGCACCGCCGCAGCCCGCAATTGACTCCGAAGTGCGTATCTGAAGTTTCCCATTATCATCGATGTACATGATGACGAAGTGGGAGTGTTGAATATCGACATTTTGACCCGGGGCCTGGGTGAACAGGCTGTCAGTGGACTATTCCGCACACGATATAGATTCCGGCAGTTACCATGGTGGACTGTGGCACCGAGGGATTGGAATGTCTTCGCTCGAGTGGGCGGTTCAAATCCATATTATCTGGAGAGTCTCATAAATACAGGTATTGAGCGATAGAGCAAATCGAGCGAGAACGCCACAATTTGTAGCGATACGCGTGGCCAAAGACGTCGAAGGCGCTTTGGGTGACAAATACGTGGGGCAGTGGCCCCTAGAATCGATAGAATCAATAGAAACAAGATCTCTGATCCGATCGAATGTCCGAAACAGGGGCAATGAAATCAAGATGCATCTACCTGATGGAGATAGAGTCCGGATCCATAGACGGGGAGGGGAATAGATTATGTAGACGGGGACCACTTCGAGAGCATCTCGAAAGTACGTCCCAAAGTCTCCACGGGACGGTTTCTTGACCATGCGAATCGGCGCGCGGTGCTAATGCAAGGGAAAAAGGGAATATCGGCAGAGCTGACCCGGTGGCAATAAGCCAGCGATCTCTTCGCGGTCCTGCATCTTTGCGATCTGATCGCCAGTGCATCCCCTCGATGGGCCTAGGTTCCAGCGCACTGACGAGTATCTAGGACTATTACGGTTTCCCCGTTGGCCTCACCCGCCGCGACGGAGTCCCGGTGCTGGATGGCAAACGTCGGGGCATCCGAAATGCTCAAAAGTCCCGCGCTTGGGGCCCTAGCCATGGGCATGAAGCCCGTACGACAAGTCAACTCGGGAGTCCTCAGGGATTATCTGACAGAAGCAAAAGTGATGTACCAGATCGTACGATCGGCTAGTCAGTCAGCTGAGGAAACAATAGCCCCGCGAATCAATACTTTGCGATCGTCGATCTGGGAGGCTTCGCAGCCACGCACTTCCGTGGTCTAGCGCGCAGACGAACTACGCCGCCTCTGAGATCATCGTCTGCAAGCCAAATTGAAAGGCCAAAAAAAGGACTGCCAAGGTAGGGGAAAGAACTCACTGAGCTGCGCAGAAGCGCGACCTTTTTCCAGCGTCGTGCAGGAGCCCACGGACTCCACACGGCTTCGGTGCACGGATCTAATCTCAGTACACCTACGTTCGTCCGTACTCGGTTCAGGACAAGCCCACAGGGTCCAAACGGCGGGGTGATCCCAATGCCCCCATTGGTGGCAAAAGGCTCCAGGAAGCCATGACAGCACCATTGAATGTTGAAGTTTAACCAAACTCACGAACTCGCGGAACTGCCTTCTTGGTGAGGAGGACGGCTTGTTTCCATTGTTTCGGGATTTGGGGATTCGGAAACGGGTCGCGCCGTCCGCCCACAATGCACTTCTCTTTGCTTTTTCTGTTTCTTTTTCTTTTTTTTCCCGGCGAGGAATTACTTGGAAGTCATGGTTATCCCGGCAGGTTCGTTTCAGGGATGAGTAAAACTGTCTCGAGAGATGCAGGATGCCGAGCTAAATCCGAAGAAACTCAACGGCTTTGGCCGTGTCAATAACGTCGAAAGTATCTTTTCAAGACGTCCATTAGGAACCATTACCTCGTCCCGGATCGACAGTCGGGACCCCTTTGAACGGAAACCCGCGGATACGCAAATCAGGTCCAAACCTAGCATCCGTACGTTTGTCATGTCTTACGAAGGCTTGTGCCACCGAAACTCTCTGCAGTGCTATCTGGACTCTATAAGCCTGGTCAAGCCTTGGCCTTTTCCGGCAGAGTTCGTCTGCCAACTACTTGTCAATCGGGCAGACGCCGCGCCATTCGCGGATAATTTACCCCGGCGCTTCTTCTTGGCCAAGCGCCATTGTGTAGTTTCCACACGGGGGGCCCGATAGGGAAGACAAAGCAGCTAGATAGAAGCACGGCAGTAGGCATGCACAGATACCTTGACCCCATTCGGAAAATGCCATGGCACCAGAGCCTTGGGAACGATACGAACCCCTAGAACCTAAATTACTTGAACGAACGACGCCATCGACTTCCAACGCAAGCCGGGCCCTTGGCAAAGTTAATCCACAGCAGACACAAAAGGACTAGACAGCTCCATTCATCGAGAGCCGCATTGGCCCAGACCCAAGTCAACTCTCGGCCAAGTCTCCGACGTAAGTGTTGCGGAAACGACATGCCCCTTGCGTGTCGGCGGGGGGCAAGACGCAGCCATGTACATACGGCGAGGCTAGACGTGCCTCAAACGTTGGTGCCTTCGCATTTTGCCTCGGCTTCGAGTGCGGACGAGCGGGCGAGGGTTTCTGGCATAGCTAGGGCTGACATTTTCACCACAAATCCCGAGTGGGACTGGCGTGCACAAGAACGGGCCCTCCATGCACAAGGGTTTCCATTCGGAGTCGAGTGCAGGAGGCCGAATCCTACTACCAGGTTTTCCGTCCCTTGGCGTGCATTCGGCTCTGATCAGTAATCGGCTGGCGTCTTCTAGTTTCTGTCGTTGGGCTCGATTCTTGTCGATGATGGGCGGTGACCGAGTCGCGGCTCGCGGCTCTGCGGGCGAGACGGGGCTGACATTGGTACGTATTTTTGCTATGGGGATTGGGACATGAGATTTTGGAGAAACTACGGGAAATATTGGATGTTAGTTCTGCGAGAAATGCATCCGTCGTTTATCCCAAAATCATCGTCGAGATCCATACTCCCAGTTGAGACGCCCGTCGATTGCCAAGTCGACTGTATATGAACCCTCGACTCCACATTCCACATCGGGATTATATTGCTGAAGATGTTCGGCTTACGCCTTGCCCGAGATTATTACCAAATGCATTATTCAAGGTGTCACCCAGCCGTTCACCCGGGTGGATCCATGCTGACTCGGAGAACTTATATTAAGCTTCGCCCAAAGGCGTTCAGATGGATTGCAATTGCGCGGCTTTGCGATAGATCCAATCTACACGAAGTTCAAGATAGCACCACTCGAAAGTGGCAGCTCCAGTTCCACTTCGCCCTTGGAACCCACCGATACCGTCTCACCAATCGTGACATTATCCAATCGCACGGGCGCGCCCCTTTTCAATTCGTAGTTATATGACCAGCCATCCCAAGTGATACCGCTGATGGCGTCGCTCCCATTCGCCATCAGGCGCTGCAGCGATAGGGATCTGGCCGAGACGTCGGGCAGTTGGAAGGTGTATTTGGCCGAGGGGCGGGACTCCGCGGTGGAGTAGTTGAACTCTTGCATGTTGATCACCGCAATTCGGGCCAATTTTCCGTCCACATAAGCTGCGTAGGCGCCGTCGGTCTCGCTTGACATGGGTAGGTTGACGACCTGGACGCTGGAATCGGCCTCGCCACGCAGCATGGCGGCCACCATGACATTGCCGTAGTACGGCGCCTTGGTGCCGATCGTTGTCTTGCTGGTCTGGACGGGTTGCCACGATGCGTATCGATAGTCTGTTCCCTGGTGCATGTGAGTCCGACGGATGCTTTGCGAGGCGCAGTAGAGGTTGAAGTCGACACCCCAGAGTGCTGCACCGAATGAGTTGGAGAGTCCCGGCTTGCCCTCGTGGTAAAGCGAGTTCATTTCACCAAGGATATAGGGAATATCCTTGGTTAGGCCCTTCTCGCCAAGGACGTGCGACAGATTCGCATGCTGTGCGACGACTTCGACGATTTTGGTGTGGTTCATCAGGGTCTTTTGGAGCGTGACGCCCGGCGAGTCTGCGCCGCCCATGTAACTGCAGCGATAGCCATTAGCAATGCAACAATATATATGCAAACGTGTGTAGACTCACTTGTGCATCGAGTTTAGTGCAATATTCTTGTGCGAATCGAACCCATCCTCCCACGTCTGCACAGGATCCAAAGAATTGCCGATACCCGCAAACGACGGTGCAATGAACTTGAACATCTCGTCCGACGCCATCTCGGGACAACTCTGAGCAAGCTTGCGCTTAATCATCTCCGTACCGGACAACCAGTTGTTCACGTAGTCTTGTTCCGACCAGTCAGCGGGCCGCACAGGATATGGAGTGGTCGTGCTGAACAAATCGGGCTCATTGCCGAATTCCCAATGCATCAGCTTGCCGTCCTTGAGGGCCTTGCAAGCAAGAGGAACGGTGGCGAGAAGCGAGTTCTTCGCTGCGGTGGTGTTTTTGCCCATGTTGAAACCGTGGCTGAATTTAGTTCCCGGCAAGGTCAAGTACGATTCGAAGAATGAGGGTCCGATATATAAAAGATACGGATAGTCCGTCGACACGGCAGGAACAATAGTTCCATTGACCGAGGTCTTCAGCGTGGGATCATACAAGGCGAGATCTCTGTTTAGAGATTAGATGATGTTGGTGCGCCGGACTTAGGGGTCACTTACTGGGTGTTTCCTCCAACTCGAAGATATGGCTTCACGCCTTGCAGGTTTCCAAGATTGTCCAACAGCTGGTTTGAAAATTTATTGGGCTTAGACAAGTTACCTTTCCCGATATTAGAACCTTCGTCGTTCCTCTACTACCGGAGGCGTTCCGACGTACCTGCATAGTCCGGGAAGAAGGCAAACTCGATCGAAAATGAGACGAACGGATGCAAAACAGCAGCGCCGGCAGTATCAGGAGCGTTCTTGGCCACCGATACTGGCGAGCTGACACGCTCAATGGCTGTTGGTACAGCTGCCGCTACTGCTGCGCTAAGAAGCAGCGGGACAAACATGGCTGAGGATTATTACACTCGACCGAGATTTGTACGATTTAGGACCTCGATACTTTGAAAGTGAACGATTCATTCAATGGGTCGAGTGAATACTCCACTCACGCAATCGAGGTCCCAATTTATACTTAAGAATCGGCGATGCCAAAGTAGGCTATTGAGCTTGAGCACTACAAGCTTTCAAAAGCCGTGCTGCAACGGTGCAAGGACCTTGGAAAGTGGGCCGCGACGACCATGGCTTAGATTATTGGAGCGACATTAGCCGCAGTTTATCCGAGGAAGAGAATTAGTGCAAGTCTCCGGGTTGACGATGCGGGGGTTACATTTGTGTTTGCGGAGAGACGATCGTTGCATTGTTTTGCTCAGGGGTCAGCTATTGAATGTTTGACCGTGCGCAATTCATAGCACCCGGCTCTAGAGTTTGAGCCAAAAGAAGTAACATCAAAAATAAATGAATTCCACGGGAAATGGTATCAATTAACAGAATCGCGAGAGGTAAATCTGCGGGCGACGCCGTTGAGCAAAGGACTAGGTCATCGATGAAGAAATAAGGAAAGCTGACGAAATAATTTACACAAGCTAAGAAATATCACAATTCATTATGAAGTCGGTCTCAGATTCGAGACATCAGGTGTACTTGCGGAGCTAGAGGAAGAAGTCAGCCAATACGTGGGGGAAAGTAATGGGAATGGACACTTACGTCGAGAGTCAGAGACTTGCTGCTGTTCTCCACCTGATCACGGTAGATACCGACAAGAGCCTCACTGTTCTGGAAGAGACCAGTCTTCAAACTGATGACAATGAACTGCATGCCAGGAGCAGCGTGGTCGTGAATGTAATTGGCGATGCGGGCCACGTTCGTGTTGTCGAGAGCAGCATCGACCTCGTCGAGCACGAAGAAAGGCGACGGCTGGTAAGAGTGAATGGCAAATAGCAAGGCAAGCGCTGCCATGGTCTTTTCACCGCCGGACAGATGCTCCATATCACGGAATCGCTTCAGGGGAGGCATGGCGTGATACTTGATACCATCCAGGTAAGGCTCGTCCGAATCTTCAATGTCCAGATATCTATAAAAGTCGTTAGAGGAATTTTACATCAGGGATGATCAGAACTTACGCTTGTCCACCGAGTGGGTAATTGGCGCTACGCGTCAGCTCACGGTAGATTGGGCCAATTTGCTCAGAAATGTGTGTGAAGGCCTTGTTGAAGAGATCGGAGCGCTTTTTCATCACTCCCTCGAACTCCTCCTTGGCCCTCCGAGCCTGTCGGCGAGCGTCTTCAAAGTCCTTTTCGGTGCTGCGAAGCTTGTTTTCGACGGTCTCAAGGCGTTCCATTGCTCGGGCGTTTGGTGCCATCTTGTCAAGCTCGCTGTTGAGAGAACGAATCTTCTCGAGCAGCTCCTCTTCGAGCTTTTCGTCGGCCGACTCCTTCAGGGAATCCCCGAGGGATTCGAAGTCGACCTCGATACCATAATCTTGCACGACAGGGCCTTGCTCATCCAGGCCGTCAGCCTCATCGACATCCATGGCGTCCGGGTCAGCGGCCTGCACCAAGTCGTCGATAGGAAGCTTGTCGAGGGAGTTGGAGTCGTCTGCCAATGGGACGTCAATATCTTCAAGCTTGCATCGTCGCAGAAGAGCATATCGACTGGATGAATTCCGCTGAATCTCGGCTTCGAGTCCGTTGATATTCTTGAGAGCATTTTCGACGTGCTTGCTGCGCTTCTGGAGCTCTCTTCGCTGGTCGGCCAGATTCTCGGCTGATTGCGCATAGATTTCCTTCTGCTTCTCGAGGTTCTCACGTAAGAGGTCAAGTTCGGCACTGAACTCATCCAGCTTGTTGCGGATTTCCTCCTGCTGACCCTTGAGCTCCTCGATCAGGCTCATGTCGCGCTCATATTGAGCCTTGAGGCCACTGATACGGTCATCTGTTGCCTGGATACGCTGCTTCTCAAAGCTGAGCTGATTCTCAATGCGACTCTTTTGCGTTGTGAACTCGAGCTTCTTCTGTGCAGCCTCCTCCTGCAGGGAGCCCTGCTGTGCCTCGTACTCGCGAATGTTGTCATAGCCGAGGCGCTTACAGAACTTGCGGTAAACCTCGTCCTCGACCGTGCTAACTGAGGCTTGGGAGTTTTCGATGGTTTCATCCATCTCGTCCAAAGTCTCCTTCCTTTCGGTATACTTGGGTCGCAGATCCTCCATCTGGCGCTTGACAAAGTCCAGTTCACTGCCCTTGCTCTCGATGTTCCTTTCGAGAGCCTTGAGCTCATCACGGGCATAGTTCAACCGTTGTTCGAGACCAACAAGCTCGCCCTGAAGAGTCTCTTCTTCGGAACCACGGCGGTGGGCCTTGGGGAGGTTGGAAAGGTCGCTCATGAGCTTATCCTTGAGCTTATGAAGGTTCTCTACCTCGGAGTCTTCCCAACGCTTGGAGTTGTTTTGCTGAGGGCCTCGGCCACCGGTCATGAGACCGCCCTTGTGAATCACAGTCCCATCCAAGGTGACTGCCTTCGCGTCGACATTTCGCTCATAGCACAGATACTTAGCCGTCGCCAGATCGTCACAGACAATGGAGTTTCCGCAAGCGTAGCTGATTGCACGTGCGACAGAGTCGTCGTAGTCAACGGTCTCGATAGCAGGGCGCATTCCGCGGTGCATTCCCTTCAGGTTGGAATTGAAGGCCTTGACCTGGATTGTCTCAAGCGGGATAAAAGTGGCCTGACCGGCGCGCTGGTCACGAAGATGCTGAATACATTCTTTGGCAGTCTTTTCGTTGTCCACCACAATGGCGTCGAAGTGACGCCCTAGCACAGTGCTGACTGCGTCAGCGTATTTTCTCTGCTTCGGTCGGCAGAGGTCGCTGACACGGCCTTTGACACCAGGGAAAATGCGCTTCAGAGTTGAAATCAACTCCTTAGCCCGGATGTCTCTCTCGGTTTGCTTCTTTCCATCGTCGGCTTCCAGCAACTTCCGCAAGACGACCTGAAGTTTCTCCTCCCACTCGGTTCGCATCTGCGAAACCTTGAGACGTTCGGATGTCAAAGCGTTCAGCTCCTTCTTCTTTCGATCAATATCCTTGGAAGTAGTCTTGATGGTGTCATTAAGAGTAGACTTGCGCTCGTTCATGTTTTGCGCATCGGACTCGAGGTTCTTCAATTGCCATTCGGTGGACTCGAATTTGCCCTTCAAGCTGTTCACGGCCTCTGCCTCCGTTTTGCGCTGTCGTCGCAGATTGTCAAGAGTCAGCTGATCAGCAGATGACCGCTTGCTGACCTCCTCACGAAGCTTGTGGTACTCCTGCTGATCAGCTTCGCTCAACTGTCCGCCCTTTTTGCTCGTGGTATTCTTCCATTCAGTTTCCCATTGACCCTGGGCTTTCTCGACAAGCTTCAGGTTCTTTTCAAGCTGCTTGGCGTTATCAGACTGGGCGGCGCGCTCCTTTCCGATCTCAGCGATCTTAGACCCATATCGCTCAACCTTTCTCTGCGTGATATCGACCTTCTCGTCGATGGGCACCAGGGAGTTGTTGAGCTCTTCAATATCCTTCTCCTTTTTCAAGATATTCTTCTCGGCTTTCCCAACATCCCTACCGACGCGGGCGTGCTCCTTTTTGGCATCCTCGACGTTGTTTTCGTACTTCTCAACGCCCCGGCGGTATTCCTTGAGCTCGTCCTGGTATTTCTGAATGTCGGCACTGGATGCATCGATCAGGCGCTGGAAATGGAACAGCTTCCACAGAATGTGAGTGATGATAGCCTGGTCACGTTCCTCGGCCTTCTTCGCGAAGTTCTCAGCCTCACGTTTCTGTTCCTGGTATTGCTTGACCTCAGAGTTGATGCCTCGGCGACGGTTGAGTTGAACGGTTTGCTGTTCGGCCGCTTCCTCTGCCTCCGCCTTCAATTTCTCATAGTCAGCCTTGTGCTCCAAGCTGCCTGAAATTTGTTCAATCAACCGAGTGAGGTCTCTGGGAGACTGCGAGGCAATTGCCTCGACATCTCCCTGGAACACCAGGAAGTTACGCGCTCGGATCAAAATGTTCTCCGCCTCCAAAGCCTCGTTGTACTGCTGGGCAGTCACAATTCGGTTGTTGATGCGGTACTCGCTAACACCTTGACTGGTAATGGATCGGCGCCATTGCTGCTCCTCGCCGGCGTCGTCCTCGT
Source organism: Penicillium sp. S103-07 (assembly GCA_037042055.1). Lineage (NCBI taxonomy): Eukaryota > Fungi > Ascomycota > Eurotiomycetes > Eurotiales > Aspergillaceae > Penicillium > Penicillium sp. S103-07. The sequence goes on along the minus strand of JAXQJQ010000019.1, from coordinate 204,646 downwards.
AAACTGCCATAACCCAGGCAGATCTGGGGTCGGCCTTGCCGCCCGCATCTTGCGAAGCATCCATATTCTCGTCATCCATCTCTTGACCACCCTCCCCATTCGTAATGGGCTCCCCATTAACATCGACCTTCGAAGTGCGCAACACGCGGCCACGGTAGACGAGATCGCGAAGATTGGTAGACCGTAGATGAGAGGACTTGATTCCTAGAACGAAGGATATGGCATCCATTCTGGTAAAATATCAGTACACAATCCCATTCAACATAAGTGACGACCTGGTGACCACATACGAATTCGACTTGCCAGACCCATTAGGGCCAATGATTGACGTGAAATAAGCATCTCCGAACAAGAGGGTATGATGGCCCTTGTAAGATTTGAAGTCTGGGGGTAATGTTAGCGAATCTGCGTGGCGCGCTGTATGCGGTCGTCCATACTGAAAAGCTCCAGCCTAATAAGTTTGCCCATCTTGCCGCGCAGCCGCTTCCTATAGAAGGAACGCTCAAAACAAGCGAACGAGCTGAGAAGGGCGGGGTATCAAGTTTGGGGATTGACAAAGCTGGTCGGAGAAAGAGATGGTGGGAGGGGCGCGATATGGGGAAACCGCGTCGCGCGCCGCTCGTCACGTGGCTCAACATTGGGCTTGATTTCCGATTCATTCGTCTACACTTAACGTTATCCGAAGATTCGAAGAATAATTATGGTGATGCAATTTTGAATTTAAAGGCGAGATCGATTTCTTATTTTGCGGCTAATTTCTCACCTAAAAAGATCTGCTCCAGATAAAAGGCACCTATTATTGGCATGTAGTACCTGATGTCTTACAACATGCTATTGCTTTCCCCGAATGGAATAAAACACTGGCGATACAATTAAAAGCACAATATTGCTGCTGCAGTTCCTTGGTTGTCCATAGTGTTAGTACAAAGTCTATATATACATTTGTTGACGAGCATGCAACCCCTGATAGATGCAGACAGGGCTAAAACTGAGGAGTTAACCGCTTCTAACGGGCTCAAGCGTAGAAAAAGTCATGAATCAACCCCGAAGGCATTAATAATCGCTGTATTTCACGGGGTTGCCAAGGGCCAGAAAATCTTCGGTCACAACACCATTGCTGTCCACTCGGAAGATGCCTTTGCCATCAATCTCCAAAAGAATAAAGTCCTCTTGTGTCAATAATTGACGTACGGACATAAAAACGCCCCAGATGCTACGGCTCAGTATCTCAACTGGTGCCTTGAATAAGCTTTTCTGAGGTTTATCTGCACTTCCAATCTTCGCGCTGTCGCGTTCATAGCGCGCTAGGCCTTGCGGTGAGACGATAAGTCGACGGCGGAAAGAGACCTGCGACGGCAACACCTCAAACGTGCGCGGTTTCAGAAAGGGAACCAGACGCCGGACCTGGAAGCGGATGTGCATCTGACCTTTGTGAGGGAAAGCTGTGATGTTGCGAACGATGTTGTGTGTCCTGCTCAAGGCAACAACGCCGAGACCAGTCGTGACCACACAAACACCACCCATGAGAGCTTTCACCCAAGTGGGTTGCGACAGCTCGGGGTTTGCGATGTAATTTTCCGAGTGCCAGACCGCAAAAAAGACACAGCCGGCGGCTAGGACATATGCACTCAGGACGTAGACACGCTTTTTAGGTGCCTTGAACAATAGTACTTCTCCTTTTCTCGCAACTTTAATTGCCAATTTTCCAATATTTCCAAAGCGGACAGTGGAGAGATTCGAAGGTGGTGCCACAGGTTGCGCCGCGGGTTGCGCGGAGGGTTGGGTAGTGGGTTTCGCAAGTGTTCGCGGGGCGCGTTTTGGCTGCTTAGGAGTGGCGCAACGAGGAGAACTCGAAGCAAAGGAGCGCCATGGCGAAGTAAAATGGTTCTGCAGACCAGATCGCACGGGAGCTCCAGGGCATCGCGGCCAAAGTATGCGGAGAACGGGTCTGGCGGACATTATGCAAGGCCTGTCCACGGAGTCAGCAAGGACGTCGGAATCAACATGGTGATACGCAATTGGCAATAGTCCAATCGGAAAAGCAGACAAATCACGGAGAAGAGAACTTACCAAGATCACGGAGCAATCGCGTTGTTCTCCTCGGAAAGCGCCGACAGTTCGAAAGCAGTTGTCGCGGCAGAAAAATGTTCCCGTCCCGGCCGCCGGTGAGCTCCCAACACCCTCAACATCAACTCCCTTCCAAATTCCAACACGACTTCTCTCTCAAACAAATATACACTTGGAACTAGCGCAGCTCGACGCGGTGGTGGGCTCTCGGTTGATTGTTTTCGTCTCTGCCGACAATCCAGCTCCGGAGAGTTGCGATATCAATTGAGCATCTCCGCCCAGTATCCACTCCCACGTCCTCGGAGGTTTCATACGGCATACAGCATACAAAATGGCAGCTAGGATTCCAATCAGCCAGGTTCCGGCCATGTTCGCCCGCCGCCAGCCTAAGGTGTTCAACATCTCCAAGCGTGAGTTTCCCGACAGTCCGAGAGGAGGTTCGGGCTTGCTGCAAAAGCCGCATTATCAGATCAATTGCTCGAACCAAATGAATTTATAGTGAAAACACCACGGTACTAATTTTACTTCACCTTACAGGCCTTCAATCTTCCTCCGCTCCCCAAACCCAGAACCCCGCCTATCCGCTCTACCCCTCCGTTGCCCAGCTCCTTCACCAGAAGAACGTCCCCGAATCAGAAGTTTCTAAGATCCCGGCCTCAGGTCCCAAGGGTCGCCTGCTGAAGGGCGATGTCCTGGCCTACCTTGGCCAGATCTCCGCCGAATACCCAGCCACGCAAGCGGCAACGCTCGCCAAGCTCACTCACCTGGACCTGAGCAACATCAAGGTCGCCGCGGCACCGGCCCCTAAGCCCGCGCCGGTCGCGGAGGAGGTCGTCGCCAAGCCACCGGCCATGATTTCGGTGGCTGTTCCAATCTCGCTGGCTGCCGTGCTGCGCGCGCAGGCCAAGATCGAGCGCAAGGAAGGTATCTCAGTGCCTCTGTCGCGCTTCCTGGCTGTGGCTACAGACCTGGCCAACGACGACCTGCCTCGCCCAAAGACCGATCCGCGCTCCACGGACGAGCTTTTCGATGAGATTCTCGGTGCTGAGCCCATCAACACATCCCGGGGCGACTACATTCCCGAATTGAACGCCTTCGAGGCCCAGGCTGCGCCCGAGCCAGTGCAGGAAGATCTTATCGACTTCCTCAGTGGCAAACCCTCCAAGAAGACTGTGCCTGCTCCATTGCCAACTGCGGACGGCATGGCCATGAATGTCTTCAGCCTGACCGTTCCCAAGGCCGAGGAGCTGCGTGCCAAGGAATTCCTGGAACGGATTAAGACTTTCCTGGAGTACAAGCCTGCCAGGCTAGTACTTTAAAAATTGCCATTTTGACGTTATAAATCTCCCCCGAGCATTTCTTTTGTTCTGACATGTCATCTCCCCACTGCTTTCTGGAGGGTTCAAGACTCATGTATTTAGTGTAGCATAGATAATTGGATTTCGCCTTGATTGGCTCTTGCCATAACAACTCGCTTGAGCCGCATTGGCTTTATACTTTATTTGACGACCATGGGAAATGCCAGTCCTTTGAGGTACGGTACTATGAAATCTTGCAGCCTGGGCTGTGCAGCTCATTTTCTTTCAGGTAAATCTATAACCTGCACGTGCATAGCCGGATCTTACCGCAGTCCACTAATCTTGGATTGTCAAATTGGATTCATCCTCAAGCGACACCCAAGACACTTGCATGGCAGTAGAAGGAAGTATACTTCGAACAATGTTACTTTCTATGTCGAGTTATTTCCCACAAATATCGATTCGATACATCTATGTACGAGCTCCGAAACTGAAAGATAATATGTCAAACAAGTTCAAGTCCAGTGCTCGAACTCGTCATTTCATTCCTAACATGACAGAAACCCCCGCCCATGCCGCATCGATTTATGCCCGCGAAATATTCAATCAGATAAGAAGCATAGAAATAAAACGCAATGGAAGCAGACTAGTAAAGCAGAAAAGAGGTCATGTCATCATAATCAAAGGGCAGAACAAGACAGACAAGTTGGAAGAAATGGAAATGAATCATCCACGATAGCGCAATGCCAGATGCCGGCTAGTTGAAACACCGTGAGCGCCACTGCTGGACCCGAAAAGTGCAAGAAAGTGCGCCTGATGAAAGAGCCGGGTGAAAAACAGAAAAAGAATCGATGTGAAATCAGATTGAAGTTGGGAAGGGGACGCTTCTGTAGTTTCCCCCACCGGTGAAATGCGATGCAGCCAATGCATAAAACGTAAAGGCGAAATAAGTGTCCCTGATAATATGCGATCATATCCTCTCTCTGAGGATCAACACCCTAAACCGAGAACTCCGTTTGAATGCGGGGGAAAGAGGTAAGAAGGCTGTCGGTGCAGCTAACGGATGGTGCCCCATTCTGCAAGCTTGCTACCCTCGCGCCGCGAGTCTCTTGTGGCTCGCTTGTCGAATATCTTCCAGAATCTGAGCGTTTCGTCGCCTGCTCCGGTTACCACGGTCTGACCGTCCGGGCTCATTGCCAGGTATAGAACACGAAAAGTGTGGCCAGTCAGAGAGACGATCTGCTCCATGCGCGGATACTTCCAGATGACGATCTGGTTTTGGCTGTATCCATGGGTACTGATGATCTCGTCCGAATTTTTGGACCAAGAAAGGTTGCACACCTGGCTGCCCGTGTCTACTTCCTTGATCATGGAACCGGTTGATGTATTCCAGAATTTGATTGTGCGGTCCGCCGTACCACCCCCCGAAGCGAGCAAGTGATGCTGATGAGGTGACCATGCAATGGCCTTGACAGCTGCGCAATGATCCGAAAAGCGGTAGAGGGGTGTCTCGTTCAACTTGTCCCACACCATCAGCTTGTTGTCATTTCCACCAGATGCCAGCTGGCCATCTTCAGTGTTCCATTTCAACCCGCAGACTTCTTGCTTGTGGCCGGATAACTTGCGCAGGTATTGGTCAGGCGAGCGGACATCACGGTGGTAAATTAATCGATCTCGGGATCCTGATGTCAGAATGTGATCGTTCCACGCCAAAGCACCAACACGGTTCGTATGACCGATCATTGTTCGGAGCCGTCGACAGTGTTCGGCATCCCAGATCTGCACTAGACCTTTCCCAGTGCCAATAGCTAGATGTGTGCCCTGATCAAACGTTAGTAAAGTGAACTCAGAGAGCCGGGAGTTGCAAGTATCTTACCCTCTGAATCCAGTTTACACTGGTCACTGTATCATCCTTGAGCTCACATAGCTTGGTCACGCGGCCAGATTGGGAGTTCCACATGTAGACTGAATTGGCCAAGCCGACGCCAAGCACATTGCTGCTGCCCCAATCCACCAAATTCAAGTAGAAGTCATCTTGTAAATCGGGAGCGTCTAGCACTTTGTAGGGTACCTTGTTGACATAGCGGGGCTGCTTGCGGGGTGTTTCGAGAATGCGTTGACTGTCATATCTTATAGGCGAAAGACTGTAGAGTTCTGATCGGACATTAAGGTTTGGTCCGTGGTGGCTTCTGGGAGTTTTCGAGGGAGTGGGATGACCTGATCCCGGTCTTGTGGGCCCGTAGTTAAAGAGATTCTTGTGTGGGGTTGAAGGTGTTATGCTAGCGGGTGGAAGATTAGCCACGACATGGGCGGGTGGTGTATGTGATCGGGTTTTGTCGTTGATGCCATTGGGAAAACCGAGTAATGGGTCGGGCGATGCTGAGTTGAGATCGGGCTGAGGAACAGTGTTGCCGAACAGTTCACTGCGCAGGACGCGAGAAAAGGTCCGGTTCGCTTCTTCGGCTAGAATTTGCAGGTCAGCATAGGTACCCAATAATTCCAGCGAGAATTCACGAACTCTTCTGGAAATGAAGCTCCGAGTGAGGAGCACGCCTCTTTGACTTGGAAGGAGTTGAAGGACAGCCATCCTCGTGCAGCAGACTGTAAGTTGCCTGCAAGTCCTGGCCGTCGCGGTTGGGAATAAACCTTCATGATGGTCAGTCGCATGCTTTTGACGCCCAGTTCGCCCGTATCTGGCGCCTGTCGCAGAGATCTTGATAACTCACCGGTCTCCATAAACCCGCTGTCTCTTTCGGTGGGGACTTGTACCCGGCGTCCTTTCTCTCCGTGTGCCCGCCTCGCCGTAATCTTTCAGAGCCTTCGCCAGCGCTGAAGCATCGACAGGCTCTGCCCCCTCCGTCGCCCGTGGGCGGTTACCCAAGTTATCCGGATAGAAGATGGTTCTCTTGGCGGGCATGCTCGGTGGGGTCTTGGATCCCGGCGGTGATGCGATTGCTGCTGCTTGCGATCTGGTATTTACCCGGTTGGCCCTTCCACTCACGCCTGCGTTCGTGTCCTGAGATCGGTCCCCCATGCTGGCAGCTGGTCCCCAGGCCCCAGTTGCAGATTGCGCTGGATCAACAAGTGGACAAGGAAGGTCATGCGAGAGATGCGAGAATCCGGTACGGATATTGAAGCAGATGCAAATGGGCCGGGAACAGGAGATGGGACGGTGTCCTTGGGAGGTGTGTCGGGGTTGGCGGCTTGTGATGATATGTTCCAATCGCCGATGTTGGCGCTTCGACACAGTGGCAGCCTACGGCACTTCAAAAAGCGCGGAACGTCCAGAGTGTTTCAGCGAAACAAAGAGAATGGCATTCAAAGAAGCGACGGGGAATGCTGAAGAAAGAGGCGTACAAAGGGAGAGCCATCCCTCTCGACCTGAGGTCACGCGTCGGCTGCGCTATACCCGATCGGGCTTCACTGTGGAATCCAGTTCGCCCACTTGGCCGCACTTTATATCTACGATCCTCCCGTCTATCACTTTATCTATCGGATCTATCTCTTCTGGATAGTCTGGCAAGTTACTACTGATATGAACGGTGCATGTTTTCGGCTTGGTTGAGATTACGATCCCCGGACCAGGCCGACCATGTGGCCTTTGTTTTGATCTTTCAGTCTCGGAGTTGTTTACATTTGAGATAACGCGTGGACTTATTGGGTCAAATGGATCGAATGAACTAGACAAAACGGGCTGCAGAGAACCCTCACCAGTCAAGTGGCTAAGTGGGGGGAAAGGTGATGTGAGGGAGCGGACGCGAATCCCGATGTGCGCGCTCTTTCACGCGCCTCGGACGCGCAGAGCTTGGCCCATAGCAACGGGTCTCTGCCAATCATTTCAGCCGAGAATCATAAACGATCTGAGTATTACTCCGTACAATTTCTCGGACACGATAACCGCGAGGCCCCATAGTTACCTATCTTAGTGCTCATAGTCGTCCCCAGGTGCGAGTTGAGGCCCAAGTGACAGTCACCGCCAAAACGGAAAACCCTGCCACTTTCGCTTCTCCGCGGACTATGCCCCCGCGTTTGTCTCTGCCCTCTTTCTTTCAATACCATCGCTTTTCCACCATGGCCTCCGAAAAGCCTGCCAAGGCTTTCCTGGACTTTGTCAATGCCTCCCCCACTCGTATGCTCTCCGATGAAATCCGTGGGGAACCTTTTCTGACTGGGTCTAGCCTTCCATGCTGTCAAATCTGCCAAGGATCTGTTGAACAAGGCCGGCTTCCAGGAAATCAAGGTACCCAGCCCTTCTCCACAATGTTCGATTGTCGCTCACTCCACTTCTTCTATAGGAGAAGGATTCCTGGGCTTCGACTTGCAAGCCCGGTGGTAAGTATTACCTGACCCGTAACACCACCACTCTCGTCGCTTTCGCGATTGGAAAGAAATGGACGGTATGTATGAATCCGACCGCTGTCAATGGATTCGCTAACGACGACTCCAGCCCGGCAACTCCATCTCTATGATCGGTGCCCACACTGACTCGCCCGTCTTGCGGGTCAAGCCCGTGAGCAAGAAAAATGGCGAGGGCTTCGTCCAGGTCGGCGTTGAGACCTATGGTGGTGGCATCTGGCACACTTGTATGTCTACCTCGGCTGAACGTCTGAAGCAATAACTGACCTAACTCTATCAGGGTTTGACCGCGACCTGGGTGTTGCCGGCCGCGTGATGACTCGCGCCAGCGACGGCTCTATCGTCCAGAAGCTGGTCAAGGTCGACCGTCCCAGTATGTTTCACCCTAGGCAGAAAGTAAGTTTAAACTGACTTCTCAGTCCTTCGCATTCCTACTCTGGCCATCCACCTGGACCGCCAGGAGACCTTTTCCTTCAACAAGGAGACCCAGCTGTTCCCTATTGCTGGACTGGCGGAAGCCGAGCTCAACCGCTCCGCCGACTCCAAGCCCGCCGAGAGCGAGGATGCGTTCTCCCCATTGAAGTCCGCGACTGAGCGTCACCATCCCTACTTTGTAGAGATGATCGCTGCCGAGGCCGAGGTCAAGCCCGAGGACGTCCTGGATTTCGAGATGATCCTTTTCGATACGCAGAAGTCATGCCTCGGTGGCATGCGTGAGGAGTTCATCTTCTCTCCCCGTCTGGATAACCTGAACAGCTCCTACTGCGCCACTGTTGGTCTCATCGACTCCGTCGCCAAGGAGTCGGCGCTCGACAACGAAGACGCCATCCGTCTCATTGCACTCTTCGACCATGAAGAGATTGGCAGCCGCACCGCCCAGGGTGCCGATTCCAACGCCCTCCCGGCTATCATCCGTCGCCTGTCGGTGCTTCCATCATCTTCCTCTTCGGATGCGGACCTGGCAACTGCCTATGAACAGACACTTTCCACTTCCTTCCTAGTGTCCGCTGACATGGCCCACTCCGTCAACCCAAACTATGCCGCCAAGTATGAGGCCGACCACAAACCCCAGATGAACAAGGGCCCGGTGATCAAGATTAACGCCAACGCTCGTTATGCCACTAACTCTCCCGGAATTGTCCTCCTCCAGGAGGTCGCTCAAAAGGCGACGAAAGAGAGCGGCAACCCTATTCCTTTGCAGCTGTTCGTCGTTCGCAACGACTCCAGCTGCGGTAGCACCATTGGCCCGATGCTGTCTGCTGCCCTGGGTGCCCGTACCCTGGATTTGGGTAACCCACAGCTGAGCATGCACAGCTGTCGTGAAACCGGCGGCACCTACGATGTCGACTATGCGATCCGACTCTTCACCGGCTTCTTCCAGCACTACTCGGAGCTGTCCAAGACCATATTTGTCGACTAGACATCTTCACACAGATAACATGAAACAGTTTCAGTCAAATAGATATATCTGAATCATGAAGCATTCACGCAGGGTAAACGTAAATCTAGAAACGCAAATCGACCTTGAAAAAGCACCGGAGTACATGCACGTGGTCGGCCCGAGATAAACCCGCCTCCTCAACTCCACACCTTATCACTTCCCCGACTCATCGACCTGGAGCTGCCTGGACGACCATCAACCCCGTTCATGCCCCCATGACCCTCTATGACCGACGTCGATGCCTTTCGAGATGCGGAGTACATCGCTGACGTGTCTGGCATTGCCCTCGACGATGCGGAGCCGGACCCGTCAGCACCCAGCAGCAACAGCCGCGTGACGAAACTCCAATCGTCCGCAAAGATCGCCTTCATCGACCGGCTGTTGCGCGATCTGGACATTCTCATTTACTGCCAGCTTTCAGCGTTATATTACATGGAGTGAGTTGGGCCTTTACTCGCAATTTCCTATCGCGCAACCTGCCCGCCCGCCTGCAAGAGCTCACTAACTACTGTATAGCTGCTCTGTGGTTCTTTTTGCCGTTCGCGCCGTCGTAGAACTGATCTTCTTCACGCCGAAAGCTCCGCCATTCGATCCGACACGCAACCAACCCTTCGTTGGCGCCATCATCGCCAGCAACCTCTTCTGCATGATCTTCCACGCCTTCTTCATCCGACCCGAAGCCGGCGAGAGCACACGCGGGTACCTCCACGGCGGATTGTTCATCGATTTCATCGGACAGAAACCAGCACCCGTTTTTAGGCTTCTTTCATTCGACCTATTGATCCTCCTCGTCGATTTCGTCATGCTAGCCTTGATCGTCGAGAGAGTCAAGACAGCAGACAAAACTCCTTCTACAACCGACACCACGAATACAGATTCCGCGACGAGTACAGAACAACCCGATTCCGAGCGACAGGATCATGACGCTGAGGAACGAGGCGTTATACGAGAACCCGAGAACACGAGCCCAAGTGACACGCCGAATACATCACCTGTCGCTGAGATCGACGAGGATGTAAATAATGAACGAACAACTCTCCTAGCTGATCCCGGCGAGACCAGCTCTGCACAGACACCGCGGGGCGGTCACCCATTGGACTCGTATGCGTCGGGCCAGGCCGTGATCATGGAGATGGGTTTCTTCAGCATCATACGCGATCAATGGCGGCACTCGACGACTCCTCGGCGCCCGGCGACGGGCTACGTGCCCACGCCCGAGACGGCGACTTTTCTTCGGCAACGATTTGGTTTGCAGGTTGGGGCCGATGGACGTATTGTACGGGTTGACCGATGACGTTCCTTATCATTTGCGATGTATTTTAGCCTGAAACATTGGAATCTATTCTCGGTGCCCTCGGTGCTGGTTACCGATATACGAGTATCTCTCCCTCATGGAAGCGCAAAGATTGGATATAAGGGACGGTCATGATAATGTTACAAACACCTATTTCTCTCTCTCTCAAACCCAAACCCTTGGATAACCCACCTAAACGGCAGGTGGCTTCCCGTCCCCAACACCCCCATCCTCCTTACTCTTAACCCTACGATCCAAAATCTCATCCACGAGGCCAATCTCCAAGGCCTCCTGCGCACCCATGAAATAATCCCGCTCCATAAGCTTCTCGATCTCATCCAGCGACAACTGCTTCTTGCCCGTAAGATGGCGCTGATAGATCTGGTTAAGCTGGTGGCGCACGCGCAGGATCTCTTTCGCGTGGATGGCGATGTCGGTCGCTTGGCCGAAGTACCCGCCCGAGGGCTGGTGGATCATAATCGAAGAGTGCGGGAGGCAGTACCGTTTACCCGGGTTGCCGCCGCAGAGAAGGAGGGATCCCATTGAGGCGGCCTGGCCGACGCAGATTGTGCTGACTGGAGAGGCGATGTAGGTCATTGTGTCGTAGATTGCGAGGCCTTTGGAGGTCAGTTACCAATGTTGGGTTGGGTGGATTGGAGGATATGTGGTAGGTACCTGCTGTTACGGAGCCGCCGGGCGAGTTGATGTAGAGGTGGATTGGTTTCTGGGGGTTGTCGGCTTCGAGGAAGAGGAGCTGGGCGACGATGGAGGCGGACATGGACTCGTCGACTTCGCCATTAAGGCAGATGATGCGTTCCTGTGGCGGTTGTTAGCTAGGGTTAAATGGGTTTGGATAAGATCTCATACCTTTAGGAGTCGGGAAAAGATATCATCTGTTTAGTGAGCGCGGAAGCAGCTTGTTAGTCAAGTGTTCAGAGCAGAGGGGTCTCGTTTAGAGCTAGTGCGCAACGTACAGGTGTGCCAGCCACCACCCTACAGCTTGTCAGTACTAGTCCCGGGTTTATTAAGGTATGGGAGGTTGACATACCACTGTCTCGGTCACAAAAGGAGTGGGCGTCCATCCCCGCGCAGGCGCGCGGTCGAACAAAGGCGTGCAGCTCGAGAAGGATCGTGGGATAGCTGCGGCAGGTCGGGAGATAGGGACCGACGAGCGAGCTAATGATCGCCCCAAGCGTGGAATAGACAACATCGAGCGCATGTTTTATCAGGCCGAATGCGACTCGTAGAGGTGATGACGAGGTCGAAAAGGTGAAGGAGTTCCGAAGGCGGAGCGGAGCTATCGATAACCATATCGGCGCTACGATATGAGGTCCGGCCTCGTCTTCCACTATGAGCATTGGCCGTGCGAATGCAATTAAATTTCTTTCCTATTTTCAAATAGGTGTTTGAGCTATTGCTGTGATTGTCAAATATACGCATTACGAGTTAAATCAATTGAGAGCTGTAGAACAGCAATAAAGGTCGTCAGGAATACTCCGCAAATCGAGACCTCTGATTGGCGCAACATCCGCGGCAACTTTGCGAAAGCAAAAAGCGCAACTCACAACTTCCTTTCATCACCAACACAATACAATGGAGTGCGCCAGCCACCGGGTACCATTCGCAACCTGGCGACTCCGTGTATTTCGCCAGCTCCTGGCGACATCTCACCTGCCACACGTCACTCGCCGCTCCAACTCAAACTCTCCACGTCATGAAGCTCCAGCAGATAAAGCCGACACCGAGACAAATATCCCACCGTCAAAACGACTACCTCAATCTCCGCTAGTCACCAATATGCGCACCGGACCAGAAAAACAACGCAAAAAACCCCCTACCAAAGCTGAGGATCCGCTCTTCAAAAACCCCTGGGCCGTAGCGCTGGGATCGCCGACGCGCTTGTGTACATTGACAGGTGCAAGACTGCCGCGTGATATCCTGGGAGAATGGGGCCTGGTGAAAAAGCCCGATACGGAACTCAACTATATGCTCCCAGTGGGTCTGTTCAAGGACTCGTTGGCGCCCCAGCCAACACCCGCGCAGACAGAGGCAGCCGACGCGGCGGAGCAGACGGAAGAACTAGACGAAAATGAGTCAGCTATTAAACCAATGCGGAATGATAAAATAGGCTCCAACCTCATCCTCCGAATGGTCGACAGTCTTCCGTTCCTGCGAATTGTATCGCCGATTCTTGCCAGGAACACGGGCAAGAAAGCAGCTGTTACGAAGATGGTGCCTTTTCGGTGGAAGCATCCGCACGGACCTATTACTTCTCGTGAGGAAAGGTCGATTGTGTGGATGAAGGGTATGCCGGAATACGTGCTAAAGCACATGCGGCGCAACGTTGTTAAGAAGTTGGATGCGACGCGGGAGAGGTTCGATCTTGGTGCGGGTGATGGGGTGTGGAGTGTTCTTGATATTCAAGAGTTCTCGGACGCTGCGATAGTAGATGCGTTGGGGCGATTGGAATCAATTGAACGGGCGGAATGCGGTGCGGTGCTTGTTCTTTGTCCACGCGAAGCTAATGGTGGGGATCTGAGCGAGGAAGGATCTCGTCCAGAGGAGGTCATTCACCCGCAGACGCAGAGCAAGGTCCCCGTGTTTGATCTGTCGGCACTTCTGGGCGAGTCGGATTTGGACGCCCTTCGCCAGATACAAGCTCCGCATTTTCAGCAAGCGGCGCTCTTCTTCAGACCCAAAAATCCCTTGAGCATAAAAACGATGCTGTCACTTTGGAAGCTCAAACAATTTCTTCTGGAGGATCCTAAACTGAAGCCTTAACAATTTTTATTCGGATGGATTGTTGGCGTGTATCGATCTACAACATTTGAATGTACTATATTGACCGTTTCCACAAAGACATGGGAATGGATCTATTCTGGCCGAGAGGCGTAATATCGTCGAATCCAACTCAGCACTGCAGACACCCACAAACACCAAATACTCTGAATTCAAGATGACTGATGCAAATGCTTTTTATGCAAGGATAAGCCCAGGCGGGCGATGGAATATCCAGTGTAACTTTTATAGAAGACACGCTGATGGGAGAGTGAACACCTTGTAAATGATCAAAACAAGACAGGGGACGCGAGACCAAAAAAGGATATTCGTATACGTTCCTTTTTTCATCTCACGAGGTAAAGGTAATTTCAAGATCAATTCGGTTCTCTGGGATCCTCGGGGGATGGAAGCAAAGACCGAACGTATTCCTCGCTAAGCGGGTCATATGGGAAGTAGGAGTCGGCCATCTCGACGGGTCCTTGTAGCGAAGACATCAGATCCGGAGTTGGGAGGTTGAAGTAACTCGTCCAGAGGTCTGCTTCCGGGACCTGTCGCGAGCCAAAGATGGACATTTCTTCCGGCAAGGTGAAATAATCACGGGAAGACTGCGCAGCCGGGGGGTGGAAGGGGAGATGAGAAGCGGCCACGGAAGAGTTGGGGTCTTGCTGATAGGGATGGGAGGGGATGTCGTCGACTGAGTATTTCATGCCGCTGGCGAGTTTGCGGAAGCTGGAGTCGCAGAGCTGCCATGCACGGCGGGAACTGTGTTCTGGCATAGCGTAGAACCAGCGGATGCATTTCTTTGCCAGTCGGACGAACTTTTCTTCTTCTTCCGGCATGTGCACGCTTCCAAATGATAGTTCGAGGAGAAGTACTATCGCGGCTTGCATCAGTTGACGGAGGATGCACCACCAGGGACATACGTCGTAGAGTTGGAGGACGTTCGGTTCGTCGGGGATCAAGTCGATCATGCCACATGCTGACTCCAATGTGACGACTGCCATGGTATGGCTGAATGTAGGCTGTGATCCGTTTTGACGCGCATCACGTCGGCAAAGGCACGGGCGGCCGAGAGTGATTCGCACGCTGTAGTAGTGGAATCCCAGGGCTAGTTTACAGCGCAGCTGGTCGTGGCTGTCGTCCGACTTCTTTTGCGTAAAATCAAGGCCCGCTGGAAGACTTGATCTCCAGAAGTCGATTCGCGACTTCCCTTCATCGATTCGACTTTCGATTTCTGACCATGGTAGCATGACGCAATTGGTTGAATAGACTTTGTTGATAATCTCCTGGGCAATGATAGTTAAGTCGCAGTTGTAAAGGTAGCAAAGTCCGAAATTGATAGGTAGGGTCTTGACCCAGGATTGGTCTCGTGCCTGGGATTTGTCCCTGCTTCCGGTCTGTCGAATCAATGAGCTCGCCATCACGTTGTTGATCCGTTCATCTCTCAAGTTGGGGTCGTTTAGAATTTCAATGGCCGCGGTATCTTCTTGAAGCTGATCTTCTTCGAACGGTAATGGTAACGGGGTCGCATATCCTCCATCCTGTGTGGAAATAGCTCGACCGGTCATGATGCCCAGCATATGCTCGAAAGAGTATATGCACCACCATACCTTATAGCGAGCCTCCTTAGAGATCTGGGGGGTTTTTAGACTTTTGTTTTTCAGGTTGATACCGAGCGTAATGGCAGAACGCACTGCCAAGGCTGATATTCTCCAGGCCCTATAGAAGCAATTAGGGCCGTTCCACCACAAAAGAGAAGAGGTTCCGGTGCGAACCTGTTGATTTGGTCCGAGGCAAGAAGGTAAAATGCGATCAGTCCTTCCACTTGAACTTGCTGGAGATCAGGGTGTGCGAACAAAGCCTCGCTGTTCATGCTAAGCAGTCTGGCTCGGGCCAGATAAATCAAGTGATCGTTTTGATTTCCGCGCCACGGGGAGTTCATGAGGTGGGCGTGCTTCGCCGCGATGGCGAAGATGACGTTCAAAATAGCAAGCCATTTATCGCCAGGTCGGACCGAGTTGGATCGATTAGAGTTGTCGAAAAAGGTCTGGTATTGCGCGCAGAATAGCGTTTTGCTGATGATCGGGAAGAAAGGATGCACAGTTTTCAAATAGTCGTCAAAGAGTCGGTCCGCCAGATGTCGAGGAGGCATAGTGTACTTTTGTATCGGCTCGGCCACGGAAATACCGAGGTCGTCGAGGTGATAGTTCAAAGCGCTGAGTGAAAACCTATCTTTCGTCTCGTCGTCTTCATCACCTTCTGATTCCAAAGTGCCACATTTTCCGCGGGCACGCTGCTCTGCTTCTCTTTGCAATCGTTGCATCCAGGTAATTTCCGAGGTCTTGCCCATGTAGCCCGTTGCTCGAGTGTGTTCTGATCGGTTATGATCCTCGTCCACTCGGTCGATGGCGTCCAAAGACCCAATCGACGAAAGCGGGGAAGGTTCATCCGGCTCCATCTCATTTTGAGGGGTGGAAAGATGAGAACGGACGTTGTCAAAGGAATTGTCTCCCTTCAAGTCATGCTTGGAAGAAAGGTCAGTCCCGGCATGTTGCAGTAGCGTGTAAACACACACACCTTTTCCAGCAACGTCTTGATCCAATCCGCCGTACGAGACTCGGCAGAATTGCGTAAATCGTCTATAAAGCTCTCATAGTCATGCACCTCAGCCGAGAGCCTGTCAACCTCCCTGTTGGGCCAAGAAAACCCCCCGCGTTAGTAAATCGTTTGCGTTCCTAGTACTCCGTACGAGCAAAAACGTGTAAAAAGCACCCACTTTTTCATTTTTTCCCTCCAGCCGACGGGATAGTGACAAACGACTCTCAGTTCTCGGCATTGACGACACACGGGGGTGTCACCACTGCATTTTGTTTTGCGCTGTCTGCACGACTCGCAAGCTCGTGGGACCCGCCGGTTGTAGCGCTGAGTATTTCCCGGCGGCTGCCGGGGAATAGCCACTTTGGCATTGGAGGCTTTCGAATTTGCAAATTTGGCATCTCCCAACGCGGGTGCTGAATTGGAGGTTTTCCCACCTCGAGGGGTATCCCCAGAATCCCGCCTGGGAGTCCCGGGGAAACTATGCGCCCCGGACTGGCTCGCAGACGCTTCATTCGGCACAGCGCCCTGGCCGGGCGAATTGTACGAATGTTTTTGTTTTTGTTTTTTGCTGGTCATGAGAGCAGTCGACGGTTAACACAGAAGAACAACCGAATTACTAGGCTACGAGCTATCATTGTGAAGAGGTGCCAGTGCCAGTGTGACACCTTTTGCTTCGGTTTGAGATGCCGCCAATGAAAGCCCCGTATTTGCAGAATGCAGATGGGTGGGGATTGGAGCCCTAAGAGGTGAGGACGAAATAAAGTGGTCAACTGTTCAGTCTGGAGCGCCTCTCCCTCCCTCTTCTCCCGACCAATCCGACGTCAAATGCCAGGTCCAAACAAGCGAAATGCTTCGGATTGGCCGGCAGCCCAGTCCGATCGTGCCTTTCGACTCCCCGCTTTTTCAGGTTTGATCGGGGAGCTGCGCGACGGAGATGATCCGCAGAAGATTACATGGCACGAAGTAAGGGAGGGTGTCGGCATGGCATGTTTTATTTTCGAGGTTTGATGAATCTCGTTCTTTTCGCGCTTTCGCTCGCGTGAGGCTTTTTGCTCCTCTTCAGGCCATCGTTTTTGTTTTTCCCCACAAATTGCCGCCTTTGGAATGGTACCAAATCGTCAACCGAACATTGTCGAACCAGATCCTGGCTCAAGCTTTAGCCCGTGCCAGTTTACCTTCTTGACCGAAGTTGGATCCCGTTGGAACGTTCAATCTGCTTTCATTCGCAATGTCGGCGGGGTGACGCCTGTCCCCTCCTTTTTATCCCCTCCTTTTTACTGTTCCATTTATTTCATCACGTCTTACAGCTCCACTGCCTTGTCGAAAAAGTATTCGTTCATCGAGACGGCCAGTATGTGTGGGACCTGAACGAACCATGGCGGGGTTGGAGGGGTCTTGTATAGTCCTCGCGGAAATGTTTGGTACTAATGGTGGGCGGAATAAACGCTTCCGCAAATTGTAATTGGCACTCTGCCGTGCAGATTCACTCTCCAGCCGATGATTGGCGGGACGGTGATCCAGGTAGATCAGATTAACAGCCCCAATTGGCGGAACGAGAATGGATTTCTCACGATCGGCCTCAAGAAAACCTCGGACCGTTACCGTGAATCCATGGCGTCGGGTTCGACGTTGGGTGGAAAGTGGGACGCGCACGGCGCGATCCCGGGGGCCGGATCTTGGAAATGGTAAAGAAGCATTCCACCCTCTTCTGGGCCTCTATAGGAGTGAGCAATGATATTAGCCTGCCAATATCTCTCCATCATGATCTCTCTTCGATTGGAAGTCATCATTGGCGGCAAATGAATACCGAAGAGGGACGTTTACACCGCCATTGCGAAGAATGGGCCGGCTCCAGTACGCTGGGTCGGGGCAGGGGGTTTCGTTGACCCGTGGATTCGCCGGAGTGCACATTGAGGAAAAGTTTTCGTAGAAGCGACGTCAATATTGATCAATTTCGGTGGGTATTCTTCCAAGGCGAAACAAGGAGAGCACTTGAAAAGTAGAAATATTCGACCTCAACCCTGGAACGCTCTGCTATTTAGCGTTTTGGACATGCGGCGAGTGGCAAATCCTACGGCCCGCTGTCACGGCTTTGCCCGAAACGCTTAGACCGGAATGACTTGCGCCTTTCAAGGCTCGGGATATCGTCCTCTAATCATTATTCAAGGATGACATTTGATGCGGTCTCGTTTCAAATGCATGATAGCAAGACCGTATTTCCGACCACCAAGAGGCAGCATTCGACATAACTGAAGCCTCGCCGTTTCAACCGTCAATCATATGTGCGAGCGCCATACTATGCTATACTATCGATGCTCTCTGCATAGATTCATTATTTCCTATTTTGACCGATAGTTGATTTTATGGAAGCTATACGTATAAAGAATCCCTGGCAAATCTTGAATATTTTGTCAGGGACTTTTGATCAAAGACCGAAGTCTCGGACTTTGTCAAACTCCGCGGAGTTTCCGGACGTCTGCCTCGAATGATGAACGAGGAGAATGAAAGAAAGATTCAACGCATTCAAGGATCGCCAAGACGTCTTTAAAACCCGTCTCTAGAAACTTCCACTTCCAATCCTATCTTTGGTACCCTCCAACCTGGTATCACACACCGTATCTCACTTTATCAATCATGGAATCCCTGTATTTCAACCCCTCAGCTGACACGAAAATCCACGCACGCATCACCCGAGGAGTCGGAGAGAGGGATAACAGTAAACCTCTTCTCGTGTTCCTTCACTACTGGGGCGGCAGCTCGTCAACCTGGCACAAATTCACATCACCGGACTCACCGAGCTCGGTCAGCGCAGACTACACAACCATCGCAGTCGATCTCCGAGGCTGGGGCCAATCGAGCGGTCCAGCACAAGACGAATGGGCTACGTACTCGGTCTCTAGCATGGCAGCGGATTTGGTCTACGTTCTGGATCAGATAGTAACACAAAATAAGGATCACTTGCTTCTGCGGCAGGGGATCGTTCTCGTCGGTCATTCAATGGGTGCCAAAGTCGCCCTTGCCACGCTGGGTGCTATGCCCCCTTGGATGCTGTCGAAAGTCCGCGGCCTCGTACTCGTTGCACCGGCGCCTCCCACATCGCTGGATTTACCTGCCGAGATGAAGGCTCAGCAGCAGGTCGCTTACGAGTCAGAAGAGTCTGTACGCTGGACGGTCGACAATGTCTTGGCAAACACTGCGAACTTGACTGCGCTTGATATCGACATGATTGTCCGCGACAGCTTGGCTGGGAACCCTTTGGCGAAGAAAGCTTGGCCTTTGTACGGGATGCAGGAAGATGTTTCGGAATCGGTGCGGAAGATTTCGATCTCTAAGATGTCTATTGAGGTCTGTGTAGTCGTTGGCGATGACGATATCGTGGAACCCGTGGATAGGGTTCAATCTAAGGTCGTCTCATTCCTGCGAGAAAATGGGTTCGAGGTCTCTATGGCCGTTGCGAAAAACGCGAAGCACCTTCTGCCGCTCGAAGCTCCGGAAATAATCGCCCAGGAGATCCGACGATTCTGATGTCTCGAGTGGATTATATAGTGCCCGAGCTTCGTCGAGAATATGAACTCCAGAATATCTCTAAAATGGTCTCTAATCTATCAAGTCACTTGAGTCTCTTGAAGCAGTTGCAAGACTCTACAACTCCGATCCCAAAAGATCGGAGAGCTTATCCAAGTACGCATGAGGACGCACAGGACCCGAGACAAAGTCCTCCTTGGAGCTAACACCGGTCAACACGCCAAGAGTACCACCTAGCTTGCCTTCCAAGCCAAAGCGGATATCAGTGTTAGCACGGTCACCGACCATGCACGCACGGCTACGGTCGAACTTGAACTTGCCCTCGATAGCGTCCATCATCGCCTGGCTAGGCTTACCGAGTGCAGTGGGGTCCGAACCGAGCATCATGATCAGCGGTGCGCTCATAGATCCAGCCCCGGGGAACAAGGTCCCCGAGCTCGGGAGCGTGGAGTCGATGTTCGTGGCCAGGAAGACCGCGCCGCGCTTGATGTAGTGGAAGGCTAGTGCCAGCTTGAGGTAGTTCAGGTGGTAGTCCAGACCGACGAGAACAACGCCGACCTCGGGATCGATAATTGAAGAATCGCCCTCTGCGATTTTCTTGAAGTCCTCGGGCTGGACGTCGCGGCGATACGCCGGGTCCGTCCCGCCAATGAAGGGAACGTTCTCGGACTGTAGCTCCTGCTCGATGCCGGTCTCACCGATCACAAAGACCTTGCGCTTATTCTCTGGGAGCTGGAGGATGCGCGAAATGTATATTGAGGAGCTGTACGAGGAGGAAAAGATCTCTTCCTGAGAGAATGTGAGTCATCGTGCTCGGGCTGCTTGCGAAGTTTATATGGACGAACCACTGTGCTCGGGATTCCGAGACCCTTCAGCTTCTTGCAGTAGTCCGCGCGAGACTTTGTGCTGTTGTTTGTCACGAAGACCACCTGTTTGCCTGCCGAGAGTCAGCTTCTCCGCCCGTGCGATGTTGCTGGATTCAATGCGCACCATTGTTGCGTAATAACTCGAGAGTTTCGACCGTGCCGGGAAAGCTGTGGTCGCCAGACCACAGGACACCTAAATCACCAATTGTATCTCAGTTATGGTCCTGGAAGAGCTCGCGGGGTCGGTGGCCGGAGGAGCGGGAGAAGGCCGATATCAAGGGAGCGCGGGGGACAAACCGTCGCAGTCAAACAGGAAGACCTAGAGAGTGAACGGTCAGCTAAGTGGAAACTCAAATTCTGTAGGCGGAAAGGACATACATCGAACTTGGTCAAGAACTCACGGAGACCGTCCTTGTTGCCGGTCAGATAGAGGGGCGCCGCGGTCGACGCAGGGTGCAATTGCGCCATGTTGGCAGTGATGGAGCTGAGGGGTCGCGCGAAAAAAGCGCAAGATACGCGAGGAATGCGGGGGTGTAAGAAAGAGAAAGCGCGGGCTCTGAGCCAAGTCATTGAAACTGTGCAACCCGAAGAGACTCTTCGGTGACTCGCCGATCTCTGTGGGTCCGCGGGGCCGCGATTTATCTCCGCGCTTGTTGCTTTAGGTACATTGCTACACTCTGCCCTCAACGTGTACAATCTCAGCCTTCTCTTCATCGCGTTCGTTAATCTCTTTCCCTTTGAACTGCTGCTGTCCAATCTCTGCCAAACTGACCCCCTCTACCCGTAGTCTCTCCAGGCGCTGCGCTGCCTCGGCTTCTTCATCACGCTCTTCCTGCGACATCTCGGGACCCCAGAAAAGGAAGAAGAGAATAAATGCCCACACTGCACCCATGAAGATAGCAATTACCTTACCATAGTTAAAGCGCTGCTTTCCACCGGGTCCCGGTGGCAGCGGAAACCGTTCCCCAATGATGGATTGGATGGTAGCGGAAGCAGAAGATCCCAGATTTCCCAGTTGATAGGTCAACCCGACCATCAAAGAGCGAAGTGCGATGGGCGACAGCTCAAGCAGATGAATGGGCATCGGACCCCAGACACCGCCAACAAAGAACTGTTCGAAGAAGGCGCTGGCGACCAACGACATGTTGCGTGGCAGGATGTACGCCGGGATTATAGCTCCGCCAAGGACGCACGATACCAGCATGGTCAACCGCCGACCAAGAAAAGTGCTGATATAGCCGATTGAACAGCCTCCTATTAGAGCACCGATTTGACCCACGACCGTGATGACCGTGGTGTTCGTTGGGTTCATTCCAACCTGGTCTTTCAGGAAGGTCGGGTAGAAATCCTGGCTACCATGGGAGCAGGAATTGAACCCCGTCATCAGCACGATAAGATAAACGAAAAGTACCCAGTTGTCACGAAGAGCGCGTCCAGCGTCACGGATAAAGACCCGAAAGCCCATTGAATGTTCGTGGCCGTTTCCTGCTGCGCTGGCACGCGCCTCGCGCTCTGCTTTCATTACCTGGAAATGGTTTGTCTCGGGCAAAAACCACCGAAAGGCAATGATCAATACAGGTGGGCCTGCTCCAAACCAGAAGAGACTTCTCCAGCCGTGCGACGTGGTGGGGACAAGCGCGCGGTAGAATGCCGCAGCGAGGAGATAACCCGTTGCGTATCCCATCTCGAAAAGCCCCGAGAGAAGACCGCGGGCTTCGTATGGCAGGTCTTCGAGAGCGGTAGCAGCAGCAGGGCCAAAGAGTCCTACAATTTGTCAGTCTCTCTTATCATCAACGGTTTACAGAAGATGCCCACCTCCCATGGCGATTCCGTACAGGGATCGAACACCCAGAAACTGAGGTAGGGTATTACAAAACCCCGAGCAAAGCTCCAAAATAATAAACAGACACAAGTTGATAATCATGGGCCACTTCCGCCCGTATCGGTCTGCGAGTATGCCGAAGATGATGGCACCGACGGATCGAAGCATGAGGGTGACTGTCATTCCCTAGATAGAATGTCAGCTTGCAAAGAGTTCATCATGGCCTTAAAACGGTTGAGATCATACCCAAGAAACATCTGAGTACGACACGTCAAAGGCCTCTGAGATCTCGGTAATTGTCATCGACACGGTGAAAAAGTCAAAGGAATCCCATGTCCATCCCAAGAAACCCGCGGCGAACATGAGCCATTGGTGGGAGGTCAGTTCTCGTAGAATGGCAACTGGGTTTCTCAATTTGTTCTATTTTACACCGTTAAAACGTTGTCTCAACTTTCTTGTGGTTGAACAGCCTACCTTAGGCGGACTCAGGCTTGACAAGCGTGTGGAAAAGTACCGAACAATCTGACTGGGGGAGTAGAACCACCCGGCTGCCATATGATTCCTCATGATGGAAGCGAAATGACAGAACGATATCTGGTCCAAGCTACGTCGATGTTCCGGGTTATACTGACTTTATAACCTTTAAATGTCGCAGCCTTCATCTATCTTGTCTCCCCCACCCCATTTCAATTACCGCCATGCGCACTGTGCACTCGGCAGTTTTGTTATGACGGAGGGAATGCGCTTCGGAACCTGTGCGCACCCATTTAGTGGCTTAAGGAGCGAATAGGCTCGCAATTTGCCTGTCTTCCCCGCTCCAGGGTGGCGCATTTCCCGGGGTGAGAGCTAAATATTGGAGCTTAAGTCCCCGGCCAAGACTTGCCAACGTTGTAGAGTGTGGGGGATACTTTGATCGAGTTCCAGGTTGGGGTTCTCGTGCTTTAGTGAACCCAAGAACGCAAGTCAATTCACCTATGGAGTCAGTAGAAGACATGGTCAGCTGCTTGAGAAACACATTGTGCTTCTCATCGCTTCGAATCTACAAGCTGATGCCCGAGCGAGACCATCAATCTCCGCAATGAGTATTCCCCGCATCGCGCAGCAGCCAAGACCAAGGACGCGATAATCCCGCTTTTGCGTTTAACCGACGGTGGAGACGGGTCCATTTCGTACTGAGGCCGACACTTCAGAAACTGCCAATGTGCTGGTTTCTCGTGTAGATGAACGGGTGTGATAATTTGATCATTTCAAAGATATACCCATTTGACCACAAAGATACGCCAAGATTGGGGATTTCTATTCATACATGCAGTTCAATCTACCTATCATTAATCTTCAAAGATAATCCATCACGAGACAATATACCTTAGAGAGGAGCCAGTTCCAGTGCATCAACCTCGACCGTGATTCGGGACACCTCTCCCACAGACTTCAAGGAGTCCAGCGCTTCCAGAAAACCCTTTTCTTGCGAGCCTTCCGAGTATTCCTAATTGAAATTAACATTTGTTGCGGGGAATACGGAGAACTGGTTCTACCTTTGAGCCCTGCCATCCAATAATTCCGGCGACCACGTCATTCTCAAGATTCGAGCTTTTCCCGTATGCAACGGAAGTTTGGCGTCCGGCATTCCCGGCAAGGTGCCCAGATAGCTTCTCCCATGTTTTTAATGAAGCACCAAGATTTTCGGAGTTTGACAGGCTCGTCCGAATAATCTCAACAATGGGTGACGAAGCGGCATCTCTAGGCCCGGCATTCGTGTCAAAGAGTTGTAGAACTGGTGGCCCACTCATCAAGTGTTTTATGGAAGCGACAGCATCCTTAAATTGCTCCGATTTAAGGAAATTATGGAAAGAATCCATCTTATCCCACTCTGTGCCACGACCATGTTAAAACTTCATTGGTGTAAGCTTCCATGCAGACTTACCGAAGATGACTATCTCCCTGAAGTCTTTTGTCACGTCTTTCCCATTGTCCGTGATGACAAATCCGCGAAAGGCGTTGAGAAATCCGGGATTGGGATGCGTCAATTTCTTGCGGAAGATTGGAGCGATTTGCCTGATCGCCTCGATCGAAGCCTTGTCATTCTTGAGTGCTGGGAAGAGGAGCTCTGTGATAGCCATCGTGGATGAAACCTTGCCCTTTCTTTGGTAGGGAGAGAACTCTGTAATAGCAGATCACGAGAGATCATTATGCCCTTTTATAGCTGCAAAACACGTCAATATATGTCAATTTGTCAATTCTGCGGACTTTGATGTATAGAATCTGACGAGTGGGGGGAAACTTGCGATGTGAATGGTCAGCCCTTGCTCTCGTGGGTCTCGTGGTGGGGCTGCGGACTTTCTGCGGAGTTTGGTCATCATCGGATTTCTCCCACCTCTTCTTCTCTTCCAGTGCTGGCCATAATTCAGAATGTCTCTCAGACTGCCACATACCCGCTCTCGGCAAAAGTCGTGTGTCGCTTGCGCCGGAGGAAAGCGGCGTTGTAACCGCCAAGTCCCGCAATGTTCACGGTGTTTCGCCCATGGGCTGCAATGTATCTACGTCAGTCGACAACGGCAGCAAATCCCTCCCAAAGCACAATCGATCGATTCTACATCACCTAACCATTTCAATGACATTCTATCATTTCCATCCGAAGACTTCCTATTCAATGATGCGGTAATTGACACCGAGTGGCTTACTTCGAGTCCTTTTCCCATCGCTCCAACATTACTCCCAGCGGGCCTGTTTCCAGAGACAGCAGTTATAGACAGATGGTCAATGAAACAGGCGTTGCAGAGCGTCAAGAGCTTCCCGCGCATATTTGCATGCTCTCGAAGAACACCATTTATTCACCATCGCTTATACGATGCATATCTTCCGGACGCCATCCAAGATGCCTTCACAGTCTGTGCGGCATATTGCAACAGAACAGCGGAAACCGGGGATATGGTGATGCGTATCCTGGAAGACAAAGCCGCAAATCTAGTGGAACGGGGCCATGAATCAAACTTACTAGAAGAGCTCCTTGCATCTGTGCAGGCATTACTTCTTTTCCACATTATCCAGCTCTTCGACGGTGACATCCGACAGCGCTCCCTAGCCGAACAGAACATGGATACTCTGCGAACCTGGACCGCACAGTTACAAGCTCGAGTGAGCGACCTAGACTCGACGCCAACATGGCAGGAATGGATATTCACGGAGAGTATCCGCAGAACTATCATTCTCTCGGTGTTTATTGATGGATTATATTCGGCACTCAAGACGGGCCGTTGCCCGAATGTCAGGGCATTGAGCGTACTGCCGTTCACATCTGGAGCAACTCTTTGGGACTTGACTACGAGTGCTTCGTGGCTTGCCGAGTCGCATGGTCTAAGATCTCACACTGTGCTCTATGGTGATTTCTCGAGGGCTTTTGAGAATGGACGAGTTTCGGGTAAACTGGATGGGTTTCAGAAATTATTGCTTGCCCCTTGTATGGGTGAAAGGTATAAGGAAGTGCTGGAAATAGAGGGCTGAATGTATCTTAAGTGTTCTTGTTGGAATCAGCGATCCACTTATTCTCTCGGGAATTAATATGTGTCTCTATTGAAATATATTCAATTTATCACTGCCAAAACTAAGGTATAATACACGGCCAGAATCTGCCCAAAGAAAGTAAAGAAAATAGATGGCAACCCAAGTTGTGCCCACTCTCAAATTAAGGTCCTGGACCATTGTAGAGAATCCACATTTAGAAAATAATAGCAGCTCCCAATGCCACCGCAGCGGCGGAAACACCAAGAACAGTACCCAATCCATCCCAAGCAGAAGTCCTGGGAGCAAGTCGCCCGGCAGCATTCGACGTAGAAGTCGAAGAACTGGTAGCGGCGGTGCTATTTCCAGTGGCAGTTGCCTGGAGATCGGACGGGTGATGCACGAGGGTCACCATAGGAATATAGGAGATTCCAGTATACAAGTGCTGCTCCACAGAACGGAAGGTTCTGGAATGAGTCTTGGTAACGCTCTCGACGTAGTGAGGAATATCGACGAGGTACGTGCTGGTGGCGCCGCCGTACGTCTCGGCCATGGAAGACAACTCGTAGCTGTACTTTCCTGTCGACCAAACGTAGCAGCCGACGGTCGGTGTATAGTCTGGGACGGTGGAGTAGCATCCGCCCATGCCGTCTGCGGTCATGGAGCTATTCGGGGTTAGCTGTGTATTGTTTCAAAAGGTATCCATATAACGTACCTCGGGCAGCAAAGAGCCATGGTCTCGGATGACTCGAGTACATTGGCAAGGATAGATGCATCATTGCCTCCGTGGTAGTGCCGGTGGGCGGTCGTAGTGGCTGGGACCATATTTCCGGAGTAGCTGAGAGATTCATTCTCAACGCGAGCAGCTAGGCCGACAGTCGCCCATCCAGAGGGGCAGTGAATGCCGGGGGAGTAGTATGATCCAGTTCCCCAAAACTCGTCATAACCGGTCGAGGTTGTTGCTGGAGCTGTGGTGGTTGTTGTAGGTGGGAGACAGTCTGCATACCCGGTTGTAGAGCATTGGACATTGTACTGGGCGTAAGGAGTGCCGGACAGAACTCTGCCAATCTCCAGTCTGTCTGACGCGGAGCAACTGGGGGCCGGGGTGAAAGTAGCAGTGGCAGGGCCAAGGTTCTGGAAGGTGAACCATCCGTCGCCGATTGATGCTGTAGGGAGAGGCATGCTTGTTTTGATCAAGTATATAATCACGTAAGAAGCTCAAGATTCAAACCAAAAAGAAACCAAAACAGCAGAAGATCCATTTCCAAATGAGGGATTTTAACCGTACTAAATACAAAATTTCGTGTCGGGGCTGAGCGACGTGGGAAACCCTCCGATGATCAAAGGAGGCTTAAAAGCAATTTCCGCTCCTCTCGCTAAGGATCCGAATACCGAGCCGGCGGGCTTGGCAGGGACCAAAACCGCATCAAAGCCACCAGCTAGTGCTAGCTTAGGTTAGCGATGTCTCTCAAGGTCGCAGGGCGAGGCTCAAATGGTTCCTTTTGGCCCCAAATTTTAGCTTGCCGAGACACCCAAGGGTGTTTAGCGCCCTGCGGTTGTGGTAGAGGTGGGTAAACACCCGCCACTATTGAAAATTTGAACATTTCCATGCCCAAAACGAGATAAGATGAAAGAAGCGGTCCTGCCTTTCATCGGAATCCCCCGGATCAACGGCACTGCATCCTCTAAATGGCAGTTTGCCAAGGTATACCCTTTGTGCCAGCTCAACATAACTTCCATCCCCACTTCCAAATTCAACGAAGGGCATACACTCAGTTGATGTGGCGTGGAGTCTAAAAGGGTGGTTGCAGTTGCAGGAAGATGGTTTAATGCCCGTACCTTGCCGTTCAGCATAGCGGTGTCCTTCCATGTTTGTCCTTTGGGTCCGGGTCAACCTTGTGGGTTGCGAGTAGCTGTGTAACGATAGCTTCATGCCCGTTCTTTACCGCCCACCATAGCGGCGTACACCCATCAAGAGTGCTCTTCGCGTCTGGGTCGACCTGATGCGTGGCGAGTAGCTGTGTAACGATAGCTTCGTGCCCGCGCCTTGCCGCCCACCATAACGGTGTCTGCCCATCATCAGTCTTCGCGTCTGGGTCGACCTCACTGTTCTGAAGCAGCTGATTGACGACAGATTCATGCCCGTTCTTTGCCGCCCACCATAACGGCGTTTGTAGATATTCGTAGTTCTTCACGTCTGGATCGACCTGACGTGTGGCAAGTAGCTGCTGGACAACAGTATTATGCCCGTTCATTGCCGCAAACCATAATGGCGTCTGCCCTCTTACATCCTTCTGATCCGGGTCGAGCTTGCCAGTCTTAAGCAGCTGGTTGATGACGGCATCATGTCCATTCTGTGCCGCCAAAAATAGCGGAGTGAATCCTTGCTTGATCTTCGCGTCTGGGTCAACCTGGCCAGTCTCAAGTAGCTGCTTGACGACGTCCGTATGCCCGTTACTTGCCGCCCATAATAGCGGCGTTAACTCATAATCATCCCTCTGGTCTAGATTGACCTGGTTTACTGCGAGTAGCTCCTTAACGACAGCCGTATTCCCGTCCTTTGCTGCCCTCCCTAGTAACGTCACACCATTTCTACCCTTCTCGCCTAGGAAAACCTGACCGGTCGCGAGTAGCTGCTTAACGACAGTCCCATGTCCATTCTTTACCGCGCGCCATAATGGTGTCTCTCCATCACCGTTCTTCTGATCCGGGTTGACCCTGCCGGTCTTGAGCAGCTGAATGACGATGGCTTCATGCCCGTTCTTTGCCGCCCACCACAGTGGCGTACATCCATCACCGTCTGTGGAATCTGGAGAAACACGTCGATCTCTTAACAAAAGCTCAGCTACATTGCTAGCACCTGCTTCTGACGCGTATGACAGAGGTGTCCTGTGTTTGGAATCATCCGAGTTTGGGAAGCTCCCCCAATTGATCAATTCCCTGACAATGCCGATGCTCCCTTTTTCTGCTGCGTATGAGAGTGGTGTTCTTCCCGCCGCGTCTTTAAAATCCGGTTCGGCACTTAATTCGAGCAAGGCAAGTGTCACCTCGATCCATCCATGCCTGGCTGCCAAACAAATGGCGTTCCCTTTCTGTTTGCTGTCCATCTCGGATGCCGGTCGTGAGAGAGAGATCAAGGTCGTAGTCAAGGAACCCGTTTCAATCGCCGTGGAAAGTTCAACGCCTCTATATTCATCTCGTTCGATCCCATTTGCAATTTGAGCGTAGCGATCTATCACTTCGCATGTGGATTCCAATTGGCTAGACTTCTGTTTCTTGAGCCATTGGATACCAATGTTGCCAAATCCTTTCATGTCTTCTTCCACCAAAGCCCACCGGTATAACTCGCCTAGTGCAATGGCTGCCTGGTCCACAAGTGCGTCGTTGGGACTCAATAGACTAGTGTCATCTCCATCAACTGTATTTGGATGAGAAGGTTGAAAGCGAGTGCAAATCTCCCATGCCCATCGTAGCACGGCTTGTGCTTTTATCCACTGTTTATCCCGTCGATGCTTGTTTGCGTTTCTCTTTGCTGCTGCCAAGGCATTTTCCGCAGAGGAAATTTTAAGTCGAGATATCAACAAGGGCACAATACAGGTTAGAGCCTCCTGTCTTGAGCCTAGATGCATCTCTGTAAACAACTTGACAATCTCAGTCACCAAACTGCTTTCCAGACGAAAAGATTCTGCTTCTTGGATATCAATGCTTCCAATGTCGTCCACAGAGTCAAGAACGCAGGTGATAAAAGATGCAAATACTTCATTGGTACATGATGATAGAAGCGAAGATTTTGTCGGCACTGACCAAAGGCCAAATATACCGGAGTTTTGGATCTGCGAGAACTGTGCAGCGTTCCAACCAAAGAAACGAATTTGCTGTTGGCCAGGCGGCGTGGCTGATAAGGGCTCCCAGATCTCCATGCCAGTGTTCTTCCATATAGTACTCGCGTCGCTGTGATCAGTGGGTGTACAACAAAGTTTGTGTTTCGTAAAACTGTTTGTATCGCCACCGAGCCATATTCTTAGAGCGGACTCTGTAAAATTCTGATCGGTTGAAACAATCTGCCGGACATCAATCTCAGCAGCTCCAGATTTCGTGAAGCCAGTCTCTGGGTCTTTGGCTTCTATTGCTGGATCAGATTTGAGTGACCAAATCCACAGCCCCAGAAGTCCTTCCAACTCTAGTTTTCCGGTGTCTTTGAGTTTCCAGGGGCTCCCCACTTTGTTCAAATTTTCTCGATCTTTTGAACGAGTGAGCTCTAGGTAAACGGTGTACTGCTTTCGAGATATCACGTCCTTGTTTGGTGCGGACAAGTCCTTGGAGCAAAGGCTGCATTTAATGCCCCAATACATCGATTGAGCTTCCTTCCACTCGTTCTTGACCTTCGCCATTGAGAATATTGTATTCACGGTAGCCTCAATTAAATCAGCAAGTTTCTGACTCTCACGTCGAACCTCAACCATTTCAGTCCTGAAATCCATTGCACCCCGTGTGGGACGGCCGGGAGATGAAGATGTAAGCTCTGCCAGGCGGGTCCGATACGCTAATAATTTAGCGGCGGCATTCGGAGACTCGTGAGAGGGCGATGGCTTGTCCCTGAGATCAGATGCACCACAAAATCTCCAGAAGTAACGTAATCGAGGGTCACTAGGAGGTTCAGAAGGTGGTAGAGTAGATGATGAACTGAAGGATAGACTAGGGGGCGGCGATGGGCATTCTAGGTCATTTCTGATGGCCTTTCGGCCGATGCGCAAGGCGAGCCAGTCTAGCTCATGCCCAAGCACCTCATCAGGAAAGTTGGCAAAGGAGTTGGCGTCCGGGTCGACCCGCTGCATACGGAGTGCGGCCCGAGCCATGCTCATCACCATAACGACACCCAGCTGGGCCACAGAGACTGTTGAGTGTATACCACGTAGGCCGATAAACTGGAGCACAAAGCCAGAGATAGTGATGCCAACAGCTATCCAAACTTCAAGTTTCGAATCCACCGACATGTTCTTCCTTGAAGTCGTATACTCTTGCAACCTAATCTTGGAATCGTCGCAATCCGTGTAAGAGAAGGCATCAAAGGTTTGATCGCCAACGATTTGGCCTCCAGGCTGGACCCAATACATCGACGATATGTCGTTCTCATTACGCTCCCAGACTTCTTCGTCCGTGCTCTGGCCGATGAGAAACGCGCAATTAAACATCCCACTGCAGACAAGTAGGGTGCCGATTATCACCAGTGGACATGCGTAGGACTCTGGACGACCGCCATTCTTCTCCCATTTGAGGTAGTATGTCACAACTCCGGCGAAAACCAAAACACCGCTCTGCAGAATGAGGCCGGCAAGAGCAATTGCCCAGAAAGCAGTGTCCGATAGTTTCTTGATCCCGATGTTAAGAGAGAGATTCGGAGCAGCCGCTGTTTGGGGAGGCTCCTCCTTCGGAGCCGATTCGGCGTCTTTCTGCCCCTTATTTGGCTCTTTCCTATGCCACGTTCCCTTGCCTTTTCCCTGGACGTATTCTTGAAATGTGTATATCCCCGCTTTCTCGTCGCGGAAATCATGACGCGGGTCGTGAATAATCTCCAGAATCTTCGGACGGCCGAAGACACGCGCAATGCCACCCTTATTGTAGAGTTCACACACATCCCGGCTCGTAGAAGAGCACAATTCAGCCTCTGCATCTCCCGCTCCTTCCTGAGCTCTACCGATAAAGGCGCGTAGTGACGCACTCCCACACACTCGAATTACAGAGACAACCGCTGTCAAGATGCCCATTGGGGCCATTGCGAATATAAAATAATCAAGCGTTGTGATGCTCTCACTGAGGAACTGCTTCGTTATCTGCTCACCAAAGAGAGAGAGAAACGGCGCGAGATCGGTGGCCAGATTGTTCGAAAAGTCGTCCCAGCCATCTGCACGGACAACCGGAAGGGTGGATATTGCGAAGAAAAGAAAGGTATGTACGGGCATCCTCAGTAAAGACTAATGTGATATAACGACAGTGGTATAGGTTTGATATTGGAATCCAGCAGAGCATCGGTAGACTTTAAACGCTTACATGGCAGGACTTAACACGCAGAGTACTTTTGATTCGCAACAAGCGCTAAACTAAGTATGTGTTGCAGTTCGCTTGCCCAGGTGATTTCGATACGATACTGGGGGGCGCGTTTCCCGTTTCACCATCTGCATACGGGTCCACAGGTGTAGGTTGATTTCTGACGTGTCGGCGATATACCCAATCAATTATAATAGAAAATGCCCTAGCTGAAATATAGGCGCTAATGGACACCAATAAACTAGTGGAATAATTCTGGGGGCTTGGCTAGTGGGGCAAGTTGGGGGCCGGAAGGAAGATAGCCTCTCGTCCAGGTAGGTACAGGGCGTTTTCGAGCAGAGGATTGCAAAGAATTCTGGAATCGGTGATTTTCATGCTTGGTGTCCAATGTATACTTATCTGGCTGATATGGACGCCTCTGAACTATCGCAACCTCCTGAATATTCTTGATTATCCGTTAGCTACTACCAAAAGGGATGGGCGACGAACCCGGGGACTAACCTTCAATGCCATTGGGGGCCGAAAGAGAAGCTAGGAACATTGCAGACGCCCATTTGAGACGCAGGAGCAATCATGCTAAGAGGGGCTAAAAAGACCCAAATAGGCCACTAGGGGACCCAGCTCGACTTGATCTAACTGGATCAGCTCTCGCGCGCCGACGATGTACACGAGTAACGCGTGATTGTGATTGTGGGTGCCCTAGCGAACCGCTATGGTCGCAAATAGTGCAAAATACAAAACGCCTCGATATGTCCAAAAATACTTCATCCCTAACGCCTTTGCTCATTTGGCCAATCATGGGATCTCTTGCCAATCACATTTCATGACAAGGACCAGCCACAGAAACCACATGCTTAGTTCAGATTTCGTTTCGTGTAATCTCAGATAATCAACCACGCAAAATGCCAGCTATGCGCAGTGTCAGATCCAGAATGGACAAGTGCTCATCTGCACCATCAACAAGCCGCTTATCCAATTCGGAAAAGGCCATGACGATCTTGTTCTTCTGAAGATCTGGAATAGCTTCGTTGAAAATAACTCTTTGGTACAACTGCAAGTCGTATTAGCAAAATACCATTCAACCAACGATGGAACCGAAATACTTGCCTGTCCAATAACCTGCGTGGCACTCCATCCATCGGCCACGAGATCCGTCACAACGCCCGATACGGCCTCGTACGCTGATCCAGAACTCTGGGGCTGCATAGCCTGAACGAGACTATCCAGAATATCATCCGGCACCACGCCAGCAATCTCCTCAATGCTGCGCACAGTAATAGAGGCAGCACCGGTACTCCCAGCATCCGTCATCTCAGCATCATCATCAGCATCTTTGCTTGGCGCCTTTGCAGCACCGACCAATCTCGCCGCACTCTGCATATAGGTAATCGCACGACGGAGATCACCCTCACCGCAACGAATAAGCGTATCAATTACACCATCATCTAGCTTCAGGTTCTCCGCGCGCGCAATTTCCTCCAGCCGCACCCCGGCAGCCGAATTATCCAGCGACTTGAACCGGAACTTACTGCAACGACTAGCAAGCGGCTCGATAATGCGGGTGACGTAGTTGCACACAAGGCAGAAACGAGTAATGCGACTGTATGTCTCCATAGTTCTGCGCAGCGCGGATTGTGCATCCTGGGTCATGCTGTCGGCTTCGTCAAGAATGATAATCTTGAATGGCGGGCAGGGGTATTGCGCGCGGTAGGCGGCATCGAGACCTGTTGGCTGAGAGAGCTGGGCACGGGCGAAGTTTTTGACCTTGTCGCGGACGATGCCGATTCCACGCTCGTCGGAGGCGTTGAGCTCGAGAATGCGGGAGCGGTACAGCGCGGGGCCGAAGAGAGATTTGGCGAGGGCGAGGATAGTAGATGTTTTACCGGTACCTGGGGGGCCGTAGAAGAGCATGTGAGGAAGCTGTGGAGCGGAAGGTTAGGATTGATCATTTGACGGTTAATTGGGAGGGGATGCGTACGTTGGAAGCTTGCAAGGTGCGCTGAAGGACTTTGGTGGTGTGGTCTTGCGCGGCGACATCATCGAGAGATTTCGGACGACTGGATGAAATTAGAGAGAGTCCATCATGTTTGAAAGATAAGAGCCATGCGTACTATTTCTCAACCCATGGCTGCTGGCGAGTTGTATCTTCCTTGCCCTCGGTGGCTTTAGCCTTCGAGCTGCTGGAAGCAGCAACTGCAGCAGCGCGGGCCTTGTTATTGAAGAAAGTGGAGGCCATGGTGCTGTCAGGCTCGGACTGAGTGCTGCAAGAATATCCCAAGCTCGCGCTGCAATTACTGGGGAAGCCGAAACTGGAGCAAGTCAAGACGCCTTTCGCGGTTCTCAGACGCGTCTCCACGTGACACGCGTAGCACTTAGCGGGCATACAATCTGACCGCCTTCGCAACTCTCATTAAGTTCCTTCTTTCTTTCTACCTCTCGATGGTATTTTTGCAATAGTAGCAGTCTATGAGATACTGTATGCATCATTTGAGTGGTATATAATGTTTCAAAACTTCGTGGCTGGCGTGGAGTATCATTACAAGGTATTCTCTATAGCTCATCCCGCACAGGTTCCGCCTCAAACATCCTCTTCTTGGTGTTGCGAGGAAGCTCTTCCTGTCTTTGCCTCTCCTCCGGTGACATATCATCAATGTTTGTACCCTGCTGTTTCCCCTCATCAACCACCTTGCCTATCTGGTCAATGATCCGATCTTCATCTTCTACGGAGGGTCGGTCTTCCCAGGAAGCACTGTTGGTTGGTACAGTTCCTCCAGAAATTGCCGCAGCTGTCTGCTGGATATTTGCCGAGATATCACCCGCAGATTGCCCGGACGAAAGCTCGGTTGATCTCTTTGTCAGTCCGACAGCGCCTAGAGTAGCGAACACCAACTTCATGGCAAACTTGAATGGAAGCCAGACCAGCCACCACATCGGTCCGTAGAGGATGCGTCGGAATAGAAGCCATGTGATGGTGCCGATGAGGACATAAAATGCGGTTTCAAGATACCAGGTATCGGACTTCTGTGAGCGAAGAAGGGAGCTGGCGAGACTGCGAGATGAAGCTAGTAGGGTATCAAGGCTGCTGTAAGATTCAGACAGAGATGAGATGGCAGCCGTGGATTGTTCTAAGTACAGAGATCAGTTTTGTTTGCAATGGGACCTCAAGTCCAGGTGTACTGACCAAGAGTCTCCTGAGCAAATTGACTGCGAGAGAGCTCAGCCTGCATCAAGTTGTGGGTTCTTCGGAGTGCAGCGGTGACATCGTTTGAGGCATTCAATACCAAATCATCTTGCGTAAATTTCTCCGACGGGTGGCGCGGGTTCTCAGATGATGACTGCGACCGTGACAGCAAGAGCTCGCGCTCCTTTCGCTTCGCTAGCTCGGCATTGCGTTTGGCCTGCAATTGGGCATTTCGAAAGTCTCCACGAGTCCTACCAACGACATTAGCACTCCGGATTCCCAACAAGATCACCACATGGGCAGAGAAACATACCTTTTCAAGTCCTCAGCCAATCGGCCCGCCATAACAACAACCCTTTCTTTCTCTGCTTCCTTCTCACCACTCGCCACCGATGTCTTCCTCCGGCTATCCGATCCTGATTCCAGCGCCTCCACCTCCACGCGCAGAAGCTCAAGCTCCTCCTCGGCATCTTTCAGCCGACCATGAATCTCCGCTCCAAGTTCCACGCGTGCCTCATCCCCTTGGCCAATAGAAGCTGTGAAATTGCGCAGACGTTCCAGGAGGGGCTGGATATGGCCCAGAGAAGCCGACAGCTCCTTCAAGCGGCCTTGAAGAGCTGCCGTGGAAGACATGTTGTGGTTGCCGAAAGTTAACGGTCGCGGCGCATCTAGCGGAAGTTAGATGAGAAACCGGTAAATTATAAGGGTCGATAGCGGTCTTGAAATGGCTCGTTAAATATTGTAGAATGAACGCCCCTGAAATGCGATAAGTCTGGGAGAAAGTGAAGTAGTCGCAAGTTGCCAAGTTGCGTGGGTGTATTGATCTGTTTGCATCTATGACAAACATCGGACTTCTCTCGCAGGCCGCGACTCGGGGCAACGTCTTCTACGCTGTCAGGTCTCCAACCCACCAACTAAGGCTGATTTGCGCAGCAAATTGGACTGTATTTGATTTAATTTTAAAGGAATTGGTAAATCTACCTACGATACACCCTCTTCGCGCCACGAACCCCCAAGTCCCTCCCTGCGAAAAAAAATTCCGATACCACGCCCGATCAAAACCAGCCCGGTATGTCGCCAATATTGAGCAAGCCAATGCCCCTGCGCATACGTCCAAACGCTAACGCAATTAATATAGCCATTTGACCCCATCTACCGATCAACCTACCCCCGACTCCTCCAAGACCTACAAGGCCAACCGCCGAGATGCCAATCCCAATCAGCACAATCACCTCCTTCCGCACAACCTTCAACCCCTTCACAGCAGCCTCACGGCCCTGTCGGCTCTTTCTCACGTTGCTGCGCACACCGACCACAGTGCCAACGAGCAGCCCGACCCATATCGATATCAAGGTGACGCAGTTGCCGAGGAACTCGACCCAGCCGCCCGTCATGACGGTGGGCTTCAAGGGCGGCAAGGAGCTTACTCTGGAAGTTGGGAAGCGCGGACTGAAGATTGGGGATGTTGTTGAGGAGGTTTCGCGCGTTGGGCGTGCCTTGGAACGCGAGGCTAGTTTGAAGGGTTGATTTTGTTGCTTTGCATACTTGAAGATGTTGTATTTGCATGGTCCAGGTCCGACATGAGATCTTTGGACGCCCTTGAAAGTGTTTTATCATTATGTATCATATTATCTTCTAGCTTGTTATTATGGCGTGTGGGATAATTGGACTCTGAGAGTACCTGATAACGAATGCCAACAGGCTTACTGTCTCAATTGTTATTTTAAGGCTTACAAGGATTGGTACTCGGAACTTAGCCTTTTGCTTTGTATTATAGCGTGCCCAGGCCTGGAAAAGCTATTACTCTTCAGAGCACCCTGGAACTCGAAACCGAATGCTATTGGCCTTGAGGGCTACTTTGATTCAAATGCGTTGAAATTCTGATACTCGGTCTCCGGCCCTGAGGTTATATTCCATATCTTAGTATCGTATTATCTTCTTGCTAGATATAAAGGATAGAACGTGGGAGAATCGGAGAATAGAAACTCGAGTACTCGATATCTTTTGCCATAAGGTTTGCTGTTTCAATTGTATCTTTTCATACACTGTCCACGGGTCCACAATGACCCAAAAGTAATCTTGGAAGCAA
The DNA here is from genome assembly GCA_037042055.1 of Penicillium sp. S103-07. Classification (NCBI taxonomy): domain Eukaryota; kingdom Fungi; phylum Ascomycota; class Eurotiomycetes; order Eurotiales; family Aspergillaceae; genus Penicillium; species Penicillium sp. S103-07. Next base: position 167,785 of record JAXQJQ010000019.1, on the reverse strand, counting down.
TTGTGAATAGCTTTTAGCCAAGTGAAGTATACCGGCTAGCCGGCTAACCCTACAGCAAAGCTATGATTCCATTATACACACCGCCTGCCGGCAGCGAGTACTCAAACGAGTTTTGGTATTTTGATGCAGCGAATTTCAAAATTTAGACAGCGGCACCGGAGATGAAGAACCACTTGTCAATGCTACCATCAATGGGAGCAGGGGCAAGGTTCTCGCCGCGGGGGATGGCATCAACGTCGGCCTTTGCGGCGGAGCGGTTGAACTCAGTGTTGGCGCTGACAATAGTTAGCAACTTGTTCCAAATGACGCAAAGAGAAAGGAAAACTTACAGGTTGATTTCACCAGCTTCGGACTTGTTGGTGATGAGCTTCTCCCAGGCATCGGAACACTCGTTGATGACGTCCATGGCGTACTTTTTGTTCTTGCACTCGCCGGAGAAAGCGAACTGGTTCTCGGGCTTGCCATCGGGGATCTTGTAGATGCGGAACCACTCGTTGGTGGCACGCAGGAGGCCGGGGAGGTGGCGCTCGATATCCTCAACGTCGTGAAGCTTGGAGGCCAGAGGGTCGTTGATGTCGACGACAATGATCTTCCAGTCGGTCTCTCCCTCGTCGATCAGGGCCATGACACCCAGGACCTTGACCTGCTTGACCTGGCCGGGGTAGCCGACCAGCTCGCCGATCTCGCAAACGTCGAGAGGGTCATTGTCACCCTTGGCCTTGGTCTCGGGGTGGACGGCGCTAGGATCTTCCCAGGTCTGACAATTGTGTTAATCGATGCCCTACAAACCATTGACGGGAAAGGGTACTCACGCGGGGGAAGGCACCGTAGTTCCAGAGGTAGCCCTTGTGGGGGAAGCAGTTGCGGACGAAGCGCAGCTTGCCCTTCTTGACATCCTGCTTGATGGGGTTGAGGAACTCCTCCTTGGAGATCTGGAGTGGGAGTCGGACAGTCAGCATTGTTGACTTTTGTATACAGCGCAGGTTAGGCGCTTCGGGATGTCGCTATCGTACCTCCTGCTTGGCGTTGGTCCAGCGGGGGATCTCGACGACCATGTTCAGGACGTCCTTCGCCTCGTTGGCGAAGAGGGGGATGTCGTGGAAGGGAGAGATAGGCTGGCCATCCTTCTCGATGTAAACACGGTGCTCCAGCGTGTAGGGCTGGGCGACCTTGCGAACGGTGTAAGACATTTTTGGTGAGTGTGAAGTGAAATGACGAGATAGCAAAGCAGCGCGAGAGAAAGAAGAAGTAGTGGGGGGAGAAAAGGAGGAAAGAAGAGGGGCTGAGGTGGGGGGAGCCAACGTTCCTGATGTGCGCCAAACACAGCGCGAGGCGGTGGAGGCAGAAAATCCCAGTCGGGCCAAGGGAGGACGGGCCAGGGCCATTGGCTGTGATGGCAATTAGATATTAAATATTACTCCAAGGTCGTTGACGATCGTGTCAGCCTGGGAAACCTAGGGACCAGAGTTTCCGTGGTGCGTGGCATGAAAATGTTTCCGACTGGGTCTCGTCTGCGGGTCTTTTTCGGCCCTCCGCCCGGCATCTACTTCCAGGTGCCCGAGTACTGACATCCCGACTGGCTTTCTACAAGTACTAAGGCTATTGTAAACGTATAATTAGTCCCATTTAGCCTTTCCTAGCCTTACATAATAGCATATAGTGATACATACCTGCGGACGTGAGAACTAGCCTGGGTCTCGTGCTCTGATATATGCGCGCTGCATGTACTCCGGACTCCGAGTGCTAGCCGATATCGGGATAGTCCAAGCCCTACCCAGGTACACTATGACCGCATGGCTTATGGCTATAAATACAATCTCGACCCAACGGCAGACCTTGGACACAATGCAATTCTCAGGTTTTTAGTGGCAAACGTAGTGGGACTCCGTTTTGGAGGGAACTGGCTATTTTTATTGGTGGAGCACGCAATTTCACGACCTAAGAAAAGAGGTGCGAAAAACCCAGAGGAAAAAAGGTTATCGCACTATCTCCACGTGACGTGGCGGACTTGGCCGACGAGAAAAGAAAGTAGCCATCAAAACTCCACCAGGAACCCCTCCTCCCTTCTCAGCATGCTATGATCAGAATCATACGTTCCGCCATGTCTTCCCTCGCTGAGTCCGCCACTGCGGCCGCGCTGCCGCGCGTGCCCATCCCAGCCAACGGAGTCGACTACCGCGGCAAAATCGTCTTGGCCCCGATGGTCCGCTCCGGCGAACTGCCCTCTCGTCTGCTCGCTCTCAAATATGGTGCCGACCTCGTTTGGGGTCCTGAGACTATCGACCGCGCTATCATCGGCTGTGAGCGCCACGTCAACCCCCGCAATGGCTGTATCGAATTCTCCCGCATGCCCTCGAACGGGGGCCGTTCCGACGTCATCTCAAAGGCATCAGTCATCTATCGCCTTGACCCCGTGCGCGAAAAAGGCCGTCTCGTTTTCCAGATGGGTACTGCAACCCCGGAATTAGCAGTGCAGGCCGCCAAAGTTGTCGCCGCCGACGTGTCGGGTATCGATGTTAACTCAGGCTGCCCCAAGCCGTTCAGCACCAGCGGCGGTATGGGCGCCGCGCTGCTGCGGACTCCTGACAAGCTCGTCTCCATCCTGAAAGCCCTGGTCCGCGAAGTCGGAGAGCCTTTCAAAATCAGCATCTCTGTCAAGATCCGTATCCTCGAAACCCCCGAGCTCACCGAGGCTCTCGTGTCCCGACTCGTCCGCACCGGTATCACGGGCCTGACAGTACACTGCCGCACGACGCCCATGCGGCCCCGCGAGCGCGCAATCCGTCATCAGCTCCGCATGATCGCAGACTTGTGCCACAAAGCAGGCGTGGCGTGCGTGATGAACGGCGACGTGACCTCGCGCGACCAGGGTCTGGCTTTGATGAAAGAGTTCGGCGTTGACGGCGCCATGATTGCCACGGCAGCTGAAGCCAACTCGTCCTGCTTCCGCGCCAAGGCAGACGGTGGGCTCGCGCCTTGGCGCGATGTCGTCCACGAGTACCTCCGTTTCTGTATCGAGAGCGAGAACCGTCTTGGAAACACCAAGTATCTGCTCAATATGCTGATCCCTGGCAAGAACCAGGAGTTCAAGGATGCCAAGCTGTCTCGTACTTACACTGACGCCTGCCGTCGACTAAAGTTCGATGATCTGGTTCCCCTGGCAATCCAAGTTGACGAGATTCTCGACCTGGATCGCAAGTGGGAGCTTGGTCCCCCTGAAGGCCATCCCCGCTCAAAGGCTGTTCAAAATGCCATGGAGAATAACGAGTCTGCCAAGGCTGCTGGAGGCGAAAGCACCAGGTCCAAGGCAACTTCGCCTGTTATACACAACGGTGGACCCATTCGCACTTCGTCCATTCCGGCACCAACCAAGACCGCGACCGAGGAGCCTGCTCTTGGTGATTCGATCCCAGCCCCGATGGCCCAGAAGTCTGAGGTCACGGCTTAAACCGGCCACTTTGCTATATTAGCTGGCTAGCTGGCTCTGGTTCTTTTTGTTTGAAATTCTGCATAGCCTGGTAACTGCTTTTGGTTCTGTTTTTTGCATCATGGGGTGCCGTGTTCCTATGTCCATACCTAGATATCCCAACATACATGATAATATACTCGGGTTGATGATAAATATGGTCTTTGTTGTAGGGAAAGACAGAATCCATAGCTCGTATACTTATAGAATACGCAGCAACCTGATGGTTGCTGAACGACATGTCTCCTGGCTGCGACATTGAGACGACGACAATGGCCAAAGCCAGATAAAGTGAGCTTATTGCGGGGCCGAAAGTAATACAGAAGTGAAGGCAGAGAAACAAATGTCCGAAAGTCTTTGAATGCATTATGTTTTATGTGATCTATTCTAACAGATTATTCATGTCTGCGCCGACCCGATGTCGATGTATACAAACCAAACGAAAAAAAAGACAAAACGATGCAGAAACGCCACCAGAGAAAACTAACTCTCCCGAAACTACTCCTCCGCATTATCCTCAACGCCATTCGGGGCGGCACCTTTCTCTTTCGTCAGGTCCGCCAGCACCATGCTTTCCACGACCTTCATCCCCTCCTCCTCACTCTTCTTCCCGGAGGTCTCATCATCACCCGCGACAGCATGGTCAAGCGCCAGCTTCGTCTGGCCGAGAGCATAGATCTGCTCCTCGATGGTGTCGCGGGTGACGAAACGGAAGACTTCGACCTCACGGGTTTGACCAACCCGGTGGGCGCGGTTCTCGGCCTGCACATCCTCCTGGGGATTGAAGGAGGAGTCGAAGATAACGACTTTGTTCGCGCAGGCCAAGTTGATACCCGCGCCACCGGCTTTGGTGGAGAGAAGGAAAACGGGGATGGAGGTGTGTTCGTGAAAATGGTCGAGGATGGACTGACGGTCCTCGACGCTGGTGCGGCCGTCCAGGCGGACGAACTCGATCTGGAGCGTTTGGAGGACGTTCTCCAGGATGTCCATGACCATGGTGAACTGAGAGAAGATCAGGGTGCGGTCGCCATTCTCGATGAAGCGGTGGAGGAGCGCGCGCAGCTCGTCGACTTTGCCCGAGTCCATCCACTCCTCGTTCTTAAGCTTGAACTTGCCCAATGAACTCGGGTTTTCGATGCACATGTGGTGGCACTCGAAGTCGTTGTAGGGCAGCAGCTCTTCATAGATGATGTCGGGGTTGGACAGAGACCATTTGTCTTCTTTGAGACAGGCCTTGGACATCTTGCGGAGAATGGCATCGGTGTAGTGTTGGCGGCGAAGGAGAGGGTGAATGGCGGCTTGGCGGAGCTTCATGAGAATGTTGGCCGATCTAGAGCCAGTCTTCTTGCCGGCGGCCCGGTCTTCCAGAAGCAGGCGCACCTGCTCCTTCTCATTGTCATAGATGTTGCGCTGCGACGGCTTCATCTCGCAGTACTGGACATGAGAGTGCTTGGCGGGAAGGTCAATAACCTGGTGCTTCTTGCGGCGAAGCACGAATGGCTTGAGCATGGACTTGGCACGTTCAATGCGTTGCGCAGACAGCAATGTCGCATGGGATTCATCCGAGGTCTTTGCCTTGTTCGAGAAGATTGCCCTGAGATCTTCCTTGTGCTCCTGGAAAACCCGAGGCAAGATGAAACCGAGAAGAGACGCCAGCTCCTGCAGGTTGTTCTGAAGCGGCGTACCGGTAAGAAGGAGACGGAAGCGTGCCGATATGCGAATAAGTTTCTCGTACACTTGAGACTCGGAATTTTTCAACATGTGGCCTTCATCGAAGACACAAACAGTAAACTTCATGTCGCGTAAAAACTTTGAATCCTCCTTGGCTTTGGCAATAGTGTAGGTGGTGATCACCACGTTGATATCATCGCGGTTATCCTCGATATGGTCACGGATCGCGCCACGCTCTTTGATCCCGGCGTAGTATGGCATAACATTCAATGCTGGGCAGAATTTCTGGAACTCACGAAGCCAGTTCTCAATGGTCGAAGACGGCACGACGATGAGGTGAGGTCCCCTGGTACCCTTCTCGAAAAGGGAAGCAAGAAATGCGATGACCTGACATGTTTTTCCGAGACCCATGTCATCCGCCAGGATGCAGCTCATCTCTTTCTCAAACAAAAGATTCAGCCAATTGATACCCACAATCTGATAGTCTTTCATCTCGAGGTCGTCGGCCATGATAGACGGTTGTGAGATGAAACGAGATTGGTTGTTAGGCTTTCGAGAGACCGTAACGACATCGTCATCGTCGTCTGCGTTTCCATTGGGAGACTGCAGGTTCGAAGACGGAGTGGCGATACCAGAGTCATGGGAATTTGCCGCACCGTTTCCGAGGGTTGTGAGTTCGAGTTCTCCGTCACGCTTGCCGAAAATGTCTACACCCCATTTCTTCATTTCATTTGCGACAGGTCGTCCCAAAGCCTCGCACTCGGCGACAAGAGCATCAATAGCCAGGTACCCAGTCCACATCTCGATACACTTCTCAACAATCTTCTCCCCGATGGGCTTCGGTGGCTTCCGAGGCTTGCCCTTGCCTTTCGGCTTAGCACTCTCGTCGACAGGCGCACTGACGGAGCGGACGTGGTCAAGAGAGTGGAACGGGCGGTTGTCAGTGATCAACTTGGCTGTCTCATGAGGGACAGCGGCGATGTCGGCAAGGTCGCGAACATCGCAGGTGTTGAAGAACTTCAGAACCTTGTCATCCAAACCGCCAGCGGTGGAATCCTCGGCTTGAGCATCCGAATCATCGGAGTCAGAAAAGTCTGCCTCGGGGGATGCAGAGGGTAGTCTTCGTCGGCCTTTCTGGAGTCGACTGAGCTTCTTCTTGGGAGGAGAGTCGTCAGAGTTGATGATGATAGCAGCAGGAGGGGAGGAATCCCGGTTTCTTGGACCTCGCATGAGACGGCCTCGAGGCTTTGCTTCGTCCAAAAACTCTCTTTGGGTCGTTCCGGCCGGTAGATTCATAGCAGCCCATTTGTCGTGAATGGTGCCACGGGCCTTGATCTTCTGCTTAGCAATGGGAAAGGCACCTCCCATGGGAGCCGGCGAAGCGCTCAATTCGTCATCAGAAGAATCAATTGGAATGACATCGTGCACTGGGTCGTTGCCCATGTCACTGTTGGCGAGGTAGTTCATTGCTTCGTCAAAGTTCCCGTTGGTTCGCATGAGCGCATCGACACATTCCTGGTTGGACTTGCCGGGCATGACCTTCTGGATACGGTCAACCTTGACTTGCACCCGGTAGTCAGTGATATTAATATCCGGGCCTAGGGAAGTCACGGGTTGGGCGCGGGAAGGCGCATCCTGGCGGGGTCTCTTCATGGCGACTCCCTTGGGAGCGCTGGCGGCGCTCATCTGGTCGGCAGAACGTTTCATGGTGTTCGCGTACGGGTCAAACATAGCGGAGGCGGTAATTTGTTTGAAACGATCCATGGGGCCAGCCGCAGAACGCACAGGGGATTCCGCTATCTTCTCCTTCTCCGGGCTGCGAACTTTTTCAAACATGGCGGGCTTGATGTCGCCGTTCCGGACAGTGTAATGTTCATCGTCATCGTCGTCCGAGGACCCTCCTCGATACGTTGGGCCGTCTTCGGGGTCAAATATGGGTGTTCTTTTCGCAGGACCGAGGGAGTTGGGAGGACGGAATTGAGTTCCAGAAGGGGCCATGAGAGAAGATAAAAGGCCTCCGCGACGAGGTGGTGAGTGGGCCGGGGCAGGTGGTGACGAGGCAGCCACCTGAACGACGGAATTATTGTTCGAATGAGAATAGGACATGTCGACTAGCTGAGTAGGCTGCGTCAATCGCTGGGTAGGCGTGTATGAATGCGCAGGCAAGGTGGCGATTGTCTCGTAGTCGCCCTGGTCAGGTGTGCCTGGCGCAGGGTTATTGTCCCGAACGGGAGTATCAGGTACCGATTCATTCATGGCGGAGGACAATATAGTTCCTCTTATCCCTTTTTCGGCAGTCGAGGCCAGCCTCCTGTCTGATCTCTGGTATCCAGGAACGTTTTTTCTGCCGGCGGAGAACGCGATACCGACGCGCGCAGGTCACGTGAGTTATAGTGGCGCGTCCGGATTTGTTCACTCTACTCATTGTCATATTGTCAAGAAAGAAAAGTCAATTTAATGGATGGGGGAAACGATAAAGCTCAATTGATTGTGTATAGACAGACTCCGGACGAAAGAATTCAGATGGTGATGTTGAAGGCAGCGCTCGCCATGTGACCCGGGGGCGCTTTAGTGTTCTCCGCAATATCCATTGATAGCTGACCTTATTTCATCCACCGGGAGCTTTCAACCCTCGTCACATCGGCGTCAATTCAGCTTACTGTCGTCAAAAGCCAAATTCTGCTACAGATTTACTGTACTAAATATGTCTTCCCGTCGTCCTCATGGACAGAGCTACGCGGATGTTGCGGCCAAGCCTCCTGCGACGAGCGACTCAGACGTGACGCCCGCTGTGCCGTCGTATGTAAACATCATTCTGGAGCTTACTGAGGTATTAATCTAACTGGCCACCCTGCGCAGAGATGTCATCTACAAGCTGCTGGGCTTCACGGCCGCCATGGCCTTCCTGCCCATCGCAATGTATTTTCTGACAGTGAAGACGATCTTCGGAGGTAAGACTACAATTCTCCATGAAATTTTGGAAGGCAAGTTCTAGTGAAGTTGATTCTGGACCAGGAAATGCAACATATGCTGGAATAACTGCGGCCGTTATGGCCAACGTGGTCTTGTTCGCCTACATCTACGTCGCCTGGAAGGAAGACCAGGGTGACAGGCAAGAAACAGAAAAGTCCAAGTCGAAGAAAGCGCAGTAGTCCCTTCAATTTTGCAGTTTACAGCTCGAAGTGAGCTGAAATGTATTATTTTCGGCGTTACACGCAGTTTGCTCCAGATTTCAGGTTGGGATTCGTTCGGCTGCCCATTGGAGCCTATCTCTGCTTCCAGAAGCACTCTGTGAAAAATGATCAGAGAATTGCTGATTGTTATTGGATATCATAAGACCAAATTCCACATGTCTGGTCTCCCAGGCCACTCGGCTCCGATTTCTATCTTGCACTCCTTCCATCCGACAAATGTTAAAAATGCAATGTCCATGTTGAAAGAACCGCACTCCGGGGTGAATGATCGTTACGCCTCAGGCCCAAAACCCATTATACGGAAGCGCCGAAATACATTGCAGCCAGCTTGATGTCATGCATGAGCTTCGTTTAAGTCGGTCTGCGCTTCACGAATTCCTCCAGGTCCGCCTTGGTCGCAACTCCGAGCACGAACTTCCGCGTCACATCTGTAACCACTGCAAATTGCTGCTTCTCGCGCTTGTCACCGTTGGCTCCCGTCTCGCTCTCGAAGAACTGCTCCAGCTCCTCCAGAGGTGTTTCCATTGTGATCACTTGGTAGATGCCGCGTTTCCGATTAAATCGCTGCATCGCCGAGGCAACGGTGTCTGTCTCCTTGACGGTGCCATTGTGAATGAGCTCCTTAAGGCGGGGAATGCTCAGGTAGCCGAGGAGAGATCGACTGGTGGAGGAGATGACGGTGAGGTGAGTGTAGTCGCGCTCGTAGGCGGCCATGAGGGCAGACGATACGGGGTCATTGGGCGAGACTGACAGGGCCGGTGGAGGGTCGAGGTCTTCAACAGTAGCCTGCAGATATCATGAGCTGGAAACTAGGAGATAATCAAGTAGGCAAGAACTTACCCCGCGGTACTTATCGGCCCAGGCGGCTCGCGGAGCCGCACCGGAGGTGGCGGAGGTAGCGTTCTCACGAGCGAAGGCTTCGCTGCCGGTCATGTAGGAGGTCATTGTAGCTATGGCACACGAGCGTTGTGGGGAGGTTCAAGATGGAGGGGCTCGGAGGTGCGAAAGGGCGGGGCAGAGAGGGACCAGCAGCAGCGAAGGGTGCGTTCAAGGAAATAAACGAAGCTTGAATTATGTTTCCGACAGCCAATAGATCGCAGGAGCAGGCAATGTATATCAGAAATTGAGTGTGTTGCTGGACAGTCGTTTTTGCTCAAACTAGGCGCTTTTCGTCTTTTTCCCGCGCCAAGACCACGTCCCCAAAACGTCACCAGGAAACGGCCCCCAATGACAAGATCATCTGATCATAACCTTGCGTTCTCCCAGCCTTGCGGGCGTCTACGCTGTTCCTCCGACCCTTGTCTTATAGTCTCCATTAAAACCACTTTCTAGTGTTGGCTGGTAGGTACATTGTTCTCTCTGTCGATCTGCATCACTGATTTCGGACATGCTCCACTTTGGTTACCCACACCTGGACACTAACGAAGTACAGGTAAACGGTGCACCATGATCCCCACGGACTCAATCATCACTGCGCTCGCTTCTCGACACCCTCTGGGTGCTCTGGGTCCGCAGGCTCAGGCGGGGCAGCCGACCAATCTGAATCCCAAGAAACGCGAGCCGTTCCCCGCTTGGAGTGCCATTGACGACGCAAAGCAGAAAGCAGATGCCTTTGCCAAGGAAGCAGTCCGAGAGTACGATGTCGCGAGCAAGAAGGCTCAGAATAAGACGGGCAAGATCGAGCCCTGGACACCCAAATACTATGCAGCTTGCGTTTTCGGTGGCATGATGGCCTGTGTATGTGACGATATATACTCCGGACGAGACATTTGCTCATGATTGTCTAAAGGGCCTTACTCATACAGCGGTCACTCCTCTGGATCTGATCAAATGCCGTCGTCAGGTCGACTCAGCTCTCTACAAGAGCAACATGCAGGCGTTTTCCAAGATTCGCTCTCTCGAGGGTTTCCGTGGAGTGTTCACTGGCTGGAGCCCCACTTTCTTTGGTTATAGCGTAAGTCAAGCATCGATCATCTTCGTTTATCTAACCATCCGCTGACATGTACCGAAGGCTCAAGGAGCATTCAAATACGGTGGCTACGAATTCTTCAAGAAATTCTACAGCGACCTCGTCGGTCAGGAAAATGCCACCAAATGGAAGACCTCTGTCTATCTAACTGCCAGTGCCTCGGCTGAGTTCATCGCCGACATAGCTCTGTGTCCCTTCGAGTCCGTCAAGGTGCGCATGCAGACGACTATGCCACCCGAGTTCAAGGGCACTTTCAGTGGTATCTCTTCCGTGGTCTCCAAGGAGGGCGTGTCCGGGTAAGTCCATCGCAGATTACCGTCAGAATAAAGTTCAGGTTCGGAGTACTGAGCGATCTCCATCCAGCTTGTACAAGGGTCTGTACCCACTCTGGGGCCGCCAGATCCCCTACACCATGATGAAGTTTGCCTCGTTCGAGACAATCGTCGAAATGATCTACCGTAGCCTGCCGGGACACAAATCCGACTACAACAAGGGTGCTCAGACAGCAGTTGCGTTCACGGGTGGATACCTAGCTGGTATTCTGTGTGCCGTGGTCTCGCATCCGGCTGATGTAATGGTCAGTAAGCTCAATGCCAATCGTCAGGCAGGTGAGGCGTTTGGTGCAGCCATGAGCCGGATCTATGGAGACATTGGCTTCCGCGGACTGTGGAATGGGCTGCCCGTCCGTATCGTCATGATCGGAACTTTGGTGAGTGATCGCAATTACAGAGAAGCTGAACCTGAAGCTAACGATTCCCTAGACTGGTCTGCAGTGGATGATGTACGGCACAACTGACCCCCTTCCCGATCTCGTTATGAAAATACTGACCGGTTATTTGCAGCTACGACTCTTTCAAGATCTTTATGGGACTCCCGACCACGGGTGGATCAGGCGAAGACAAAAAGAAGGGACAGTAAGCCCGCTGCGAGGAGATATCCCTAGCCCTCGATCTCTCACTTGCCAGAGCTCGGGATCTCTTAAATGGTTCCAAAAGTGCGCCTTCAGTGTCAATATTATTCGGTCTGTCATTCAGGTCATGGATTTTTCAACATGTTCAACTATCAATCTCTACTCCAATGACATTTGTATTCCATCGCCTCGCTGTCTCCTACCATCCCATCAAATAAACAGCTCCAGGCTCGCTATTAGGAAACCCACCCGGTAATGTCTCGCAACTATAGGCTTTCCCTTTCCGCTTTAGTGCTCACCCATCGCCGCTTTTGCTCACTGGGTAGAATTCAGCACGCCCCTGAGCGACCTAGCTTGTCCACAGAAATAACTACAGCACCGCCCGCCAGTGGGGCACTAATATATCGAACGAGGTCAGTAAGATGAAAAAGAGTGAACCTAATATCAGAATTTATAATAGTACTTACAGGCTTCCGTGGTAGCCATGATGCACAATTGAACATCTACTCTAGAGTGGGGGAAGCACCAGGCCGACAACAGTAACTGATACATTCAACGGCTTTGCAAGGGTATGATTGATGGCTGCAAAACCCGGAAGTAGATTAGATCCGGCTTTACGTACAGTTGGTAATGATAATAATCTAGAGAAAGAAAAAAGTCTTCAATTTGCCTCACCAAGGGCCAGGAGAATAAACACTGGCAGCCTTACCATGTTAAAAGATGAGACGCTGGAGATGATATCAAAACAGTTCCAGATGATATCAACCTTACTTGAAGGCCATGAAGGACGGTGCTTCAATAAACTTAGAACCTAGGCTATTGTTGAGAACTATCGAGTTTAAGTGTTATAGGTGGCCTCCACATAACTCTCTCCATATGAAAACCTCGGTAGGAGATGATGTACGCAATGAGGGCTCTTCCAAACGCATTGTGACACTTCTCTGCAAGTGTCTGTATTTCGGTTATGTACATAATTGAAGACCAAGTTTTAAGGTTATCGCGGCTCGGCCCGCGTGCCGGGTCAATGCGAGGTTCTCTAATTATGAAAGAAGTGCCAATGGGCTAACATACTAAGATCCTGTTCTGCTTTGATATCTAAAGAACCGAGAATGAAGCACAACACTTGCAAGTCAGTCACCTATCCGGCAAGCACTTTATGCTACCTCACCACATTTCTAATGCCACAGTAGCAGTTAATTGGTACCAGTGCAAACTGTGCTTGTATTTAGATCTTCTTCATGAAAAGCAGATTACATCGAGCTTTGGAGTGCCACAAGGCGTCATGGCGCAGTGTACTTTTACACTCGTTCTGGAAATTGCCTTGATCAATACATACTAAACAAGTGTTTCCTCACCCTCCTTTCTCCTCCTCCCACACAAGACTAAGGTATATTTCAGTGAGAGAATGTGGATAATATCTGTGACCAGGAAAAGCCGTACCGCGACTAAGAATCCACGAATTCATGTACTCTGGCGATCTTGATATATAATTATCATTGTACTGCCAAATCGTCCCACCTCATGCGACTGATATCAATCATCATGTCGTTGCATACGCCACCCCAATATCCGAGAGCCCATTACCTGCGTCATTCACCAGATAATCGGGAAAGACGCCAAAGTATGCATATCGCTCTACGTAATTTTGCTCATCCAACCACGGCAGTACCTGTTGCAAAAATTCTACCTGCTGTGCATCTGACCCGTAACACTGAAACTCTGTGATCCAGACTGGCAGATTCAGCGTCTGATATGCGTCCGTAACGTTGCCTTGGAACCAGTCGGCACCGCTCTGTCCATTGCCCGGGTCACAGTCCTGGTACCAGTGGATATCAGCAAAGTCGAAGTGGCATTCAGTGCAGTTTCCCAAAAAATACTGCGTCCATTGGGCCGAGTCATAGTTGCCTCCGGAGGAAGAGCCGACATTGTTCCATAGAACATTCGGCATGCCGATCTTGACCTTCCCGGCGAACGGCTCCATGTATGTCTGATATCCCGCAGCTGCATTAGCAGGCAGAATATTAGAAGAGCCCGAATAAGTCAGGTCCGGTTCGTTGAAGCCGAGAATGTTTAAGGTGCCTGCAGTTTCGACCGCGGCAGTCCAGTCGGGGTCGGATCCGCTAGGGAGACCCCAAAGCATGGGAACACTGCGTTACACTGTCAGCGCCTGTTTTATCCCGAAGATAGCTGGGTGATACTATACAATTCAAAATCCGATTCTAGGCCCCAGGATGGATATCCCCAGTCGTAACCCCACGAAATCTTAGGGTACCCGGCGAAGAGATTTGCGTAAACAGCATTGCTGTCTGGGTTGTTATTGTTGTATGCTAATCCACGCTTCGCGACGGTGGTGGCAGCGGACCGCTTTGCAGTATCCGAATGGCTTGAGTGGCCTTTAAAGTTCACCCATTTGGAATATTTATGGAGCACTTTATTGACGATGGCCTCCACCGCCGGGATCTCAATTTGCTCGCCAACCACGAGTAGCGGCAGAGTAGAGAGCAATAGTGCACGCGTGAGAATCATCGCTTGAGGCAGCCAAAAATTGACAATTAAACTGTACGGACACTGAGAGCAATGAGATCAAGAAGAAGGAGGCAAGCAGACTTATACACATACGGCCGTAGCCCCGCTCTATTCTCGCTTTATTCTAAAAAGGGGCGCCCCAGGTCCATTTTCGAGTTGGCATTGGTTTCATGCTTACCAGCTGCTTTGAACTCTTTTGCAGAATCCGATGCAGGATAGCTAGAAGCAGAATGTTCGCGGAGTGTCGGGGCAAGCCTCATTTGACTACCTCTGGCTAATGGAGTCAACCAATAAAACCGAAATTCTACAGAATATTCGATCTGGGTAAACGACAACCTCTGCAGAATCCGAGGTAGAATAGCTCGAGGCAGACAGCCCGCGGGATATCGGGATAAGCATCATTCAAACTTGACCATATCTGGCAAATGGATTCAATCAATAAAATCCGAAATTCCGCAGAGTATTCGATCTGAGTAAATGATACCCTAGAGCCCGGTCAACGCGGGGTTTTGCAGAATGTTTAGTGTAGAGTAGGGGGCGTTTGATAGAAGGAATCAATGTAACACAATATATTGTGGAAGTTGGGAATTATTGGCGAGGGCGAGAAAAGGGGAAAGTCAAATAAACATGTTATGCGGGGATTGGCCGTGCCCTACAGTAGTTATGCAGGGGCATGCAAGTATAGTGCTCCATAAGATTACCGGAAATTACCCGCATGCGATGCTAGGAACGCGGGGGGGAAATCACAAGCCTTCTTCCCCACTCCAGATCCGCGTGCCGGACTTTGCCTTGATTTTTGAGTCGGGGAGGTGCCATCTGCCCAATCATTCCACCAATTGCCGTTTTGGGCTAATGATGCCCAACAGTGGGCATAAGCCGTGCTTGAAGAATTATTGAAGAAACGCTCAGACGCACTCTGTACCATTTTTGGTCTAACTCGGGGAGATCTGAAAATGGCCCGGGCCGAATCTGTACTCTGCCGGGTAAAAAGTGTCTAGCTCGCGTGGTATTTGCTCTTTGTCTTCCGGGATTATTCTAATGAATTGCATTAATCCAACCTTCCGAAATTCCGCACGAGTGTATTTTTCACGTTGCATGCTGTGATAACTTAAAATTGGCTTTTTACATGCCGGTTGCCCATTGTTGCCGGTCTGTGAGTCCCGATGGCTTAGCTTTCCCCATACCTTCGGACGCTAGAAAGGTCGGAGGGACTCATCTCGGACTAAATGAGACGATTGCCAGTTAGCCTCGGCGTTCTTGGGCCTTTCACAAATTCATGGCAAAATATCACCTTGTGGCTGTCAGGTGTCTCATTCAATTACTAAAATGACTAGGATTGGCTCTTGGGAATACAGGTCGAATACACGATATATAAGAAGCATGATGCTTCCCTAGTATCATTTATATGGGCTCTTAGCAAGCTTCCGGCCACCAGCACTTCTCAGTCTTCCATCATGTTACCCCATACAGCTGTCCTGTTTGCCCTCTTAGGGGTGGCCGCGTCGGCCACTCTTCCAACCATGGCTTCCGCATCTAATGCAACCATGGCTGCCACATCTGCAGGCTCATCCAACTACTGGTACGAGAATATTGAACACCAGGGAATTTCCGCGTTTGGGCCCTCCGGATACACGGTCTATCGAAATGTAATGGACTATGGTGCCACGGGTATATCTCACCATCTCGATTGTATTCAGATCCGTGCTGAACTCTTTCACTAGGAAACGGTGTGACTGATGATACGGCTGCCATCAACGCTGCCATCAACGACGGCGGTCGTTGTGGTGAGGGCTGTTCTTCCAGCACCACCACTCCGGCAGTGGTATATTTCCCAGCGGGAACCTATTTGATTTCCTCATCCATTATAGACCAATACAACACCATCTTGCTGGGAAATCCGAACAGCCTACCGACGCTAAAAGCCAGCTCCAGTTTTTCCGGCTTTGGCCTGATTGATGGAGACAAATACTACACTGCATCTCTCAATTGGGGCTCAACAAATGTCTTTTACCGCCAAGTGCGTAATTTTATCCTAGACATGACGAGTATCCCAGCTACCTCCTCGGCCACTGGAATTCATTGGCCCACGGCCCAGGCAACGAGTCTGCAGAATCTCATATTCCAAATGAGCTCGGCGTCAGGCACGCAGCACGTTGGTGTTTTTTGTGAAGAGGGTGCGTGAACCACCTACGGTTTTGGGCTATATCACTAATAAAGTTAACAGGTTCCGCCGGTTTCCTCACCGATTTAACTTTTAATGGTGGTTTATATGGCATCCAGGTTGGCAACCAGCAATTCACTATGCGCAACTTGGTTTTCAACAACTGCGTCACCGCTATCAATCAGATGTGGGACTGGGGCTGGGTGTATCAAGGCATCACCATAAACAACTGCCAGACTGGCATTGACATGTCCGCGGATGGGCCATCCGATCAGACAGTGGGCTCAGTGATTCTTGTGGATAGCACCATCACCAATACTCCTGTGGGATTACTGACAGCATTTACTGAGAACGAGGTCAATAATGTGGCCAATGGCAGTCTCATTATTGACAACAGCGTCTTCAGTAATGTCCCAAATATTGTCAAGTCTACCTCTGCAGGCACTGTTCTGGCAGGCAGCAGCGGCAGTGTGACGGTAGCTGGATGGGGTGAGGGCAACAGCTACACCACTTCCGGCCACACACGTTTCCAGGGCTCTTTCGCCCCCATTACCCGACCTTCAGCACTCCTCAGTGGCTCCAAATATTACGTTCGGTCCAAACCCCAGTATAATTCCCTCGCGGCCTCATCTTTCCAGAGCGTGCGCAGTGCCGGTGCCACTGGTAACGGAGTCACGGATGATACGAGCGCGTTACAAAGCGTGATCAACAGTGCCACGGCCGCCGGGAAAGTAGTGTTCTTTGATGCCGGTACATACAAAGTCACCAGCACCTTGCTGATTCCCCCGGGGGCAAAACTGGTCGGTGAGGCATATTCAGTGATCATGTCCAGTGGCAGCTACTTCAACAACATCAACTCCCCCCAGCCTGTCGTTCGTGTGGGTACTGCCGGACAAGCTGGCCAGGTTGAATGGTCCGACATGATCGTCAGCACACAAGGTGCCCAGGCTGGGGCAATTCTGATCGAGTGGAACTTGGCTACCTCCGGAACTCCCTCGGGGATGTGGGATGTCCACGCCCGCATCGGAGGGTTCACCGGCTCCAACTTGCAGGTGGCTCAGTGTGGAAAGAATCCCTCCAGTACATCTATCAACTCCGCGTGCATCGCCGCCTATATGACTCTACATGTGACAGCTTCAGCCTCAAACCTGTACCTGGAGAATGTGTGGCTGTGGACCGCAGACCACGACATCGATGATGCCTCAAATACCCAAATCACCGTTTACAATGGGCGCGGTCTCTACATTGAAAGTACTGCTGGAACATTCTGGCTGTAAGATTTACCTTCACTTGTTCGTTTATTGACGCAGTGAGCTAATGATGTATAGGGTCGGAACGTCGGTCGAACACCACACCCTGTACCAATACCAACTGGCCAATACGAAGGATGTCTACATGGGATTCATTCAGACGGAGACACCGTATGTTTTCTTTCGACCATTTCAGTCCAATCTAGCAGTGCGGAAGCGGCTAACACCTCGGATATAGCTATTATCAACCCAATCCTCCAGCACCCGCACCATTCACTGTTGTATCTTCATTGAATGACCCCAACTTTTCTACTTCCTGTTCAGGACAGTCAGCAAATTGCAACGACGCATGGGGTCTCCGAATTGTGAACTCCAACAACGTCCTTGTATACGGAGCAGGACTATATTCCTTCTTTAACAACTACGACGGCAGTAGGCTTGCCCCCTTCCCTTTATATAGTTGCGAAGTTGGTTCAGAAATGCTAACCCTGAATTAGCCTGCAATGCCCAGAATGGCCCCGAGAATTGTCAGCCAAATATTTTTGACTTGGAAGGAACTGTCGAATCAATCGAGGTCTACTGTTTAAGTACCGTCGGCGTGCAAAACATGATCAGCCGAAACGGCAACTCTCTGGCACTTTCTAGTAATAACGTTGATGTTTTTACTGACACCATCTCTTTGTTCCAAATTCCGGCCTAGGATCAGTTCGACGTCGACCTTTTACTAAATTATCAGTTTACTGAAGTCTTGTTATCATCAAAAATGAATTTACTATACCAAAAAAAAAAAAAAAGCAAAGGAACCCTTTGGTCCCTCGGGCAACTTGAACCATCCTCTGACAATGAAAAGCGAACCTATCTATCTTACTCAGGTAGATTTGGAATCTTTTCTTGTTTTCTCACTGCTGAAACCCTCGATGTCAACGAACTAGCATGTTTGATGGGGACAATATCAGATATCAGTGTTGAACCTCCTGTAGCCGTGTAATTTATCGGAGCTCATGTTGAAAAGTTTTCAATGAAAAGAAACCCGCAACCTTCCACCAAAAGAGCTGAATCAAAATGAGGGCCCTCTGATGGATGTCTAATCAATCAACCACACAAAGGTGGTGATCCTCAAGATACGTCTTTCACCAGCGTAGCCGAACCTAGGACTTATTCCCACGTTGTCTGGCACTAATACCCCAGAGAATACGTTTTGTTGTTAGAACAGAAAATGAGTGGATGCACAATTACCTAGGCCAATTAGAGCTGTAATAGCACATATTTCGCACGAAACGCTTGAGAACTGGGAAGAGTGTATTGGCCAAAGCAATTTCGAGAATGGCTGTATGCAAGAACTGAACTATCTAGGTTTACCTACAGTTAAGTTGCAATATTTTGTGTCCAGAGAAGCTTTTGTTTACATTCAATATGCTAATCTCCTATTTAATCGACAAGTCCAAGCAAACCATTCCATTCCCTAGTATGAGAAATCTCAAATCCGCTCGTGAGGTAGTTCTGCTCACCAGTCCCGACTGCGGTGATCTTATACTCTCCGGCTTCACTAACCCAGGCAGACTGCGTCTCGCTCCAGAAACTAGTCGCTAGAGCCAATGGGATAGCAATCACGATATCCTGTTTCTCCCCCTGTTGTAGTTTGAGTTTTTTGAACCCCTTGAGCTCTCTCACGGGGCGCGAAATACTGGCGCTGGAAGGTGGTGATATGAATATCTGAACAGTCTCTGCGCCATTATAAGGCCCAATATTCTCCACTGAGACTGACACTTCCAGGACTTCCTCCTTTATTCTGTTCAGGGCTTCCAAGGGCTGCGAAACAGCGAGCCCGGAAAGACGGAACACTGTGTAAGATAGACCGTAACCAAAGGCGAATAGAGGATTCACCTTGACCTTTTCATAGTAGCGATAACCGACGTAGATGTCCTCTCCATACAGTACTCTTCCTCCTTCTGAACGAAAGGACAAGTACGTTGGGTTTTGCTCAATGGCCTCTGGGAAGCTGAGAGGAAGTTTACCAGACTTGAAGATAAGGTCAGCTAATGTTTCCAATACAGCTTCTTCAATACTCACTGGATTCACGTCTCCGAAGATGACATCCGCAATTCCATTGCCCGTTTCATTTCCGCCATACCACGCATGGAGGAGAGATTTCGCATTCCGAACCCATGGCATTTTCACAGGCGTGCCGCTTTGCACAACCACCACAGCATTTGGATGGACCGCGAGGACTCTTTCAACTAGCTCATCCGACATTGGCGGGAGATCCATATGTGGACGGTCAAAACCTTCACTTTCCCATTCACTGCTGAGACCAACACAGATAATTACCTGGTCAGCCGTAGCGGCCAGGGCAACAGCGTCTTGAATAGCGGATTGCATGTCAATCCGTTTGCAACCGCCCACCCGCAGTCCTCCCGGCCCAAATGATACGACTCCGTGTAATTTGAGATTAGAAGTTGGGGCAGTACCGTAGTCGACAAGAACCTTGTACTGTTGTTTTGCTTCCAAGTATTTAGAGCCGCGCTCTTCTGGGGTCCCGATGCCAAAGAAGGATGTTCCCTGTCTCTGATTGATCTTGTTGTCGATCAATTTTTCCCCGTCAATGAAAAGCTCGCCCGTGCCGGCTACCGTAAGACCAAAGTCATAGACGCCACTCTCAGTTGGCTCAAAGATACCTTCCACGGTGATGTAATAGGTGTCTGAGTGGATTTCTGGATGCTTGTAGTCCATCAAAAAGCATGAACTGCTCTTCATATGCAAGACATCCACTGCTTTTCGGTTCTTGTTAGAGGAGGGCTCAGTAAACACGCTGAATTTATATCCGACCTGGCCATCTTCGGTTTTGAGCTGGTCGCCTAGCAGTGGTAACTCTTTGTGGCCGTACACTCCTTGTGAGAAGGTGACGTCCTTGGTACATCTGCGGCTAATTCCTTCCAGGGGCGTAATGGAATAGTACGCTGGCAAGGCGGCAGACCCTCCACCACAATATGCCGCAATGTTGGCATTAGGTCCGATCACAAGAGTCTTTTTATTAGGATTCAGAGGAAGAATCTGATCATTGTTTTTGAGCAGAACGATTGACTCAGAGGCTGCTCTGCGGAGTAACGCTTGATCTTCAGGAAGATTTCGCTCAAGCTCTGGTGCATTTTCAGGGATCCCCGACTTGACTGCTTGTTTGACCATCTCTAAAACGGTGCGTACACGCTCATTGATAGTCCGCTCGGAAACTTTGTTGGATGTGACGGCATGCACCAAACCTGCTCCACGGAATCGAGATGGGCCAGGCATTTCAAGATCTAGACCGGCATTGATAGCCTCAGATCCACTGTACGTACCGAACCTGTTCAAATCAGCTAAGGTCTCTTTAACCACGAGGAGCCACAAACCAATCGCTCACGATGAGACCCTTATAATTCCATTCCTTCCGAACAACATCCTGAAGCAGACCAGGACTCTCGCTGGCGTGGCATCCATTAACCTTGTTGTATGAAGTCATCAACGCTCCAGGGTTAGCACCAGCAAGGGCCAGCTGAAAGGGAAGCAGATATATCTCCCTTAGAGCACGCTCAGTGACTAGCGCACTAACAGCAACGCGCTCATGCTCTTGATCGTTGCATACGAGGTGCTTCGGTGTCGCAATCACATTTTCGCTCTGCACACCCAAACAATAGCTGGCAGCCAAGGAGCCAGATAGTAGTGGATCTTCTGAGAATGATTCAAATCCGCGACCGCCAAGCGGGCCTCGTTGGATATTGATCGTCGGGCCAAGAATGACATGTGCCCGCTTTGCTCTACATTCTAGACCAAGAAGCTTTCCCAGGGAGAAAATGAGCTCGGTATCAAACGAAGCACCTAGTGCCGTAGCGCAAGGTAGGCAGGCCGCAGGAACCCCGTTGAAAAAGCGCGTTCCACGAACACCATTTGGACCATCTGACATGCGAATTGAGGGGATCCCGAGCCGCGGGATTGCAGCCGTGTGCCAGCCATCGATACCTTTTCGTTTAGTAAAAAGCGCAACTTGGAACGAGTGGTGATAATATACCTGAGAGTAATTCAACCTTCTCGTTCAAGGTGAGCTCGGAGAGCACGTGGTCAGTATTGATCTCCGGCATCGTAGAAGAGCAGTGTATGAAGCGAGGATGAAAAGAAAAATAAAGAAAGAAAGCAAAACAATCGAACTTTAAGTCCACAGACCACCAACCTTTTCAATGCGACCGTACATTTACGTTAATTGAGCTATGCATCCCTTTAAAAAAACAATTTTTCGGGTCATCTTCGGAACAAGGTGAGCCTGTCTCGCGGAGTATCGGACGGCCGATTGGAGTGGAACCAAATCGCGGCCAAAATTGTATCCACCTGGGAACGTTGTTCACCAGACATGCATGTAAGGTGTTTTTCTGAATATATACCCTATCCCATGGATTACCTCCCGGTGCACTATGAGTAAGCAGCGGGTAGAAATAATATAGCTAGCAATTAAAGGCCCTGTCCTCCAGCAGTGCCTGCCAAAAAAAAAAGAACGGCTAAAGTGCATCCAGTCGTAATACTCTATTGTGATAATAATTTTATGTGTCGTGTCTTTGTAGGTCTGGACAAGCAGCTTACAGTTTGGACTTGAAACTGATCCAGTATATTCTCTGCTTCATGTCCCAGGAACCTTCATGGCGATCTTCATGTGAGCAGTGAATGGTGAATGTGCTGATGCACACCCGTACTTTCATATACGCGATCCACCCTCCTATGGCGAAAAATTTGTTAATGGATATAGAGTAGCCCAGAAAGATCATTGCGCTTCTATCGCACCGCTCCTGCACAGAAGATTGCCCATTCGCTCATGTGCGGAAGGAAAACATGCTTCAGCTCGGAGAAACCCCTTCATTTGTTGGGAACAGCCTCGAGAATATACCATGGCTATCCGTTACTACAAATTGTGTCGCGACTGGACCATGAGAATGTATGGGAAGCCGGTATATAATGAGCTACTTAGGTACCACTCAATGGACATTCTATCGTACCCAAGAGCATATAATCATTCAATCGAACACGGTTTTATATGCACACACTTGTCTCCTTTTTCGTGGGTTTAAAAATATGCATTTCTTTAAGGAAAGCGCTCTGGCCGAGGAAGTCAGGCACGTAGAGAGTAAACTCGACGAATATCGCTTCGTATGGTTGAATTGGACTCGCCAAAACAGAGATAGGAGATAGAGCTACTGTTAAAACTCTTGTTCATCCAAAACAGACCCATTGAGAACCCCGTCAACATTGATGAAAAGGGGCTCCCAACGTGGTGTCTGTCGGTCAATCATACATGTCCCAATAACACCGAAAGATATAGAATGCGATGAAGAAATACGAATCTTTAATAGGGCCATCGGAGATGGGTGTATCGCTTGGGTTAGTGTTTCCAGAACATTGATCTATTTCAGGGCATCCAGACTGGCGAAATCAAATCTGTCGCTCGATCAATCGCCTTTCACCGAATCCCGGTCAACAAATCGATGCCTCTCTAAGCACTTACTTTGAGGAATGGAGGGACGATAGACAAGCTCCCGTCCCGAACGGCACGAGATTTCCACGAGGCTCGGGTATTCTTGCACTTCGTCCTTCCACGGCGGCATGTATGGCATGTGTGGTGGCCCCTTTCCGGGGTTAAGTCGCACATGCACAAGAATGTCTTCGATCCTGGGTCCTCGCTAGTCAGCTTGTCAGATTGGGGATTTGTCGGTGTCCGAAAGTGAAGCATTTGATTGTATCTAAAATAAGTTGGACGTCTCCATAAGGGGTGAAGCACAGTCTCGTGTTGCTAGGTTCCATGGAAGATTCAAAGAGCAGAGGCCGGGCCACAAACTGTAATTAAAGCTCCGCGGAGTTTCGGAGAAGCACAAAGATCGCCTCGTGATGCTTATTCCACTGCTTTAGTCTTAGTGCGTTCGTGATAGGCCTACTGTCTCTCTCAATCTGGTTAGTCACCGTCTGTCAATATGGGAAATTTGATTTTATTCGCCACGCCCTCTGACAAAGTCTCCAGGTCCCTTCTTTAGTCTCTTCCCCGGACTGGAAACGCAGATTCGGGTGCGGGGCAAATCATCTCGGCTTGGTCGAGAGCTGACGCTAGGCTGGAACTGGAGAGTAATCCGGCGGTCAGATGTTACCGGCTCATCACACCTGGTCCGTGCCAATGCGCCCACGGCAATAGGTTCAGGGGTGTTCAGGCTATTAGACTAATTTTTGGCTGTCTTAGTCTGTAGCACAAAAATGGAAGACGAAACCCCAGAGTCGAGTCAAGCCATTCAAGCCTCAGTGGCATCTTCCTTGCGGAATCACGGATGTATGTGATGCGAAGGTGATATAAAAGCGTCAGAATCACGGCAATCTCAGCTTTCGTCGACATGCTACAAAATCCTTCTACCTTGCATATTCAACAGGTAGATCAGTGATCACGATGGCCCACCACGATGAAAAGCCAACGGCTGAGGTTCGCGACAGTTCCGTTGATATTCCTAGTGAATGGAACCTGCAACACGTCTTGCCAAAGACCGACAAGCCGTGGTATAAACAGCGCCATCTTTTGCTCCTCAATCTTATGATGGTCATTCCCTATCTATCGTCGACCACCAACGGTTATGATGGATCTATGCTCAACGGCCTGCAGTCGATGTCACAGTGGCAAAACTTCTTTGGCAATCCAGCTGGTACCCGCTTGGGCTCACTTTCCAACGGTGTGATATTTGGTCAGATCGTCGCTTTTCCAATTGCTCCTTGGCTCTGCGATCACACCGGCCGACGTTTCCCTATCTTCTTCGGATCGGCACTCCTAGTTATAGGAGCCATTCTTCAGTGTGCCGCCCAGAACTATGCTATGTTTTTGGTCTCCCGCATGGTGATTGGATTCGGTGGTTTAATTGCCGTCGAAGCGTCGCCGATGCTAGTCAGTGAATTGGCGTACCCGACACATCGACCCGTGCTAGTTGGTTATTATAACAACCTA
Organism: Penicillium sp. S103-07; assembly: GCA_037042055.1. Classification (NCBI taxonomy): domain Eukaryota; kingdom Fungi; phylum Ascomycota; class Eurotiomycetes; order Eurotiales; family Aspergillaceae; genus Penicillium; species Penicillium sp. S103-07. The sequence goes on along the minus strand of JAXQJQ010000019.1, from coordinate 143,647 downwards.
TGGTACCTTGGGTCGTTGCTCGCTGCGTGGATCACATACGGAACCTACTTTATGGGCCCTAATATGTCATGGTCCTGGCGCATTCCCTCTCTCCTTCAGGGATTCTTCCCTCTGTTGCAAGTCCTCTTTGTCTATCTTCTTCCTGAGTCGCCGCGTTACCTCGTCCAGAAAGATCGTTATGACGAAGCTCGAAAGGTGCTAACGAAGTACCACGCTGGTGGAGACGAGAGCTCACCACTAGTAGACTTCGAGATGCAAGAGATTACCCTGACAATCCGGGCCTCGAAGGAAACTAAGTCTGGTTATCGAAAGTTCCTTAGTACGCGGGGTAACCTACATCGCCTTTTGATCATCATTACAGTACCTTGCATGATGCAGCTCTCGGGTAACGGTCTAATCGCATATTACCTACACCTTATTCTCAACTCGATTGGCTTCACCTCCGATCCCCAGCAGCTCCGAATCAACGGGGGCCTGGCAGTTTTCAACTTTGGAGTCTCGATCATCCTATCCTCATTTATGGAATCTGCCGGTCGGCGACGGCTATTCCTCATTTCGACCTTGGGCATGTTGGCTTGCTACGTGATCTGGACAATTCTGTCCGCAATCAACCAACAGAGAGGCTTTGATGACACCGGTCTGGGCACGGGCGTTATCGTCATGATATTTATGTATCAGCTCTTCTATAACGCTGGTCTCAACGGCCCGCCCTGGGTCTATGTCACCGAAGTCCTTCCTACGCATCTCCGTGCTAAAGGAACCAATATCATGCAAATCGCATCGACATGCGTCATTCTATTCAACGGTTATGCGAACCCCATTGCAATGGATGCAATCAGCTGGAAATACTACATCGTTTACTGCTGTGTGATTGCTGCTGAATTCGTGCTTGTCTATTTCTGCTTCCCTGAAACTAAGGGTCACAGTTTGGAAGAGGTTGCGTTGATTTTCGATGGAGAAAAGGCTTTCGGTGATGTCTCTGAGAAAACCTCTGGTGGGAATCAGAACTCGGGCGAAGCTTGAGCTACTTGTCGCGGGAGGAACCTTGTCGAAGGAGCTATCTGAATGTCTGCCTGTGTAATTTCAGCTGAATTTGAAGTTAAACACGATATTTTCATTGCTGGGTACCATTAATTAAAATGTAGGTCTGCGATGCTGATCGCTGCTGATCTCGGTGTTACGTTTCCATGGGATGGTACTGAATAAAGGTCCGCCTGTGCTCTGGTTAAGCTGTTGATACCCTCTGGGCGGGATGTTCGTTATGTGTCTTTGTTATGCCCGGGAATATATGCAGTGCTGTCTGGCTTGTATCTACGGGTTATTTGGACCCCTGGTATTGCAGTGGGGTCTTTCGATGTATCTTTCGGCGTGGTAGTTGAATCAGTCAAGCCATGGTGGGCACCAGACGCAGCAATCCCGAGGGTACTGTCACCATCCGAGTTAGTACTGAATGGATTGGCACCTTTCCTCAGTAACGGTTTCGCGATTGGTCATATCTTGAAATGGAAGGTGTAGCAATGGGCCTTTCTCATGGGGGCTTAAGCCACGAGCTTTGATTAGAAGGCCGAGGAGTGTCTCGATGTCGCCGATATCCTTCCCGAGTACAGGGTCCTCTGGATGATTTCCCAGAAAAGAAAAAAGGGCACTTTAGCGTGGCCAATCCTTGTTGGCCAATCATTCAGGTCAAACCCCGCATCGAGAACCATTCTTATGATAGTTGCATGTCTCTTGGCAGTCGCTATCCAGCAAACCCTTTTATGAAATTCATCCTGGGCTTAGCTTGATATCAAGCATTAGGATATCACCGAGCGGTCAATGAGTAGTCAATGAGTAGTCAATGAGTAGTCAACGAGTAGTCACTGAATTATCACTCATCCAGTAGAAAATATAACCGAAGAAATCAGAAACATATCTTGCTCAACAACACCATCTCCTCTTCTCTTCTTCGATCTCTCAACCTTTGTTTACCAAGGTACGAAAACATATTTACCTTGTTCCTTTGACGCGTCTTTTAATATACTTAGTATATGTGTATTAACCGTCTCTAGTCCATCAACATGGCAAATCTTGGTGTTTTCCCGGGCTCCGGCCAAACTTGCGTTGACTTCGACAACCACGGTTTTGAGCGCTGCCAACCCCGACCCTATTACGGGTTATGCGCATGGTATGTTGACGCGAGACATGTTGTTTGCATTTACTGAGTATATGCAGTCCCGATTCCTGACAACAACTCTGGCTGGAAGCCTCTTGCGGGTGGTGCACGTTGATATGATATTGAGGCAGCTAATATCCAGGCAACGCCTCCTCCAAACGATGCTGTGACGCTGAACAAGGAGAATACTGAAATGTGAGTTGTGATACAATATGCTTCCAATCAGAAGGCTGTTCTGACCTGATCACTCTGAGCTCGTGCTGCTGTCTACTCGGTGAGCCTGAGTCGGCGCGCCCTCGTAAAAGCGGCGGCGGCCCAGATTGCGCCCAGATTGGGAGGCCCCACCTGGCAGACGTTATCCGTGTATATAAGCGCATTTAGTCACGCACCAACCAACCACGGTGCCTTATCTTATCGCACGACGTCACCAATCGCATACAAAGCAGATAGAAAACGAGCATCTCTTGTAGTGGCCTAGTAGACCGCCCGACGAGAACACTAGGCCAGCAAAATCGCAATCCTTGGCACCCGACATCGCCAACCCTGAGATCACCGCCTCAGGCTGTCAATGGCGAGATCCAGTGCCCGTATCTAACCCGGGCAATCCTCGTCCGACATAAATCCAACTTTCTCCCTCTGACCCCAAGTATCCCCAAACCCACCACTCAGTACACTTCCTCCGCCACCCAAATCACACAGGTAAATACCCGTCACCCCGCCATTTGAACACCTCCCGGAGCTGTACCTGCGTCTTATCGCGGTCCCACCCGATCCGCCCAGGTCCCGCATTTCTTCGATCGCGATAAGAACACACCGCAGCCCCGTCTCACGCCCTAGCTCACTTTACTCTCCGACAGACCAGAATTCGCAATGAGTGACAAAGAACAGCCTATGGTTTCGCATGGTCGCGGAGGTACGACTTCCTGAATGAACGGGTACCGTCCCAGCTAACGATCTCAGGCCAGGGCAACATCGGCCACGACACAACGGAGTATGCAATCGGCGCATCCGCAGTCCCTATCTACACGGGCGCATTTGCTTACTGGAAAACAGATACGTCGACGGCGAGATCGTTCGTGAGGGCGTCTACGGTGACCAGGGCGACGGTGCTTACTCTGCCGGTGTACGTTCCCAACCATACTCCCCGAGACCCTGGGTTCCATAGCATTATGGCCCGGTCCTGCTCTTTCCGCATGGCGTTGAATACAAGCAGCTAACACCGTATCCAGCGCGGTGGCGTCGGCAACATTGGTTCTCCTCGCGTCCGTCCAACCTCCAAGGTGCCGCACGACTCGGAGATGATCCCCGAGCTCGCGGTGCGCGGCTCCAGCGACGAGAACTACCACGTCGGGGTGAGATATGCTATCAGTTCACGGTGAAATTGGGGTATGGCTAATTGGAGTTCAGCGCGGCGGCCAAGGCAATATCCACCTTGACGAAGCAACGAAGGAGAAGAAGAAGACGGTCGCGCACGAGGGACTTGCCGATAAGCTGAAGAACAAGCTGCTGGGGCGGAAGTAGAATACTCGGGGTTGATACCGTGTGAAGGGGTTTTCTTTTATGCCGATCCTGGTTCTGGTCCTGTGATTCCCATTTTGAGCCTTGGTTTATCGATGATATTGGAAATCAGATGCTAGACTGGTAACTTAACTTGGCTAAAGCTATCGTAGCTATTAGCTAATACCCGCAGCTATTCTATGAATTTCTCTCGACTTAACAGGAGCCGGTCACAGAAAGTCCTCGGCATACTCCTCATACTCCTGCATAAAATCTGCCATATTGAATTTGGTTTCCAGGCTCTTTTGCGCCAGAATGATATTTCCCGCCTGCGTGTATCCCTTCTTGAATTCCGCAAACAGTGCCGCGGTCCTGAAAAAGTGCGGGATAAAAAGCTGATTGTCCCCCAGAACCATCGCCGCTTTGAATGCCTGGTACACCACTTCTGGCTCTTCCCTGAGGTCAACCGCTTCACATTGGCCGAAGTCAAGGAGATAAATCCCAGTCACTCGATGTTGGAAGTCCGGCAGTGCCGCCTCCGCTCTCTCGCCCGGCACCGCTGATGTTCCCAGCACAAACTCCACGTCGTCGCCAGTGACGGCAGCTCCCCAGTGCATCATCGCATAAGCTTTCCCCATAGTACTCGCTATTCCGTTCACGTCCATATGGAGATCTTCCATCGACTTTAGATAGAGGGGGAAGTTCCTCAGCGACAAGCGTCCTTGGCTGATCGGCCCATCCGCCCTGCCCAAGTAGAGACGTGCAAGGCAGTGTTTGTTTTCGGGGTCGGCGAGAAGGTCTTTGATTGTATCGGTGGTAAGAGGCTGTTCACGGTCGAAAAAACGAGCAATCAGGGCTCTTCTAACTACCTTTGGAAGAGGAAGAATTCTTTCCATCTTTACGCTGTCCCCACGTTCACAATAAGCCTCGGGGACTTTTGCTAGGAGGTTGTCCCAGAATGCGTCGTTCCCAGTCTTTGAAATGAATTCCATTGGTCGCGGAACGAGAATGTCGCTATGAGTCAACTTATCGTAAAGTTCAAATGCCAGGAAGACAGCGCAGTGCATGTCATATTCATGCCGTAGGTTCGAGGGCTTGGTATCGTTGCCTGGACTTTCTTTCTTCAGGGCCAGAGGCTGTCCAACTTGTTCGAAGATCACCCCTTGCAGGCCGGCTCCGATCTGGTTGACCTCTTGCAACTCGGGACGACTGCGAGCATATTGAAATCGTCGGGCAAAAGAGGAGGATGTGGAGACTGTCGTGTGGGGGGAGAGGGATCGATTGAGGATCGCATATTCGGGCAATTCCTCGAGGTCTGCAGCCAGAAATCGGCGGGCAACTTGAGCATTCCGAGCTATAGATAATGCGTCTGAACACGCAGACGTGGACTCATCCGATCGGGTATTACGGCGTTGAGACATGGTGGTGGTGGGGTGGGGAAGAGTGTTGAAGGAAAGAAACGGCAAGAACTAAGCTTCGTGTCTAGGTGTCCGAACCTTGTAGTCTACAAGTCCCAATTTAGGTTTAGGTCCCGACTGGCATTGTAACCTTATCGATCTGGTGTCCGACACATTTATTATATAGTCCGATACATTGGAATATTACACCCATTTGATTGGTACAAAGTTTGGAGATCTTATCCGAGATAATATACTTGCTTTCCTTGCTCCCCAATGGAGCTAAGCGGATGTTAAGTTTTCAGCTGGCCTTATTATGTTAACCAGCTAGGTCCACTATTTCCCTATTCATCTCTCCGTGTTTAGGCCCTAATCTAGAGTGGCATCTTGCCTTGGTAGAACTAGCTTTCTGGTCTCTTCTATTTGCCACACCTTGGAAAAGATAACCCAGTCCTGAGCGGTATGCTATCTAGGACTTAACGTGGAGTTTGGGAAAACAGGCAGTCTATGAGGGAGTGGACAAGGCGGCCAGAACACTGAGCTCTATCTAACAAATTAAAAACAAAAACAAAAACATACAACAGCAGGGATTCGCTGGTGGTCACCCACCCAACTACTAACCTGCCGGCGTGTGGCTTAAGTACGGCTGAGCGGACGGGAAGCCCTGTTCTCCACACCCTATGGTCGTATGTACTGATTTCATCTGTACAAAGAAATATATTCTGCTTCAAACGACCGAGACGGCGTGAAGAGCCGCAGTCGCACGGACCGCGTAACGGTTGAGGAATCATTGGACCACAACAATTTCTTGGCATCGGTGTACCCTGCAGCCACCACAATCCGAGTCAGTCCGAGTTCAAGACTGGCCAAATGTGAACTTTGCTGGAATTCGTTGTTCACGGAGAAAAAATTTGAGAACGTTAGGTTATAGACCTCCTCGAGGGTACTAAATTGAATGTAGATGTAGATGAATAAGTCCATTGTTCCACCCTATTTCAAAGCCCGACACAAGATGAGAAAGAAAGCTATTGACTCGTAGACATAAAACGCTGCAGAGCGAAATCCCGGGAAAAACACGCCAAGACCGAGTCCCATATCCCATAAAACCCATGTATCGTAACCTCATAAAGCATGCGCAGCGAAGTATCGTCAAGTGACAAAAACAATATGGACGCAGAACCAAAAGAGCCCCAGCATAAATCTGTGCGTATAAGACAAGAAAAAAAAACGCCGGATACCGGGGATGATAGTACACATCTTCCAGAAGACCACGTCCAACCAAAGGGACCGGGACCGACCCGGTCAAATCAGCGTCTAGTCCTTGCTAAACCGCCTCTTGAACCAGCTCTTCCTCTTGTCGTTATTTGCCGGGGTCGCCGTGTTGGCAGTCTTGGTCAGTCGATTCACAGCCGGTGCTTGTGAAGGTCCGCCCCAGCTAGCTCCAGCCGACGCAGAAGATTGGCCCTTGGCGGCGAGACTGGGACCAGCGCCGAAGCCCTGGAAGCCGTATTCGGCCTGCGCGCGCTCGTCGAGACGCTGCTGCTGCATGGCCTGCTGCTGCAATTGGTCCATGGAGCTGTTCAGAGAACTCGGATCGGTCGATTGGCCGTAGGGCTCTATGTAGCCGGAGCCGGACATGGCGGCGACGTTGTCGTAGGAGCGCTGGTACGCCTGTTGCGAGTAGTCGTTGCCCTTGTACCCGAGCTGCTCGGTTGATGCCCGCGGATGGTGCCTTTGTCGGCGGCCGTTCTGGTAAGGGTAGTGGTTCTCCGGTGCTTGGGCCTGGTAGTTGTCGGCGACGCTGTCCGGGCGCGATGGGCCGGCTCGACTGCCGTAATAGCCGTTTTGGTCGTATCCGCGGTTCGAGTAGCCGTTCGGTCCTGCGAGGCTGTCAGAGACCATCGGAGGTCTTGGAATAATGAGACATACCGTAGTAGCTTGTCCGCCGGCTGTAGTCGCCCATTTGTGAGGCCGCATCATCTGCTGATCGCAATAAGCATGGGATGATTCGCGCGGGGTCGTCCCAACGAACCTGTTTTGGCATACGAGTGGCGATTGCTGCTGTATGTGCCGTAGATGGCTGCCTCGAATGATTTGATGGTATCGAGCGGGCGCTCAAAGCGAGGCCGGGTGGGGTTTGACCAGTCGGGATCGGCTGCAGAAAGAAGCAATGGAGTCAGTAAACCACGTGGAGAATGTGGGAACAGACATGCCGGGGGAAACGAACTGATAACGTTGCCGAACTGATCTTTATGCTCCATCTCGCGGAGAGAGCCCAAATTGGACTTCTCCAAGGCAACGCGATCTGATAGACGTCAGTCAATATTATGATTAAAGGGGCGATGGGACCGGCCCACGTGGGGATCGGGGCAAAGCAAAACGTACTGGGCTGCAGCTCATTCATGGCGATGAGCGGATCGGCTTTCGTGTGTAAATTGCGCCTTGCCTTCTCCTGGGAGGATTCCGACAGATGGGATTTGTGACCGGATTTGCTGGAGGTGTTGGATTGTTCAGATTTGACGCTGAAACCACGACTCCGGCCGGGAGATTGAACTGGGTGGGGGGCGGCCATTTTTATTAGGGGTGGTTCCCACTGTCTTTTAGCGTCCGCGATTCAAGGCACCTGGGGGACACTGAAATGGCTGTGATCTGCCTGAGCTTTGGCGGCCGTTGTGGAGCGACCGGGGATGAAAGGTGGGCACTGCCAAGACGATCGCAACACCAGTGCAGGACGTGGATTCCTTTGCGTGATTGTGAGACACTTGAGACGCTCTGGTAACGCTTGAGGACCCGGTGTAGATTGCCTGTGATATGATGCGGGGGCGGCACGAGTGGTGACAACGGTGAAGGCTGGGGGGGGGGGGAGGATTTAAGGTATCGATCGAGGGTGGAGCGCCGTTATGTATGGGACCAGAATGGCCACGGATGGCCACGGATGGCTTGGGGCAAGGCGATCGCTTTAAATAAAGAAGGTGAACGAGGCTTGGGGATAGAATTTGCTGTTGACGACACAAGCCACGCAACACTTCCGGAGCCCGAGTTGGGTCCCTGCATGTACACGGTGGCGCTGGACAGTCTTCGGTATAGGTCTCGCTTGCTTCGTGGTGGATAATGTATTCGCTTTCTGATTCCCGTCTATTCAATTCAATTGCTACTGCTGTGACTGCCGTGACTCTCCTGCTTTCACTGCCCCCTTGACAAAAGGTCGCACAAAAACCAGGCACTCGAAGCGATCCGTGGAACAGGAGCCGGGTGTCGTCTGCGACGATTGGTGGTGTTCTTCCGCTTAGCGTTTCCCCCAGAGTATTAATAGCTTTTCACCAATAAGTCCAAAAAGTAGTAACCGTGGCCAGGGCCAAAGTCACCAGGCACCACAAGCTCGGGTGGCTGGGTTTGCCCCTCGGCTCGTTCAAATGCGATTGTGTCCAAGACCCTGTGCCACTGCGCGATGGTCTTGAATTCTATCCGAGGCTGCGAACACTGCACTGACTCATTCACCGTGATCATGGCAAGTGGCATTTCCAATTGAATTTTGCAAGTCGTCACTCACAAACCCGATTTATTTATTTTTGTTCCATTTTTCTGTCAATCCCGGCAAAGCGCGTGATGCAGGGCAGCCGTGGTCTTCCAATTGGCCGGTGGCGGCAGTCACCGATACTGCTTTCTACCTCGGATCTGCGGGTTTCCCCTTGCGCGGAGCTTGGTATCGTCCTTTATCTTGTGCAGTGCATATTCTAGAATGGAACTGCATTGTGAGCATCTCTTCACTGGCCCATTATATATTGTGATATATGTATTCATGGTCAACCCTTTTGGCCGATCTTGCTATTTTGTCCTACGCACCAGAGGCCTTCTGAGCGGTTAAAGATCTACATGTGTTACGACTCAATTTTGAACAGGACCAATGACAAGCCTTGGATTTTGCGATGCTGTGGTATTTCTGATGAGTGGCTGGCTCACAGTCGGAGTTTTGCAGCCCCGGGCTGTATCTTGGAAATTGGAAACTAGGCAGCAGCTATCCCTTATCTTGTTCTCAATTCCCAATAATAGCTCACGCTACAAAGCTATGCTCAGTGTGCATCTCGTCGGTTCATGCGTAATATCTTAGCCTTTTGGTAGGATTGATACATCTTGCTGGGGCCGGCGCATGTAGCCTGTCTTTGACATTAAAAAAATTATTTGCCTGAATATCAAACGATTATCCCATACCACGGTCCTGGAATGATGCAAGAACCGCGGGGTTGCATATGGCACTCGGATTCCGCGGCCTTGGCTTTGATCAGATGTACATCGACTCGACCCACACCAGGAGCCGGCCCAATGTCGAGCTCGGTATACCAGACACAACTACGACATCATGGAACGTTGGAAAACGGTCTGCTACAAAGCTATGCTGTCATTCGTAGTCGAGATATGGAAATCATCGGGCGAGTCGGGGGAAGCCATGGTATGGTACGAAGGTCACGTCGCAGTGGGAGGTATTTTCGAAGGCATGCCATGGTGGGAGTAGCCAAAGCAAGGTAAATGTAATTCTTCTATAACAAAGGCGGTCGTGCAAGCGGGGATACAGAAATCTCGAAAGGACCGGACTGTTGAAAATGGTATGGAATTTGGTGTGTAAGAGCGTCAGATACACGGTGGGAGAGAGAATGACGCCTGTCACAAAGAGACAATTAAGCTCGTTGGAAATCGGGGGCGACACAACAAAGTGAACGTGTAAAAAAGTTTTGGTTTTTTTCATTCGTAGGGCTGGAATTTTATGGCCCTGCCTTCTCCCACGAATAAAATCGTTATCAAACCGCCAACTCCATCACCTCGAATCAACATTCGGCTCGTTCGTCGACTTTTCCTTGCCTGATCGACCGTCTGCGCGAAGAAAGGGAATCATCGCCCACTAGATACAAAATGCCGTTTAGATGTTGGAGGGGTAGAGCATGACGCGGACGGTGGCACCGAAGGTCTTGGGGGGGAGGTTGCTGCGGAACTTGGCGCGAACAACGCCGGAGTTGCCTGCTGGTCGTTAGAATTTTGTTGAAACGGATCAACCGAGACTTGGTAGACGTACCGTGAGGGCGGGTGACCTTGCCCCAGATCACCCGGATGTTGGAGCCGCGGACCTCACGCTTGGCCCGGTAGACGAAAGCGACCTTCTTGCCCAGGTAGAAGGAAGCGGCCTTGGAGTCATCAACGCCCTCAATCTTGACCAGACTGTATCGCTTATCAGATTCCATTCTCAAATTTGTGCGTGCGTATGTGGCTCGTACCTGGTGTTGGGGTTGGTGCTGTGCTTGCTACGCTGGTAGCTAAGGTGGCGTCCCCTGTAAAGAAACCCTCGTTAATCCTCTGTTCTCGAAGTCGGTGTTGTGTGATCGATCGCAAATTCCTCCTCCATATGTTCCCGGCTCCATTTCGCAGACTGGTGTGTGCAACGTGGCGTCGGACGTGTGATAGTGACTTACTTGACGTAGACTAGAGAAGAGAGATGAGTTAGCATGAACAGTTCCATTCGGGCTGATGGTATCCGATGCGCCTCGATCCCAGACGATCCCTTTCACGATCGGATACCGAAGTTTCGACAGGGCGCGACTCACGGCGGTGACCTTGTTCCGAAGGCATTATGACGGCTTTTCTCTGAGGAGCGGGCAAGGAAAGAAAGTCGAAGGAATGACCCGCAAGAGATAGTCGTTCCCGGTTGTCGTGGTTGTCGTCGCTTCGATAGAGTCGAGCGCACAATCAATTTGCGAAGGTGTGTTGGGCGGCGACTCGCCCTAACCCCAATCGGGTCCTTAGCGACAGGGTAAGCGAGGTCAGGTGATGCCACACTAGGCCCGTTGCAGATGACCACGGAAAATTAGGTTTCTCCGGATTCCCCCAATCTCAATGCCTCAGGCCTTAATTACAGCCTCAGGTTGTATCCCCGATCACATCATCCGTCTGACCGCCTTTACCACTCTTTTTTTTCTGCCCCTCGGCGGACAGTGGTCCGAACCGGCAGTCTCCCAGTCTGTCCCAGTCTGGAGCCCACCAGCTGACAAACTTCACCATGACCTCACTCGTCGATCGCATCGCCATTAATGCCGGTCTTTGAACTTTGATTTACCGCGTACCTAGGCGATTCCGGAGATGTTTTGAGTTTATACTTTTTTATATCTTCACCAGATTTCTCCAATGCAAGATCTTTGTAAATCGATAGTATCTTCTTGAGAAGCGCGGATAACAATCCGGTGTAACGCAGACCGAGGGTACTGATTGGGAAATCGTGATATTCCCCATCCTGCCCCACCATCCCGGCTGCCGGGATCGCTTTCTACTCTGCCGTTCAAGAGAAAGGAAGCTATGCGGACTTTCTCAAGTGCGAGTCCTTGCCGGGTACAGCAAAGCTTTCCATGTACATAGAGATCGTCCGAAATCATGATACTTCAGTTGAGCAAGTCCCGGTAGAGCCACCCCACGCGGCGGTTAATATGGTCCGAATCCGGCGACACTTTGGACCGAGTTGGCTCGGGTCATCAACCTCACCCGGAGTTACTGCGCGCACGGGAAAATAGAATCCGTCTGGTATGAAAGATGACAAATGTGCCGATCGCTCTCCACGATTTCGGTCACCGGGACAGCTTCTTATCTGTCAAGGTACCGTACCCCGTTACCTCCTGTATCGTTTCTTTCCACGATGTGTATAGAGCAATAAACTCGGTGGAGCCGTGAAACAGTCGGCTGCAAAAGCTAGGTGGCTCGCGCCGGTAACATCACTGTCGCAGTGCAAAAAAACGAGGTGCTCCACTCGCTGACCGCATTCTGGATGAGATGAGACCTTTCTCTTAGCTGATTGCCAGAGTCATGGCCACGTAACTCCACTTGAATTCAGGCTGTTTCCATCGTGCCGCTGTACATGTATATACAGCTTATCAACCGACCTGCAGCCTTTCTTTTCGTTTCTTTTCGGGTCGTCTCGATGGATCTGCTAAACCAACAGGGGGACTGCTTGTTTGATTCACGTTGCACATCATCCGCCCGAAGGAACCAAAATAAGCTGCGCGGGGTCATGGGTCACTAGAATAACCTTAGAAGCAAAGGGAGTCGAGCCTTCGAAAGAAGAAAAAACATTTTGGGATGGTCGAATACCGGAGTTAAGGTATCTAGGATGGATGCTATAGATGCAGGTTGAAAAACAATTCGCCACGAGGGAGAGAGCAGGGTTATATAGAGGGGAACGATAGTTCCTGGAACGTCATATTGCAAAGAGGGTGTAATACCCTGAAGTCATAAATAACAAGAAAATACCCAGCCAAACCCCCCCCCCCCCCCCCAAGGTCAGCCCCACTACCGAAGCTGTGAGAGCGACTCCCGTTAAAAAGTACCTGCTCCGCCGGAACCTGCTACTGGCACTGTTCCCTCCCAACAACTTCTTTCCCCTTTCTCTCTCTTACCTATTCTCTCTCCCCATCCCATTTTGTATACCGAGTTGTCTGCGTTGAAAAATGTCCAACGTCGTCTCCCAGACCGATGAGCGCCAGAATGCTGGGTGAGTCCCTCCTCAACCGTCTCTGACATCACCTCCCCCTCCGGCAGCGGAAGCGCGCCGGCTACTTCACCTCACCGTCAACCCTACCCAATTTGGCTCATTCGACCGGGCGCGTTTCGTGATTATATTCCGAGCCCCTTCAATTTCTTTTTCGCCTGCTTCACACGCATTGCCTGCACTGCCGGATCCCCCGCGAGAACCCCTCCATCCACGTCGTTCATTGCAAACTCTGCTCTCTTCCACTGAACCGCCGAACTAACAATGCCTTTTCAATCCAGCACCATCGAATTGAAAGATGACACCATCATCGTGGTGCTCGGTGCGTCCGGCGATCTCGCAAAGAAGAAGACGGTTTGTGCCCTGGTCCCGCGGCTCCCGGTGTGCGCTCGAGACTAACTCGTTTGACCAGTTCCCGGCACTCTTCGGTCTCGTATGTGATAAGCTATTGCGATCACGAAAGAATACCCTGAACTGATACGGTCACCTATAGTTCCGCAACAAATTCCTCCCCAAAGACATTAAGATCGTCGGATATGCGCGGACGAAGATGGACCACGAAGAATACCTGAAGCGTGTGCGCTCGTATATCAAGGTGCCCACAAAGGAGCTCGAGGAGCAATTAGACCAGTTCTGCCAGCTGTGCACCTACGTCTCGGGCCAATACGATCAGGATGACTCGTTCATCAACCTTAACAAGCACCTCGAGGAGGTCGAGCAGGGTCGGCAAGGGAAGGAGCAGAACCGTGTCTTCTACATGGCTCTGCCTCCCAGTGTTTTCATTACCGTTTCCGAGCAGTTGAAGCGCAACTGCTACCCCAAGAATGGCCTTGCTCGTATCATTGTGAGTTCTCCTGGCAGGCCAACCGAGGCATCGTCGGTTAATTCCCCCACAGGTTGAGAAGCCGTTCGGCAAGGATCTTCAGAGCTCGCGTGATCTGCAGAAGGCTCTGGACCCCAACTGGAAGGAGGAGGAGATCTTCCGTATCGACCATTACCTCGGTAAGGAGATGGTCAAGAACATTCTCATCCTGCGATTTGGCAACGAGTTCTTCAACGCCACATGGAACCGTCACCACATCGACAACGTCCAGATCACATTTAAGGAGCCGTTCGGCACTGAAGGCCGTGGTGGTTACTTCGATGAATTCGGCATCATCCGTGATGTCATGCAGAATCGTGCGTATCTCAACAAAAAGATCATGAAACCATACTGACTTCGGTGTAGACCTTCTGCAGGTCCTGACTCTGCTCGCCATGGAGCGCCCCATCTCCTTCTCCTCCGAGGATATCCGTGACGAGAAGGTCCGTGTTCTGCGTGCGATGGATGCGATTGAGCCCAAGAACGTCATCATTGGCCAGTACGGCCGTTCGCTGGATGGAAGCAAGCCTGGTTATCTGGAGGACGACACCGTGCCGAAGGATTCGCGCTGCCCAACTTTCTGCGCCCTGGTCGCCTATATTAAGAACGAGCGTTGGGACGGCGTTCCCTTCATCCTCAAGGCCGGCAAGGGTAAGTTGAACCGCTTGTCCTGTTGTGAATAATTGGCTAACGTCCTTGGCAGCCCTGAACGAGCAGAAGACCGAGGTCCGTATTCAGTTCAAGGACGTCACCTCTGGTATCTTCAAGGATATCCCCCGTAATGAGTTGGTCATTCGTGTCCAGCCCAACGAGTCCGTCTACATCAAGATGAACTCCAAGCTGCCCGGTCTGTCCATGCAGACGGTGGTGACCGAGCTGGACTTGACCTACCGCCGCCGCTTCTCCGACCTCAAGATCCCCGAGGCCTACGAGTCCTTGATCTTGGATGCCTTCAAGGGTGACCACTCCAACTTTGTTCGTGACGACGAGCTGGACGCCTCCTGGCGCATGTTCACTCCGCTGCTCCACTACCTGGACGACAACAAGGAGATCATCCCCATGGAATACCCTTACGGTAAGCATTTCCCGCCATGCCGCGACTTGAAAAGCACATTTGCTGACCAGACTTAGGATCTCGTGGGCCCGCGGTCCTCGACGACTTCACTGCCTCCTACGGCTACAAGTTCAGCGATGCAGCTGGCTACCAGTGGCCTGTGACCACCTCCGCTCCTAACCGACTGTAGATGGAGGTGGCCTAGTGCTAGTTTACGATGATATGGGACGCGGTCTATGAAGATGATCAAAATCTACTTTTTCCTTTTTCTTTTTCTCCATTCTGTTGCCAAGCCGATGGCGGGTATCATCGCTAAGGATTTGTCGCTCTCCCGAGTTGACTAGAAAGAAGACTCAGCAATGAAAGAACGTTACGCACTCGAGTTCAGTCTCGGTCTCTAGCCCTGAAACAAGGACATAATTCAGTAGTTCCCCCAATCAACAACTAAATATTCCCTTCTTCTCACCCATCCGCTCCTGTACATGATCATGTGCTATAAATGGCACTTGATTACTCATCCAACGTACCAATCACAGGCCTCAATTCCCTGACGCCGAAGCTCTGAGCTCGGGAAACTGCATGAGACTAAGCAGAAACAAAAAATAAACCTTAAAGGAACGGTATATAAAACCTACCTAGCAAGTAAATTCGAACTTGAAACACCCCAAACCCCAGATAAAACCCCCCAACGTTGACAGCGATCGGCATCAGAAGCCCCTGGCGGATCTGACTTGCAAGCGATAAGCGGCCCGGGGCCCGCATGAACTCCGCTCAGGCCAGGTCCTTTTTTCCTCTCCTCCCTGTCACGCCCTCTTTCTCCAGTATTACTCGTCTGCAGCGACACACTCTACCGGATCCTCCAATTGACCTACCCACTCGCCAATCATCCGCGTATCCCTTTACCGAATACCCTCGCGTTTCGAACGCGGGTCTGCGCCAGACCAGACAAAGCGCCGGACCCTTTCGCGACACGCTGCAGCTCCGACCCCCGCGCTGCGACATTACTGCGAAGCAACTGGTCCTTTTTCGAAGAACCGGAACTTGCCCCCGAGCGCGTTTCGGAAGTGCACGCCTGCTTGAAGGCCTGCGGGTGACGGATTACAGATTCCATACCCCGAGGTTTCGCGGAGAGGTGGAGCGTATGCCACGCGCTTAGAGTAGGATGCCGCAGGCTGCGCGATGGGCGGGCTCGCCGTCCATCAAGGGACGGTCTGAGTCGACGCGGATGGCGTTGTTGACGTTTAGTTTGGTGGGACTGCAGTACGTTTACCTCTGAACCGAACATATCTGATTATTCTCTTTCCGAGGATTCAAGTTCAATGGCTGACTGTGGCTTTTTTGGTGTCGTATAGATTTACATGGGGCACGGAGATGACATGTAAGATCCAGTTTTGAGCTTCTGAGGTCGATGCTAATGCTGTTTAGATTGCACGCCTTACCTTCTTCAGCTCGGTTTGACGAAATCCAAGACCTCACTGGTGTGGATTGCGGGCCCGTTGTCTGGGTTAATTATCCAGCCTCTTATTGGTGTCATTGCGGACCGGTCACGGTCGAAATGGGGTCGGAGAAGGCCCTTTATGGTTTTTGGGTCTTTCGTTGTGGCTTTTTGCCTGATCGTTCTCGGCTGGACTGCTGAGATTGTCGGATTGTTCGTCAAGGATCCTGAGAAGGTATGGTTTGCTTATGGAAAGTGGCTCATTGGGGCTGGAGGAGCTAACCGAAGCTCGTTAACAGGCGAAGAACGTAACCATTGCATTGGCTGTCTCCAGTATCTATGCTGTGGACTTTTCTATCAACGTTGGTAAGTGGGACGGCTCAATTTGAGGGGCTTCACTAACTGGTTTTCAGTCCAAGCATGCTGTCGCAGTCTGATCGTTGATACGCTGCCGATTCCATTGCAACAAGCTGGATCCGCATGGGGTACGTGCTATTCACCTTGCATTATAATGAAAATGGTTACTAATAGTCATAACAGCCGGCAGAATGTGTGCCATCGGCCAGCTCATCAGTTACGTGATTGGCTCGATTGACACTGTGAGCATTTTTGGGAGCTTTTTCGGCGACACGCAGTTCAAACAGATGACTGTGATTGCGGCATTGTTCTTGGTTGGTGCAGTGTCCGTTACCTCGTATTCTGTGAAGGAGCGTGTCTTGATCACAGCAAGGTGGGCTACCGCAGTCTTTTCAACCTAATAATGTCCACAATCACTAACGTAAAGACAGGGATTCGGATGGAAAGGCCGGTGCGATTCAAGTGATCTCGCAGCTGTTCAAAACTACACTAGAGCTGCCGCCTCGTATCCAGGCTATTTGCTGGGCCCAGTTTTGGGCATGGATTGGTATGGAAAGCGGACATCTATTGAAAACGCTGCCTCTTACTGACAATATCCAGGCTGGTTCCCTTTCCTCTTCTACAGTACCACCTGGGTAGGCGAGACCTACTTCCGATACGAAGTGCCCAAGGAGGACTTATCCAAGGCAACCGATATGCTTGGCGAGGTCGGCCGTGTCGGCAGTCTCTCACTGACGGTCTTTTCGGCAATCACCTTCCTAAGTTCTGTTCTGCTACCGTTCTGCGTACAACCGCCCGATACCAAGCGCACGCGCTTCACGCCCCGACCACCCCCGGGCGTGGCAGCAGCACTCAAGGCCATAACTGCAGTGCGACCCGACCTCCAAACAGCTTGGCTGATCTCTCAAATCATGTTTGCTGCGACCATGATCTTCGCGCCTCTAGCCCACTCCCGGGGATTCGCAACTTTCCTCGTAGCAGTCTGCGGTGTCCCGTGGGCAATCAGCGGCTGGGCGCCGTTCGCCTTCATGGGCGTGGAAATCAACAAACTGACGATGAACAACAATAGCGGGGGCGCAACGGGATCAACCACCCGCTCCGGTGTGACGATGATCACATCTGCCAGCATGCGCAGCTCAGCCGCCGACACAGAACTAGAAGTTCTCCGACTAAACCACCGCGACTCGGACGGCGAGGACACTGACGAAGAAGATCAAGCTTCCAACATCCCATCAACGGGCGAGTTAGCCGGGATCTATCTCGGTGTGCTGAACGTATACACCACACTCCCCCAATTCGTCGGCACGTTCATCAGCTGGATTGTCTTCACCGTTCTCGAACCGAGCGCTGAGCCCAGTAAGGAAAGCGATGCCTCGGACACGCAATGGATGAATCTGGACAAGGACAGACCTAACGCTATCTCTATCTGTCTGTTCATCGGCGCGATCAGCGCTCTCGTGGCTGCTGAAGCGACGCGACGGCTGCGGTATATTCGATGAGGAAAGAGGCGTGATCCTGAGACGCCGATGTGGACCGCCACTACCAAAAAACGCTTGATACCCGATGCATTGTGAGCCGGTTGCTGCCCGAATATCTGATCTGTACAGGGACTCGGAGCAGTGGTATTGTGAGCGTGTGCATATAATCACCATTTACGATAGTAATATTAATGACTGCATCTGATTATCTGGCAGCGTAATGAGTTTCTTGCCTATCAAGTTGTAGCCTTGGGTTCACCCAGATGTTCACTGGGGTTTCTGGAGTTCTAGTTAGGAGACTTTGGAAGAAATATATTTTGCCGCCAGGTCCGGAATTTGGCACTTTCAGTGCACCGGTGCCAAGGGTTGGATACTACTTAATACCAGCTTCACAGTCCAGGTACTCTAATAACTACGGGAAAAATACCGTTAAAGTCGCAGGCGGGACCTTGAATGCAGGACTGACCGCCATTCGGACGATATTCGACTTTACCCGTGGACCTAGAGCCAACCACCCAACGATGTCACTTTCCGTGCACCCTTCTGAGATTCCAACACCTTCTCTAGATCCTTAAAATCGCGCGTCACGTCGCTCTACATATGCCCCTCCTATTCTAGCAACTTCTTCAATAAGTCTCTAAAAAACCACGCATTCAGGCTTGCGGAAACCAAGCCCATTTAGGAATATCAGATTAGTTAAAGCAGTGAGGGATGATCCAATTCAAGGCGAGGTGTTAGTTGTATCACCTCCTACGATAATTGGCGTGGGAATAATGCTTGATAATCAACGTGGTATCAAAGCGTAAGTTGAAGGCCTCATGGCTGATGCATCACGGGCAGCGATCGGTGGAGCAAGTGGGGCCGATGACGAGGGGATGATCCAAGTGCAGAAAAGCTAAGCTACTTGAACCCGAGAATCCCCCTGCAATTGCACTCTCCTCAATTCAATACTCCCTTTCCAACCTTGAAACCAGTTTCCAATCACAATGTCTCCCAAGGTCCTCGTCGTCCTCACCTCCGCCAACGAGATCCCCGCGATCCAGAAGCCCACGGGCTGGTATCTGGTGTGTGCCCCGCGATGTATTCTCCACTTCCTGCAACATTTTCTACTCCCCGAGGGGTAGGAATGGCATTCCCTGCATACCCCTCACTAGCACCATGGCAATTGCGTAGGGCAGGTTACTAACTATAACAACCAAAGCCTGAATTCGCCCACCCCTACCATGTCCTCCACAACAAAGTCTCCCTAACCATCGCCTCGCCCAAGGGCGGCGAAGCCCCCCTGGACTCATCGTCGGTCGCGATGTTCAAAGACGAGACCTCGGTGAACTTCCTGAACTCGCAAAAGGCACTCTGGACGAACACGGAGAAGCTAGCGGATATCCTTCCGCGCGCCGGCGAGTTCGATGCCATTTTCTACGTTGGTGGACACGGCCGTACGTTCTTATCCCCCCGAGAAATCAAATTAAAAAAAATAATCACTTGAAACAACAACTAACAGCCTTCAGCCATGTTCGACCTCACCGAGGACCCCACCTCCATCAAACTCATCGAGACCTTTGCCGCTGCCAAGAAGCCCGTTTCCGCCGTCTGCCACGGGCCCTGCGTATTCCTCAACGCCAAGGGTCCCTCTGGAAAGCCGCTTATTGCGGGCGCGGAGGTGACGGGATTCTCGAACGTGGAGGAAGACCAGGCGCAGCTTTCGTCCGCGATGCCGTTTATGCTGGAGACGGAGCTGGCCAAGGTGTCGGGTGGACACTACGTCAAGGCCGCGGAGCCGTGGGGCGAGAAGGTGGTTGTTGCAAAGACGGAGGTTGGAGGAGCGTTGATTACGGGCCAGAACCCCGCTTCCGCTACTGGAGTCGGCGAGGCTATTCTCAAGGCCCTTGGACTTTAGATGCTCACCGAGCTTGATATGCTTGGGATATTAAAAGACAAATGAATATGATATAGTGATATGATACGCAGATCTACAGAGCTAATGTACGCGAGGTTCAAAGGCAGTATGGAAAACCGGGGTTCAGAATTCAGTAACGAAAGGGGAATAGAGCAAAAACAGCAAACAAGCAAAAAATAGAAACAAAAGACCCATATTAAAAGGGATAAAATGGGGAGAAGAGAAAATCGGATATCTTGTCCGGCCGTGGACTGGGAATGACTTGAGAACATAAAACAAGAGATCAAATGTCACAACCAACGTCAATCGTATCGCGGTATTTCGTTGGCCTCGTGTCCCTCCCTGTTATATAGGGAGGGATGAGACGCTTCAAGCGAGAAATCGGGCTCGACGAGCAAACACGAACTGGGGTTTGGTCGGATGGGAGCGAATGGCGTAGCAAAGGGGATTTTGGGCATCCAACAGATAGAATAGGTGGGTAAAGGTAAGGCGAAGTCGACATAGGAAAAACAGAGGAGCAAGTAATTAGTTTCCCTCCATGTTGCCGGTCAGCTCAGCGACTCGGGCCTTGATGCGGGCGACGCGCGACTCGATGGCTAGAGTAGGGTTAGTATAAGTGGGTTCAAACGGTGCAGATGTATAACTTACTCTCTTCGCCGCTGGTATCTCCCTCGTCCGTCCGCTCGGACTGGCTGGTGCGAGTCTCGGGCTCCTCGCCTGTGGCAGCTGCACGCTCAGCAGCATTCTTACGAATCTGAGCCCATCGATCCTCCTCGCTGGCAAGAGCCTTTTGGCTGGTAGTATCGGGCTTCTCCTCATGGCCGGTGGTCGGGGTCTTCGGGGCCTCGACCTCGGCATCAGCGGAAACAGCAGGAGTCAAGGGCTCCTCATCCGGAACGAAAGCAGGCTGCTCGACCAGAGGGCCTTGGTCGAACTTGGAGAACTCCTGGTCGGCCGCGTTGCGCTCATTGGTGTCCACGCGGGACAGGGCATCGTACTCGACACCGCGACGGGTCTGAGGAGGACCAGGACGCTCGGGAGAATCAGTCACCGCAGGCGGCTCTTCCATCACAGGCTCCGCGGGCTGCTGAGGGGTGGCAGGTTTCTCAGCTTCAGGTTCGCGGACTGGGACTGGGACTGGAGCGGGTGCAGGGGCAGAGGTAGGGGTCACAGGCTTCTCCGGAACGGGCTTCTTCTTCATCGGAGCGGCCTTGGGCGGCGAGGACTCCTGAGATTCTTTGGCCTTGGCCTCCAGGGCGGCGCGCGCAGCGGCCACCGAGGAAACCTCCTTGGCACCGGTGCTCTTCATCGGGGGCTGCTCCCCCTTCTTCTTCGTTCCAAACATGTTCTTGAATCCAGTATTGCCAGTCTTCTTCTTCAGCTTCTTGGACTCGTCTGCCGCCTGAGGCAGGACCTCGGGTGTCTGCTCGACGGCCACAGTCTTGCTCTTGGTCTCTTTCTTGTCATTCTCGGGGGCGGCCTTCTCTACAGGCTTCTCCTTCGCCGGTTCAGGCGAGGGCGGCAAGGGAGTTGCCGTGGCATTGTCCTTGGGCGGTGGCGGAGGTCCGCTCTTTGAAGTGCTGGGTGGCAGGGGAGCGGATGGGATAGCAGGCTTCTCTGCTGCCGGCTTAGGGACAGACTCAGCTTTCTTATCATCGTCACCATCCTCAGCCGCAGCACCAATGCCCGCGCGGCTGTTGCTCAGGTAGGCCGTCCGATAAGCATTCTTGTCGTAGTTGCTCGCCCACTTCATGGCTGAAGAGGCCTCGTTGACAATGCCAGGTTGGAGCGTCATGACTGAGTTGGTCTTGGTTGAATAAGCGTCGCTACGGCCATTTGTTCCCGCCTCCTTAGCTTCGGCTTCCTGCTCGCGATGCTTCTTTTGAAGAGCAGCAGCAGCAGCCTGGATCCGCTTATGCTGATCAGGGCCAATGCTGGTCTTGCTTTGTGGCGCCTGGTTGTTGGGGCGCTTATAAGACTCCTCGATCGGATAAACCTTCTTGGCCGACGACTTGCTGCGGCTCAGCTTCGTTCCCTTACGGCTTCCAAAGCTGAAGAAGCGCTTCTTCTCCACAATTTGCGCACCAGCCTCCGGTTCCGGGGCGGCACCCTTGACCTGCTCTTCAAGGACCAGCCATTTTGTTTGCCGAATGACAGTTTCAAGGAGTGCGACACGACCGAAGACGGCCTTGCGAGCGAGAGGCTCATCGCCGGACAAACTGGTAATCCACACCCACCAGAACGAGTCGTCCAGATCCAGAGTGCTGATGCTAGCTAACTCGGCCGGCTCCAAGGAAGGCTCGTTGTCCAGCCCACGCTTGTGAGACTGCGAGCTTTGCCCCCGGGTGGCAGCAATGGGTGGAAGAACCTTGTCCGGCGGCAGCAGCAAGGGACCAACGCGGTCTTTAAGATTACCTTCATCCGTGAAGCCCGAGGACATGAAGTCCGCCCATGATGGAGTTGTGGGACGTCCCAGATCTCCAATCTGCGATTGAGGAGCAGTCTTGATCCTACTCCCAGGCTCATTCCCGGCCACGGGTGGCTTATTCTCCTCGTCCTCTGGGTCTGAATCGATTGAACCACCAAATCCAATGTCCTCAAAACGGGACCACGAAGCATCCCGCAAGCTGGTGGAGTGCTTGGATGTCGACACAGCGGACTCGTTCGTGGAAGAAATACACTTCAGAACGCGTAGACATTCGTCAGTTAGCGCGCGGATGGGGTCTTCATAATTGGAGAATTCCTGGAGGTGCCAGTGTTCATCACGATATTCAAAGTTCTTTGCCCGGCGCAGCAGGGAAAAGGGGGTCGGAGAGACGGTATCAACAATCATGACTACTTTGGTGGTCGTAACTTGAAGGAGTGTCGGTGTTTCCGGGGGATACTCGGTTGCCTCCACGAGGGATTGGAGAGAAATGGGCAGAGACGAGATACCGGTGACACCACGGGGCACATCGGGCGACAGAGAACGCAGGTAGGCGAAGAATAAGTGACTCGTAGCATCGGCGGCACTGCAAAAGTCAGAAATTATCCACGAGAAGCAATAGAAAAGCATACGCAGCCCAGTTTTTGTAGGCGGCTTCAAAGCCGTTGCCAGTGTCGACATGCTCAAAGGCCCACCATCCGGCGTATCGTGAAAGCTTGCGGCCTCCCAGACCGTTAGACTTTCCGTGAGCAGCAATGGCAGCCAGGAGATCGAAGAAGTCGAAGATAATCTTGGTGCGGGCGTCGGAGTCGACACTAATCGGGATGAAGGTCGAGAACGCGTCGCGGGCCAGATCCGAATCTGAGTTTCGTTTCAGTTATTATCGTCCCAGGATTCCACAGGTTTAGTCGCACCTTGTTCGCCAACCTTGAACAATTCATACGCCTCCCACGTAACAACACCTCCGGGCAATCTGCTCCAACACCATTTCATGACACCGCAGAGAACCTGTATCACCAAAGAATAAGCCCGCGCTCGTTGTTATCCCGGGAGACACCTCACCATCGGCTCAGTGAGCCGCAGCTCCTGCATCAACTCATCTCCGCTGACGGGGGCACCCTTATCGAAAGACTGGTTGAAGTAGTTACGGACGAAGGTGCGGGCGGCGCTCGGGTCGGAGCTCGGACGGAAGGGCAGGAGGAGGAATGGGGTATCGAGAGCTACATGCGACGAATGATCAGCAATCCGGAGAATGCGCGTGGCAGCCGTAACACCACATGGTTCAGAACGGAATCCACCCACCTCGAGCCTTCAATTCCTGCGAACAGCCTCGGATGAGGTCTTGCACCTCCTCAGGGTCGACCTCTGTGCGCTGCCAGGCGTCCGTCCATTTGGGCTTCGCGGGGACCGGATCGGCGGCGGCAGGCTTGGTCTGCTTCTTGACAGCGTTGGAGTCTTTACTCCGAAAGACTCGACTGAAGAAGGGCATCTTCGGACTCGCGTGACCGCTATAATTGGCTTCGGTGCGGTGTGGTTGGCGACGAGCTCCGTGAGTTGGGCGTAATTTCGGAACTTATTTTCTAGCGTCAACAAACAAATTAGCTGCGCGGTTTCAAAAGCGAACTGCGCCCGGAGGTGGAAGACCGACAGGTTAATTAAACGTCAGAATGGAGAGGAGCGAAAATAAAATAAAATAGGTAAGAACCAGGCCGGGATGTCCTGCAGCCCCCAGGCTCGGGCCCAAAGAAAAAGAAAGAAAGTAAGGTCCCCTGGTCTGGACCGGGGAAAGAAAGTCTGTGCTCGAGAGATGGAGCGTGCAGAGCAAAGATACAAGATATAAGAGATCAACCACAATCCACGTAGAATCGCACGTAACGAGAGGAAGGAGAGGGTGGGATAAGAAAAGTCGAGGAAATGAAGCTCAGGGGTAAAAACGGGAGTCTGGAACTTGGAACTAACCTAACCGCGATGGTCGAGACCGCCCACAAAGAAATGAAAAGAAAACGGGATTGGATCGACGACCCGCCTCGTAAAAGAAAGTAGTGAAACGGAACAAAGGTGCCTGGTGTAAATCTACTGTTTACCCAGGGTGTACGGAGAACCAAGTGTGTGCTGTGTGCGGAGAGTGGATGATACACACGGCGATCATCATCTCCAAACTGGGTTTCTTCGACCCAGGGTTCCGTGCGGGTGACAGATGACAGTGGGCTCGCTTATGTGAGTGCACGAACGAGCAGGATGCATGGTCAAGTAATTATCTTGATAGTTCGGTTCGAATAGGTATAGATTGAGGTGGATCTAGTGACTGGTCAATTGTGGCGGGGTATAGTTGGAGAATTTACGGAGTATGAGGTGACTAGGTACCCATCTCGGAGGTGGGAGCACTTCCAGTGTTGGGTGCAAACGTCACTACCTGACTAGGTAATGCCAGACAACGCACTCGACCTTTCGCACTATTGTCCAATTGACCCAGCATTGTAATCGCAGTAAGAATATCTAGGTAGTTTAGGGCGCAGCTGCGACAGTCCTGAGACAGTGCCCTACTGAGTCTCGGCATAGCCATCCCCGAGTCATAGTTCCAAGCTTAGACAATTCCCCGGGCTTCAGTGAACAATACTGGATCCGGCTCCATATCAACTCGACTTTCATGCTTAAATTCCTGCACTGCCGTCACCTTCACCACGGCCAATGAGAGGTCTCACCGCGGCTCCACCGTGACGGCCATAAATAGAACGCCTCAGGCAGGGCTGCTGATGTAAGCGTCCCCATCCCCTTCTTTTTTCCCTCGATTCTATCTTTAGAATCAACCTTTTCTGCATCGTCAATCAGCCCCCCCATCGGTTCTCCACGGTATCGCGTCTGCGGTTCGTCTTGTTGTTCCCGGACTCTGATTTTCGTTTCCCTGTTGGTTGCGTGGTATTCCCAAGTTCCACTTTCCTCCCCAGCTTCCCCTCTCGAGGCTCTTCGTGCGCGGCCTGAATAGCGCGACAAAGCCAAAGTCACGCCATACTTGGGAATAGCTTCGGGTACTCACCGCGAGGCTGGATCCTCTCTGATCTCAAATCGCCCGTGTTGCTCAAGTCGCCAGGATTCCTTGTGAAACATCTTCGAGGCGACTCGCTCTCCTGATCCCCTCAGTACCCGCGCGCATCCTGCGCCCGTAGTTGTCCAAAATGGGTCGCAGAAAGATCGAGATCAAAGCGATCAAAGATGATCGTAACCGCTCAGTGTAAGCTGCGCGCTCTACATTCAATGATACAGCTTATTGATTTTCTCGATGCAGCACATTTCTGAAGCGAAAGGGTGGGTTATTCAAGAAGGCGCATGAGCTCGCTGTTCTTTGTTCCGTGGACGTCGCAGTCATTATCTTCGGTCACAACAAGAAACTTTACGAATACTCTTCTTGTGACATGCCCGAGGCCCTTGGGCGCTATCATTACGTGAGTTGGCTTTTACTGTTGGTGGCGAAACCGCGACTAATCTCATCATTCTCCAGTTCGGTTCTCCCCATGAACACAAAGGACCTGGTGATTTTGAAGGCAAACGCGACGATGAAGATGAGGAAGATGAAACTACTCCGGCCCCCGAAGAGATGCAAGCCCAGCAGGGCCACCCTGCCGTTCCACCCCACCTCCAACAGCCCGGGTTCCAACACATTCACCATGCTCCGTCTGCGTCTCCTCCCATGCCTAACGGCATTCCGATATCGCGACATGGCACTCCACTATCGCAGGGTGTCTCACGGCCCACGTCTAGAAACCACACCCGTCGTGTCAGCTCGAACCTTGGCCCGCATGGACACGCTACTCCGCCGCCGCCTCCTGCGCCTCAAAATGGATTCGGATATATGCACAACCCTTCCATGTATAACCCCAATGTTCACTCGGCCATGAATCAGCAACGCCCCGGGCAATACCAGCAATACGGGCACCCTCAACCCGGTCCACAGGGAACGCCGCCTCAGGCAATGCACCACCAGCACGGCATGCCCTCCCAACCCATGCCTCCCCATCAAGGCACGCAGCATTTCCAACACCCCCACGCGGTAGCCTCGCAGCAGATGGGAATGCCGCCGGGATCGCATGCGCCGGTGCAACAAGTCACACAAGCGTATATGTCGGAGCCGGGCAGAGGGTCTATGCCACCTGCATATGCACCGGAGTCCCAGGATCGTACGGCTCCAGTAAATGAGGGCTCGCAAGACAATGTGTCGGGTGGTTTGAAGTCGGAGCAAGCCCAGTCACCGCCTCAGTCTAGGTCGTTCTCCAAGTCTCGCAGTATCTTTACCCCGATCGACGATCGGGGTTCGGTCCTTGCCCGGCATTTCGGGGCGGGGGCGCCGGCATTCGAGTCACCTCGTGCGAATCAAGCAATGAAGCCGGACTCACGGGGTAATTCACCCGATGCCAAGAGTACGCCTATGAGTGAGACTTCGCGTCCACAGTCAATGTCCTCGGCTGCAGACATCAAGCGGCCCACTCGAAGTAATAGTGGTGCGCTCACGTCAAAACGCCCTCAACTCAAGGTACAGATCCCAAGCGAGAACTCTGATCGGGGCAGCACGACGGGTGAATCATCTTCACGCGACTCTGCTGGCAATAAAACGGTGACACCTGCGAAAGACAATCCTCCTACGGCAGGGGTGGTTCTACCACCCCCATCGCCATCCGCAGGAGCGATCCTCAGCGCTGGCGCCCAGGGACCTCCAAATCCATTTGCTCGACCTCCGCCGCCCGCTACCACAGCTCAGAACAATGCACATGGAAACAATGCCGGCAATGCGAACAATGGAAACGCCCAGAATAAACACGAAACGCCGATATCTGCCCTACCAAGCCGATTCATGTCGGATGCCCTTCTCCCATCACCGTCCAGTTTCTTCGCCGATGACTGGGCCTTTGGCCGCTCAGGACCAGATTCGAACTTATTGCCCAGTCCATTGAATTTCCCAACCCCGGCGGTGCAAAGCGGACCCAGCTTCTCGCGCGATGATGAACAAGATAAGAAACGCAAGAGCCCGGAGAGCGGGTCCGGAGGAGAGGGAGCCAGCAAGAAGGCAAAAACCGATGGGAGTTAAAATACCCGATTCACGGGCATTTATAGCCCGGCCTTTGACATGGTTTCGAGTGCACAACCTCGAAACTGAAGGATGTCCAGGTCGATATCCGCTTTCTCCAATCCACAACCACACACCTCTATTTCGTGATTCTTTACCTGATTTGGTTTAAGTCTAGGATCTCATGCTCTTTATACCCCAGTTCTATACCTTCCACTTGAGTCCTATCTTTTCTTTTTGTCTTTGATATTTACCACCGTCTTATGTCTTGGGCTTTTTGAATTGATCACAACAGACCGTCTCTTTTCATATTTTCTTTATTTTCTGTACCGGATGCTTTCGATTCTTGGGTATTTTGGATTTTGGACCGGCGTTGACACGTTGGGGTGATGTATATACAGGCTTTATCACTAGTGACAGAAATCTCAGTGTTTTCATGCCATATCTTTCATTCTCGATACACCAGTCAGCCATATCCACCGGAATCGTGACAAGAAAAGGTCACCGAACGAGATCCACCAGCAAAGTGTTAAAAACAACTATCATCGGGGCACCTCAAGACATCATCTCTACATGAATGACATGTGCTCGTTTTCAGATGAAAAACATATCTTCTATAGCTTGAATTCCAGGAGTATCGGACTGTATAAGAGGCATCTCCTATTCTACCATCCGAAAAGAAAATGCTTTCGATTAAGCACATCGAACGACATCCTATTTTCCGACATGACGTAGCTACAAACGGCCTAGGGTAACGAAAATTGTCGGGCCCCCGCACCTAACCCCTCGATTACAGTCGCCAGGACAGTCCGGTGTTCGGCGATTGAAAGCGCGGGAGATATGCACACCGCAGACGCCGAGACAACTATAAAAGAGCATGACACGGGTGGTCTCCGCTCATCCTTCTAAACTTTGATTCCACCAAGGTACACATCAACAATATACCCAATTCCTATACCATGACTCTCACTGGTAGCTGCATGTGTGGCGGCATCCACTACTCTGCTGATGGTTCGTTCATTTCGCACCAAGATTCGAGATTGTCGAGGCTAATTGAGTGATAGTGGACAAGTACTTGTCGGCGCTTTGCCATTGCACTGATTGCCAGAAGGTAAGCAAGACTTGAGTTTCCCGAGTAAACTGAACGATTCTAACACGGAACAGTGGACTGGAGGCGCATTCACTTCCAACGCCGTCGTGCCCCGTGCCAGCTTGAAGGTGACCAAGGGTAAGTTTTCACATTCATCAAGTTCTGCGTCGACAGTCTAACGTCAATTTCCCTTCACATAGGTACTCCAGCCTCCTACGACTCCAAGGGTGACAGCGGCAAGATCAACAAGCACTTCTTCTGCCCTACCTGTGGATCGAGCCTGTACACCGAGCTGGAGCTTATGGCGGACATGACCTGCATCAAGGCTGGCAGTCTGGATAACGGCGGAGCCAACTTGGGTGGCAAGGTCGACATCGAATTCTATGTGAAGGATCGCCCTAGCTACCTTGCTCCCGTTGAAGGTGCTAAGCAGGAGCCGGCGTTTGGTTAATATGTTAGCCGCGAAGCCGGCGTTTGATGCAGGGTGCGGGGTTGTGGAGATGTGCAGGTGCGGAGCTGCTTAAGGATGTGATCTACTCTTAAAGTAGGAGTAGCAACGAATAGAACTTGATATTGAGAAGACGGTGTTAATCGGGTTTTATGTGATTGTTGGTCAGCGAAGTTGCTGAGAAATAAAGTCGCGGTTCGTCTCCACTGCTGCAACCCCTCGGTTCTCGCTGGATCCGACGTCAACCGGCTTATTCATAGCTACAATCCTTCCAAGACTGGAGAACCCAGCGTGATTTACTTAAATATCCAATATCGGATGAAAGCCTGCTTAGGTAGGTCGGACGTCTAAAAACTTGACCGTCTCACTTTTCACACCTGAACCACCTCAGCAAATTCCTCGCATCCGACCTTATCTGGTCTGAGACGTCAGACCTCACATCGAAGATGGCCGAAGCAAACACGAACCAACTTCTTTCCAACAGGGCCCAAGATGTAAGCAACGGAATGGCTGTGAATCTCATATGGGACATTTTGAGCGACACTTGGAGCCCGTCGACCAATCCGGGAGGCTACGTCAATGTCGGAGTCGCGGAGAACGGCCTCATGCACGACGAGCTCCTCAAATATATCAACACGAAGCTTGAACTGCCTGCCAAGTACCTCACTTACAACGATGGAGGAGGCGGATCGACCAGGCTTAGAAGCGCCGTGTCCCAGTTTCTCAACCGCAATCTGCACCCGTTCAAGCCGCTAGAAGCCGACCAACTGGTCATCACAAACGGCGTCTCGTCTGCAATCGAACACGTCTCGTGGGCATTTGCAGACCCCGGCGAAGGCATTCTCCTGGGTCGACCGTACTACGGAACTTTCATTCCCGATCTTTCTCAGCGTCCACAGTCAACGGTGGTCCCAGTCAACTTCGACGACGTCGACCCGCTCGGCCCCAAAGCCGTGGAAAAGTACGAGAATGCCTTGCTAGAGTTCCAACAGAGCACCGGTCAAAGGGTCAAAGCCTTGATGCTCTGCCACCCGCACAATCCACTCGGCCGCTGCTACCCGCGCGGCGTTATCATCGAGCTGATGAAACTGTGTCAGAAATACCAAATTCACCTTATCAGCGATGAAATCTATGCACTATCTGTGTGGGACAATACAATTGATCAACACCCTCCGCCGGTCAAATTTGAATCCGCCCTATCGATCGACCCGAGCGGGATCATTGATCCCCGTCTGGTACATGCCCTTTGGGGCATGAGCAAGGACTTTGGGGCGAACGGAATTCGCCTGGGCGTCATCATATCCCAACATAACATCGACTTCCACAATGCGTTGAAGGGAATTTCTCTGTATTCTTACCCATCGGGCATTTCGGATCATTTGACTGCGCTTATATTGGAGGATTCTCGATTCACCGACTCTTATATCCAGCAGAACCAGAAGAAGCTGTCGGATTCTTATACATACACTGCGACCTACGTGAAGAACCATGGCATTGAGTATGCCACGGGGTGCAATGCTGCTTTCTTCCTTTGGGTAAACCTGGGCAAGAAGTATCGCGAGCTGCACCCGGAGGTATCCGAGGATGAGGATATCGGAGAGAAGGTGATGTCACAGTTACTGAAACATAAAGTGTTCTTGGCTAGTGGTGCTCTCTTCGGGTCGGAGAAGAGCGGTTGGTTCAGGATTGTATTCTCACATCCGAGGGACTATTTGGAGGAGGCTCTGAAGAGGATCCTCACGGCTCTTCAGGATTAAACTCATGTAGTGAGGCGACACGCACCGTGCATTTTTACAAATCTCAGATTCGGATATATTCCACCGGTGAAACCAAAGCATTAGTTAAATGGCATGTAAATTCCGAATAAAAAGTCTAGCGCTGTCTATTAATCTAAGGACATAAAAAACCAAGTCTATAAATGCCGCCCTCCTTTCCCATGACAAATGTTTCTTTCTAAAAAGGCCTCAAACCTTAGCCACCTCAGTGATAGCATACCGACTCCAACTGCGAATAGCCGGTCCAAAGCGATAGAACACATACGGCACCGGCACCATGATAGCGCTGATACAGCCGAGAATAGTGAGCGTCCAGTGAACACCCATATTCTTATAGAATGGAATTCCAACAATGGTCATCCCTCCAGCAGCGCAATAGCGCGATACAGTCATGAAGCCTAGTGCCGAGGCGGCGTAGATGCCGTACGAGTCAATCACGTACATGTAAGAACTGATGAAGACGCAAATGGTGCCGAGGCCGAAGGCAGATGATGCGATGATAGGGGACCAGACTGAGATGGATGGCTGTTTCGGGTTAGCAGTAGTTCTATCAAAGCACGGGGGGAGGGGGTACGCACGAAGTCAGTCCAGCCCATCCAGAACAAACTGATGGGAATAAACGGTGCGCCGAACATGGCAAACCAGAGCCGGATTTCGGGTTGGGTGTGCACGTTGTCTAGAGCGCGAGGGTCGACTGTTGGGTCGGCGCCATTTACAGCTTGGGCAGCTTGCGTGAAGTCCTTCTTTGTCCCCCTGTAGATGAAGGGGAGAAGAAGCCCGGAGAGCATGATCCCGACGTACATGGCGACCCAGGTGATGTTTGTCAGGCCCTGAGATAGGCCATGCATGTCGGTGAAGATAAAGGCGTATCCATCGAAGAAGGTGAATAACACAATGTACAATACAGTCATGTATAGAGAGATCAGCAGGATGATGGGTTCGTGAATGGTGATGAGAAACTGGCGCTTCATCGCACCGCTGATACGGCTAAACAGGGCGATTTTCTCCATGTCCATTTCTGAGCGGAACCGTGGGTCTCCCGTCATCTTGCGCAGATGCTTGCCCTTCCATTTCAGGAGAAGCGGGGCGTAAGTTTCAGGCTGAAAGAGGATGATCAAGACGCATATCGCACCGGACCCGATGAGGATGATCCAGCTTGTCCAGCGCCAGGAGAGAACGCCCGTCTGTCCCATGTACGAAGCAACGGCGGGACCCAGCACCGGTCCGCCGAAGGAGAGAACGGCGTACATGGGGAAGTAGATTGTCTTTTCCAACGGATTCCATAGATCGGCAATGGTGCCACCGGCGCACGTCAGAGGTGGACAGCCAAAGATGCCCGCCAGGAACCGAAAGGCAAGTTGGGCACCGATGTTAGGTGCCAGAGCAGAACCCATAATGAAGATCATGAACAGGGTCAAAGAGCCCACGTATACGGCATTGCGACCAAGGATCTCCGAGAGCGGCCCGCTAACCAAGGAGCCAGCAGCGAAGCCGAGTAAATAAAGGCCTAACGAAATCAGCTATTTTGCACGAGAAAAAGAAGTCTGCTAGATGGGGGTCGGGAAATACCAGTCACTAGGGAACCCACGACATCACTGACGTGGAATGCCTCGGTGTTTTGGGGCAGCACGCCCGAGTTGATAGATGATGCCGCGCCAACGATCCAACCCAACGCAGAAACCAGTAGCGTCGCGGTCAAACGCGAGGCGAAACTGTAGTTCCGCGGATTTTGCGGATCATCTGGACCATTCCAGCCAACAATGAAGAGGTGGGCAGGCTGATCCGGGGACTCGGATTGCCTCTGAACATCGATACCGGCAATCGAGTAGGCTAAGGCGGTTCTACTGGATCCGCGAGAAGCGGATCTTGCCAGAGGACTTTGATTCGACCTGGGCACATGTTGATTGACGTCCTCTGGATTCACCGGCGTATCTGTATCCGAATCACGCGCAGCAATCTGGGTCTCCTTCACGGGGAAGGCATTGTCTAGCTGCGAGCGAACAGAATTGCCCAATCGTCGGTACTGCAGATAAGACTGCATCTTCGCCTCGGGATTAGACTGAAATTTGGAATTCCCTGGGTTGTGTTCTCACCGGTCAGTCGCCAATCTGCGAGTCTCTGACCCCGGCAACGTTCCTGCTAGCGAGGCAGGAGAAAATATAACGAAGAAATGAATCATCATCCACATCAGTTAGGGTCTTTAAAAGTCTCCGGTCCACTGCTGATAAATCGCATTGATTCAGCGAAGCCTTCAAAAGGTCCCACAAGGTGGGTCGTTGGCGAATCCTCGAACTCCGAATCTCCGAGCTCAATAATGTACCTGCCACGCTGCATTCAGTCGACACGAATTACATTTGAAAGATATTAGAGTTGTGTGCATGAATTTCAATTTGAATTTGAATTGTCCATGGCAGTCATTACTTCTGCGCGTAACGTTAAAAGAATACAACGGTGATCACCAAAAAAAAAAAAAAAAAAAAAACAAGAAAATTAGGCTCGGATTTAATGAAGCAAGGCGGCAAGTGGAGCGAGCCTCTTGGTCTCGGGGAGGCGAAGGTTCGGAGTCTAGTCCGACCGTCAAACCTGCCGACAACTTTTATCTTTTTGACCTTGACTACCGCTACGAACCGACGAGAATGACGAGTCGAGTTCGTACATGCAAGGCAAAGAACCTGCAGTGACATGTCGACGGAGAGAGGCGTAGAGAGAAATACCTACAGGGAAATACCTACAGGCGAATACCTACTTTGTCGGCAAAGACCCACATTCAAGCAGAGCATCGCGATTTTGTATTTGTAACGTTAAAAAACTACCGTCGATCCGCGCAAGCTCGGCCATGATCCAAGAGTGGATGGCAGCCAGAAACTTGCTCTTCAAGTCTCATCAGCCAAGAGCTATTCAATCATCTATGCAGACGCGATGGTCTTGAAACAGTATACATAAGTAAACGAATTAGGTCGGCTCATTAAAGACCAGTTGGATTTGAGTATGTATCTATCAGTATGTGCAGTTTTCCCTGTCCAAGATTCCGCCATGAAAGCGCCAGATCGCAGAGAAACGCCAGACAGATTGCGATGCAGATGCGAAGAAGGGTATGTGTGATTAAGTACACGTATGTATTAGACATTGAATAATTTTGTACAGCGAATAGGCTGAAGGGTGCGGAGAGGAGGTTATAAAGAGACTAGGCCTCGGCCTCGGGCTTGACATCTGTCTTGCGCTGCGAGTCGATTAACTCTTGGCGAGCCCGCTCCTGCTCGGCAAGACCGGTCTTCTGGATCGTATGCGTTTTGCTGAGCTCGCGGGGGCGGATGAAGCATGACAGGACAAAGCCAACGCCACCGATGCAAGCATAGAAGATCCACATGCGGTTCAGGGCGAGAGTGAACGCATCGAGAACGACTTGTCTCTGGTGGGGGTCTAGGCTCTTCACGAGAGACTTGGTGGTACCGGCGAACGAAGACGAGATCTCGGCGGTGCGCTCGGCGCCAATGGCGGCGATAAGCTTGCCGGCTTGTTTACCCATGATGTTCTGGTAGATGACGGTACCGAGGACGACAGACATGGAGGTGGAGAGTTGACGGACGAAGCCGAAGGTGGCTGTTGCGGTGGCCATGTCGGCGGGGCGGATGTTGGCTTGGAATGCCACCAGGGGTGCCTGGAAGTTGGGGCCGACGCCGACACCCGCAATAAGCTGGAAAATGATGATGCGGGCCCAGGAGGCGTAGGGCTTGAGATCGATAAACAGGCCGAATCCGAGGGTCATGAAGAACATGCCTGCGATGATGCATTCGCGATAGCGGCCGGTCTTCTTCATAACGACACCTGTACCGGCGGAGACAAACGAGAGAGCCAGGACCAAAGGGAGGACGTAGACACCGCTGAGAATCGGACTCGCCAGCAGGACGGTTTGGAAGTAGAGCGGAAGGTAGTAGGTACCGGCGATGAAGACGAAGCCGTGGCAGAAGCAAACCAGAAGGATGAGCACGTTGTACCACTCGTTGAACAGGCGAATGGGAATGATGGGATATTTGGCGAGCTTCCACTCGGAAAAGCCGGCAAGAACCCAGGTGACCACACCAAAGACAATGAGACAGATAACGGTCGCGGAGGCCCAGGGGTAGTTGACGCCCCCGAACTCAAGACCGAAGAGGAACATGAGGGTACCACCGATGATCAAGAACGTTCCAGCCCAATCGATATTCCGCAGACCGGCCAGGAACGGCGTCTTGGGGGATTCAATTTGCAGGAAGAAGAACAAGATGACGAGCGAAACGCCGCCAATAGGAAGGTTCAGATAGAAGCACCATCTCCAGGTCACGTCAGTGGTGAAGGCACCGCCAACGATAGGTCCCAGCGCACCGGCAATAGCCCAAGTGGCACCGAATATACCGTAGTACATGGGTCGGTCTCTCATACTGAACAAATCCGAGACACTGATATTGGCGAGAATGATGATTCCACCACCGCCGACACCTTGAATGGCACGTCCGGAGATGATCATGGCCATGTTATTGGCCAAAGCACAGATCAAACTGCCAACAAGGAAAGCGACGTTGGCCAAGAGGATGATGTACTTTCGTCCCCAGATGTCACTGATTTTGCCCCACAGAGGAATACAAGCCGCATTTGCAAGGAGATAGGATGAGGCAATCCACGAATATCCACTCTCGGAGGCGCCGAAGTTCGCAGCGATAGTGGGGAGTGCAGTTGAGATAATTGTCATATCCAAAGCTGCCAGGAACAGAGCCAGACAGAGAGCGATCATGACAACGATGATCTTCTTCTTGCCCATCTTCGCCGCTTGTGAAGGAGTTCGGTCTAGTACCGCCCCAGAAGGCTTTTTCTCGAGTGCAGTATCATCATCGGCATGGGTCTCTCCATCCTGCTCCGTCTTCACAGGTTCCTGGGTCGGCACAGACTCCTCAACATCGGATTTGGTCTCATGAAGCTGCGGTGCGACCGTGTCGGCACTGGATGTATCGCGGTCATTGTGTGAGACCGCCATGGTAGAGAATTAGACAAAGTCCGATTATCGACTCAAGACAGAGAGGACAAGAATTTGCGGGGATGCAGAGCCAAGGCCGAGACGTCGGGGATTAATTGATCGATCGGCTGTGCGATCGCCACGATGACAAGTACACTTCTATCGAGGGCTCTCGTTTCAGAGAGTGTTGGATAAGAAAAGTCAGACTCTTTCAAAGCGACATGGTCAAGGTTTTGTAACAAAGGCGCGCGTTTGAAGAGTCAGAAAAATCCTTGACGTTAACGCAACCCGAACGGATCGGATCGCGCCACGGGTTTTTGGAGCCCCGAAAAGCCGAACCGCCCAGCTTATGTCCGAGTCTATACGAGATACTCTCCCATGAAAGAAGCCACCTGCACGTTCTCTACTGAGCGGTCTGACTGACGAGAGTTTTAAAGTCCCGGACTTGTAGATTTGACGCTTTCGGATTGGGCAATGTGAGTTGCGACGAAGCAAGGGGTGGGTCGGAGATAACGGCTTCGATGTGTTCTCTCCACTACAATGACAGCTGCCTGGAAGAAATGGATATTTAATACATTAAAACACATTGAATAATCTTGGAGTAGTTTGTTTGTTGTTTCTTACAGGAAAATAATGGTGATGTGAGACGGAAGATAATGGTTATGCGACGCCGACGCGTGGTTCTGCACCACGTTCTAGATTGACAGGTCGGCTAAGCCTCGGATTGGGGCTATCGCCTCGCCTACATGCAAGATCTACAGGTTACCAAGGATAACGTGGCAACCCTTTCGGAAAAGCCATCGGTAGACATTCCCAGTGTGTCCTGTAGATCATGTGAAACCTGATGTGCTGCTTTCATGGGCGGCTGCGCCCGATTACCAAAGACGGAAATGAGCTGCTCCCGGAGGCCTACTACATTACTCGGAAATTTCCAAAGTTGATTAAATTCGTGATAGCCTATTTGTTTGCTGGATTGCGGTGACTAGATAATGCCCTAATAAACATGCAAAGACCTTTTCCTAACGACTCTATGGTGGGAAGATGGCGGAGGGGTATATAACATAGAAAATGTCGATAGCCCGAAGACCACAAACGAGAAGCAACGATGACAACGAAAGATGCAAATGCTAGCTCAACAGACAGATGACCGAGGAAGTATCAATCCTGTAGCTGGAGAATCTCTGGAACATTCATCAGTCAGCCATCCACTTAATATTGCCCATCCCGAGGGAAGAAAGCACATACCGGTCAAGAACTCCTCAAAGCTCACCGTAATATATCCATCCCGATCATCATCATACCGCTTAAACACATCCGTCATGCGCTTCAAACTAATACACGCCTGCACAAAGAGATCGAAGCTCATGCCATTGCGACCCGGAACAGGGCTCTTCGGCGGTGCCGTCATGTGCCTCGTCTTGCTCTCAAACGCCGTAAAGAGCACCGAGACAAACTGCGGACTCAAGCGGTATCCGAACGCGACCAGCGCCTTCTCAAACTCCTGCAGACTGATCCGCCCGCTGCGGTCTTCGTCGAACCGGTCGAACAGTTCCCGCCACGCGGCGAGATACTTCCACAGCGAAACGAACTCGTCAAAGTTGATAATGCCGTTGCCGTCTCTGTCGAACATGCGAATCATCATTTTGACCGTGCGCGGGTGGAAGGATGTGTAGTCTCCGTTCACGAGCGCGGAGCCCAGCTCGTGCTCGGTCAACGAGCCGGAGTGCGACGAGTTCGCGGCCCGAAAAAGGGGGAGCAGCTGTTGCGGATCATCGCCGGGCGCTGACAGCGGCGGGGGTTGGGGGGATTGTGGAGGGCGAAAAGAAGGCGGAGGCCGATTGCGCTGAGGTTGAGGCGGCGGGCCGAAGCCGTAGTTCTGAGGCGGCGGGGAGGGATGCAACGGATGCGGCCGGTGCTGGCTTGGGGGCGGGTTTGCTGGCGATGGGCGGCCGTTGTAGGAGTGCGGAGTATGAGGGTCTTGCGGGCGCGGGGAAGGGTTGCTATACGGTTTTGGCGGAGCACTGGCGACTGGGACGCGTGGAGGCACGCCGCTCGGCCCTGATTGCGGTGGCCGCGAAGGAAGTGGTTTGTGGCTTTGGCTCTGGTTTCCCGACACCTGCATGGTTCCGATCATCTGCGCGACCTGGAGATCTTTAGCAAGGCGACGGTTGCGAGTTCAGCGCGATGATAGATACCTGCTCGGGCTCAGCGTGTCTATGTCATTATATCAGGTCAGCGATCAAAGAGCCTTTGTGTTTTCGTGTTTCTGGCTTTGACTCACGCTGGCAGCGCGTCTGGGTTGTAACTCTTGTTGTAAGCCATGATCGCCCGCACTGACGCAATGGGACAAGGAATGGAGCGCAACAATCGAGACAAGGACAACCTTGCCGTGGCGAGTGTCCGAAGCGGTACCAAGGTAAGGAAGGGTGAAGGGAGGCGACACGGAGAGGGAAGGATTTGAGAGTAATTTCAGGGCTGTTCAGACCCAAGGCGGAGCCGTGGGGCTGTGGTTCATGATTTTTAGCCAAGATCGATCCGTCGAACAACGGTGCTTGCGCAATGGGACTGGTCCCC
Organism: Penicillium sp. S103-07; assembly: GCA_037042055.1. Lineage (NCBI taxonomy): Eukaryota > Fungi > Ascomycota > Eurotiomycetes > Eurotiales > Aspergillaceae > Penicillium > Penicillium sp. S103-07. Next base: position 105,644 of record JAXQJQ010000019.1, on the reverse strand, counting down.
ACCTGGCCTAAATGAGGACTTCCCCCTTTTGTTCCTGGAATGTTCGGAGTTGTCTGTCAGCCCTATGCGATGGATATATTATGACCTCGGTTCCCCAGGCATTGCGCTGTAACACAATTAGCTGGCGACTCGGTAACCTCCACCTGGACATGGATAAATCCTGAATCATGTCCAATTCTAAAGTTGCTACCTAAGAAGTGCCCCACCGGAGTTATAAATATACCGTGGGGTACGAATACGATATACGGGGGCCGTAGTTAATTAAGATCTCCGGACAATATCTCTCACGCTTGCTGCCTGCTCTTCCAAAACCTGCAGTATCTCATCCCATGCCTTAGCCTGGAACCGCTTGCCTTCATCCCCAGTAGTCAGGGCAATAGATTCACTAAAATGGTCAGCAATATACTCATTCAAGATTGACATCAAGGCATACTCGAGATATCCATCACTCCTCCAACATTTCCCTTGTGACTCTGCACCTTGCACCGTCGCACTGACCAAAGACCGACTACCCTGCTCAGTTGTGCGCGCAAAGAGCTTGTACATCAACCATACGAGCCATCGTTCGTAGAACCTGTCGTACTGCCGCCCAAGCGATGATTGGCAAAGTCCAGGGCTCACAGTATTGATAATGACTTGCAGTGTACCGTCTTCATTGCGAACCAGGTTGGAGAGGTTTTTCGTCATGTACTCCAGAAGTAGTTTCGAAATACCGTACTGTTTCGGACCCTTGAATTGGTGAGGATCGTTCACATGCTCGAGTAGTGGACGTTCTGTCCGGAGAGACTCTGCCTTGACGCGCACAAATTGTTGACTGGAGACAATACTCAGGTGGGTGGGATCGGTGTCCGAGGAAGATTCCCTCAGCTTGGGAAGAAGCAGTATTGCCAGTAGTGATGTGGACAAAGTGTTGACTTGTAGTATCTCTTCCCAGCCCTCGGGCGACTTGGTGTACTCACGGTTCCACAAACCAGCATTGAGTAAGGCGATGTCCACTCTTTTGAGCTCATCATTGACGCGTCTGGCAAAATTTTGGACACTTTGGAAGCTGCTCATCTCGAGCTCCCAGACTTGGATCACACCGGGCCGATTGGTGTATTTTTCAAGCATTTCTTTCGTGCGATTGCCACGCTCTAAGCTGCGACTGCCGATAACCAGCGATGTCACGCCCTGATTGAGAAATTTGATGGCGGCTTCGTACCCCAGGCCGGAAGTGGCTCCTGTTAATATGACTGTTTTGCCGGCGAAGGAGATCCCTCGCGGGTCTGTGGGAGGGGTGTACTGCATTTTGAGCAGCCGGAATAGACCCGCCATTTTAGATTCATTCAGTCACGGAAGAAGACCGGAGAGTTGTAGGTATTATTGTTGATCAAGGTTATTTATCGATGCCATGAAATTGATGACATGGGACGTGCTGAGTCATGAATTTTCGCCGACAGCCAATCACGAGAGGCCAGACATTGTATAGGAGGTGCAACCGAGAGCATCATTCTCGAAGCCGTCATGGCTCGAAATATTATTTAAAAAGGACCCTTAAGGGTCAGAGATTGGGATACATATCGGAATGCCATAGGAACGTAAGTGAACTGTTTGCTACGGATTGTAGATTGTTCCTTTGAGGATCCAATGGTACGCCGCACCTTGTAGTGCCTGGACATCTTCCAGAGGAATCACTAGTCGTAGGCTGATACGTGAAATCGCCTTCAAGAGTAACTCTCTCATAGTCTAGACTCTTCACTTCATCAGACCAAATGCTAGGATACCTCCCATTAGCTCACCACAGTTCAAAATGACGAGCCAGAAAGCAAACACTGCAAACAGACCGGATGAAGTGGATTAATATCTCAGCGAATGTCGGGGCCACATTGAATCAAGTATACGCGGCGCAGGATCCCAAGTACATAAGAATATCCCAGCTGCATCATCTCATTCGCCTTCGGATCCCGGATGAGAGAGCCTAGCAGCCACCCAAACCAGCATTTCAAGCCCAGCCCATCGAATCACAGCTTTGGGACATATCAACCTCCCGGCAACGATGGCAGCAAGCTCGCAAGGCCACCAGGTCCATCCCGGTGGCCGGACATGGAAGAGCCACTTTCCCAAAGGTGATCTGTGGGTATTTGGTTACGGGTGAGTTTGTTGGGGTCTTTTCTTAAGAAGGAGACACATTGGACCCGTTTCCCTACCATTTCACCGGACCAGCCCGCTAAGGCTCGTGCAGGAGCTTGATCTGGAAACCACCGCCACACTACGGTACGTGATATCGATACATAATACGCGATCATGATACGCGATTATTGTACCCGGTGGCAATAACCCAGAAACCTCACCCCCCACCCGCCATTCCAGGATCCCAGGATGATCCCCACTAATTACACCGTACAGACCAACGGGTCCCAGGCTACATCGAGGGCTACGTACGACGATTCTGGCAGGTATGAAAAACACCAAACTGCGTCCTAAATACCGTTAGAACGGCATTATCACGGCATCAAGTCTAGAGCAATCAGAAGCTGACATCAGGCCCACGGTGGCGTTTTCCACTTTAGGCTAGGTATGTTGTTCGCTGGGACCCCGCCGGCTGGGCCTTAAGCCTATCGTCTTTCGCCTACCGTATCGGCAGTTAGGGATGCTGATTTCGGCCAATAGTACCGATCATCGAGGCACGCCTGAACAGCCGGGTAGAGTGGTTACTGTTATTGAGCGGACTTTTTGGGAGACGCTTGATGATCCGGTATGAATCTTTTCACTTTCAAAGGGGGGTGTTTATCACTCTCGAGAAGGGGTTTCAAGAGCAGTTTTCAGCTAATGACTACAACAGTTGGCGAAAATCGAGTCCGAATCAGCCTCTACTGGCAAGGTCTGGGGCGCCGCGTACCACATCCCATCGTCGCATGCCGAGGAAGTCCACGACTACTTGGATGAGCGCGAGATCGACGGTTACAGCGTGCACTACACGCCCTTCTATCCGCTCTCAGAAGGACCCTCGAAATTTACAGTAGACGACTCGGCCCCGATCATCTGCATGGTGTATATCGGACAGCCGACCAACCCGCAGTTTCTGCGGGATCCGTCACAGCGAGACCCCCAAGCAGTGGCGCAGGTTATTAGCGCCGGACATGGACAGAGTGGGAAAGGCACGGAGTATCTCTATCTGCTAGAGAAGGCGCTTGAAGGTCTGGGTCTGGGGACGGCAGATGTACATGTCACGGATTTGGTAAGACGGGTTAAGGCGATTGAGGCCGCGGGCGAGGGCGAACAGGAAGAGAGGGAGGCCGAGGAGAGTGTCAAGCGGTCTCTGGCGACAACTGAGGCGATGGCAGAGGATGATAATATTGAGTAAGATAGATTAGATGAGACTACCATGTTGTAGATATCCGTGGTATCCGGGAAACTGAATAGAGCCACCTGCATCGGACATGATCCCAGATCTCGATGACTGCACTATGCCGTTAACTTTAACTTCGAACTTGAACGAGCCATTATCTCAGATATGTAGGTACTGGAAGCATCTCGTCCACATAATGCTGCCACGAATTACAAAAAGCAAGCTGGGGCAGATCAGACATGAGCCAAATTAATACCAGGGCCGAAGTCCTTTTTACCACGGCAACCTCAAGGACAAAGCTGCCTCGTTGCGAAACGTAAAATTAGGAGAAAGTAAACCGTCGCATAATCCATCTTCATAACCAGATCCCGTCGTTTGCCGACCCGCACTGCATCAGATTCCATGTCTCGTCAATCCATTTGTAAGAAGAAAAGCATTCGATGAAGATTTTGTGCAAGCAGAAGGAAATGCCAATGGGGTATTGCGCGCATTACGAGGTTAGTTGCCCTGCTCCGGGGCCGGGGCTTGGTTGTTGTTGCGCCAGCCTGGGTCAGCTATCTATCAGCCTTTTTGGACACAAGAAGTAACAGTTGAGGAACAATACTCACCACCGCCACCGCCGTATCCGGCATTCGCACCACCACCTATGCGAGAATTAGATTATTTGGGACGACTTTTATAGGGGAGCCGGAGCGCCGATAACAGATACTCACCGTAGCCGCCGCCATAACCACCGCCGTAGCCACCTCCGTTGCCATTATAGGGCTGCTGGCCATATCCTCCGCGGTTATAACCACCGCCCCCGCCGAAACCACCGCCGCCCTGGTAGCCGTTGCCGTTGCCAGGCTGCTGGTTATATCCGCCGCGACCCTGGAAGCCACCCTCGGGGCGGGGTGGGCGGTCAAAGGCCTTGTCAACACGAATGACACGTCCGTCGAATCTATAAAGCCGGTGAGTTGTCTGTTCATCAAACGTGACCGACAGCAGTGGTCTTGGAATAACTTACTCCTGGTTATTCATGGCGCTCATTGCGGCATCGGCCTCCGCCTCAGTAGCGAAGCGGACGAAGCCAAAACCGCGACTGCGCAGAGTGGCGCGGTCCTTGACGACGATCTATGAGAATTCGGGTTAGGCTGCGGCTCAGATGTGAAGACTTGTGGAGATTGTAGATCACTGACAGCTTCCTGAATTTCGCCGTACTGCTGGAATCCATCGCGGAGAGTGTCATCGTTGGTGTGCCATGAGAGGCCGCTTTAGATTGACGGGGATCGAGTCAGTTCGGTATCGCAATGTGAAAAAGCGGGGAGATAGCGGGACATTTTTCGAGGGGGAAAAAAAGGGAAAACCCCACGGAAAATAATCACAAGTTAAGAAGTGGACTTACTGAACGAAGAGCTTAGACATGATGTCGGGCGGTTTGAAGCTTAGAATCAAGAGACACTGGAAATGACTTAGAGCCGAGGGAAAGAAACACCTGGAAGCAAAACCCACAGAAGTCAGAGAAGGGATAAGGAAGGTGAAGGTTGTGCCGGGCGAGGAGATCCTAGTGGTTACGGAACGAGTCAGCAGTCAAACCCGTGTAACAATCACACTGCCTTAGCCTCAGGCTCCCGCTTCCCTGGACTGCCCGGCCGCCAATCGCAGCGCTTCAAAGAGAAAAATGATGCTTACCGGTCCTGTATTTGGGACAAACGAACAAGCGACAGGGGATACCCTACGCAGAGAGGAAGGTTCCAAGGTTTCCTTCGACTGGGCAAAGGGGGGAGGGGACAGAATGTCCTTTGCAGCAAAGATAGTACTTCTGGCCTTTTGCAGCTCCGGCCGAACCTTGAACTGATGGATTCTCGGGACCCGGCGGCCTGTCCAGACGGTTCTCCATCAATCAGATGTCACCCGAGGCTGGATCTGATTGATGAGCCCCGCTAGCTGGTATAGGCTGATACTGAGCACGCCCCTCGCTTAGTTAATTTTTCCTTTGTTTGGCGGCCTTCGGAAACTGCCTGCACTGACATTCTACATCCGTTGCAGATACCGAGTTACTTCAGTTGAAAGGGGAAATTATATCTGCAACCTGGTAGGCTGCGTGTTAGATTGAAGGGTAATGAATGCAAGAACGTTGAGAACCTTCGGAGCTCATTGCAAGATGAGCGGGGCCTCCACGCACTTACGACCCGTGGAACCGCCGACGTGCCTCAGCTCGAAGAGTGTAGGCCGTACATAACTGTGCTCCATTGCGAGGCTCGATATGTAAGGAGTACCTGGGTATGCACCGTCGATGATTCCTTCGATGGCTGCCCCCTATTTTGGTTCCCGAGCTGTGAGTAGATGGTTCTGGCCAACATGCACGACGCAATGCGCCTGAGACGGGCTGAGCCATGCTAGGCTTTGGCTCCAGCCCGACCGCAATGATCATCCCCGGCCAATACACGTTGTGAGGGAGGGGCAAGGCAGGCCCACACGCCGCTTGGCGCCGTACATCGGCAGGACTCCGGGAGGTAAAGGGAAGATCAGCACATGGATCGGTTTCCAGAGTTGACCGGCCATTCGAAAATTATCTCTGGCGGACTCGAGTTCTTCCTGTGATCTTCTTCGTTCGACGATCAGGGGCTCTGTTGGCCGTTCATCGGGTTGATAGTTGCTGCGCGAGAAGCCTGCGGGACGACGAATGTTGAAGCTCGGCGCATGACGAGTCACGGATGACCCGAAACTCCTGTTATCTGCTGTCTGCAATGAAGAGATTCAAAAAAATGGACAAAGGATATTGGAATCTAAGGAGGTGAACGTGGAGCATGGCCCTCGTGGCTTCCTAAAACACATGTGCTGGGCTACCTGGACGTCCGCTATTCACTCTACTTTCTTGTCTGTTCCATCGGCATTCGCACTTCCTTCCTTTTCCCGGATCTATGAGGTATGGAGAAGTCTGACCCCTCGATATATCGATGGTTGTCAAGAGTGGTAGATGATGGTCAATCCCCAGGCGCATCGTGTGCAGGAGTGTCAGGTAGCGGTCAATGTACATGTCCGCTCCCTCCATCCGGAGGTACGGCGCATGTTGATGCCACGAAGTCACCACACCCCTTTACAAGCCTTCCCACAGCACTGGAAATGACCGACATTGCCCCTGTTCTTCCGTGGTCCCGGTTTAGCAAGCGAAAGAGACGGTCGCCCACTCGCGATGAACACCCTCGAGATCAACCGCCTGCGACGGAACTGGGCCATGAGTATGAGCGCAAGCCAAGACACAGAACTCGGAAAGATCGGTACGAGTACAAGACAGCGGGCTCTTCGAAAAAGAACCCATCGAATGCAGACAAACATAGAACCAAAAGACAACGCCGAAGCCGGAAGCAAGCCATGAACGATGAGTTTCATGCATCCAATGTTGCTCGGAACAGGCTGACGGTACGCACCGGCCTGAGTGTCTTGTCATCTCTCTCTGAACCATTCTTTAGTTGCCCAATACCGCAATTCTGGGAATATTTAACAGGGGCAAAGCATCGTCCCCCGTAAAACTTGACAATGGTCTGTCATAATACGTTGCAGGTATGCCTAATAGGAGAACCGCTGACTCGATTCTAAAGTTTCCAATTTCCTTTTCTCCGAAACAAACTTCCTATCGAAGAAAGCAAGGAGCACCTGGGCATCTACGGCCGCCATAAATCAGCCAGGCAAGCAGAAGGAAGCAAACTGTGCCCAGGAATTGTTTGATTCTCAACACCGTGATATACCTGAGCAACTGAAAGTGGGTTCGACTAATGCGGATCCTCAGGGTCCCATGCGGTACCTAGGAGGTAGACAGTGTGTTGACGCTACGAGCCCTCACTATGACCTTTCATCCAGCAAGATATCGGGTCTCGCCGCACAGAAGGAATTGACCACCGTCCATGATGAGAAATGGGAGGCTGACCGCCAGAATGTAATAGCTGTTCAAGGGAGCCAATCTGCAACGCCATTCACATGGTCTGAGAGTGACGAGGCAATGGCATCGATCGATCCCGTTGTGGAGGATCATTTGCTTAACATTCTACAGGTTGGCGTATTTTCGAACCTCCAGCCTGGCCCGGGAAGATGCGATGACTCGAAATATTACTACACTCTTCAAGATTTGAAGAAACTTTTGGATGCTCGCAAGACGACCTGGCAAGTGGAAGCCTGTGATGTTCAAGCGATTCTTCGGCAAGCCTCCAGCCTCGATCTCCAGCCGGAGTCGCCCGGACAACCCTTGGATATTCTTGAAGGCGGCGTATCCAAAGGATCAATATTATCGCTCAATATAACACAAGGAGAGAGAAACGGAAGTTCGACATTCAGCAAGAGATCTGGTGTCTTTTGTGGCTGGCCACGTCAGCGTGATTGCAACGACAGAGATCTCGGCAGCCTCTCTCCGTATGAGAGTCCACATATAGCCCATCCAGATATGAGTGATGATGTCTTCTTCCGTGCTGTACATGCAGAATTTTGTGGGATTATGAAACCTTCGAGTGAGAAACCGAAGCTCACTCGACAGACCCACAAGGGACACCAAGTTCCACAAAAGGTACTCGTCAACCAACACACAGATGTCTGTTCTCTACCACCGGCAAGACAAATTACATCGCATTATGGCTCGATCGACCCATTACTCTCTGAAGATATTGGCTCTGGGATTCCACGCTCTACATCACACCCTAGTCATTGTCACAGTGCACAAGCGGCGCTTGTAATGTGTTCAAGCAGCGGCCGAATGCTACCCATGCTATCCACGAGTGATGTATTGAATGGGCAAATTCCAGATTATGCGAGCGTGACTGGGTCGAGACAGCCGCATTTTTCATCGGTAGGCCCATCGGTCCAGGACCATGCCGCATTGCCACCTAGGTTTTGGCGCCAGAACAAACTATACTAACGTTCCACCTTGCAAGAAAGACATCGCGGAAATGAATCGCCGCTGGCTCATGGAATGAACACTGATCGAGCGCCATATGGATGTTTCTTTCATTTTCTTGCATTGGTAACGCTTGGTCACATTACTTCTTAACACCCTTACCCTTTACCACACCATCACCCTAGAGCACTCTGTACTGCTGCACTTGCTCATGCTCACATAACTCTAGAAGTCTTTGACGCTACAATGAGCCCTTGATACAATTCAGGTGCCATTCCTTTTTATGAATCTAAGATACAGCTCCTTAGTGAGGTTTCTGAGGATAGTGGAACCTACTATTTCACAAAATCTCCCAATCTTGGTAAATTTGCCACCCATCTTTCTTCGTACCCCATTATGAGTAGAAATCAGGCGCTGCCATATACAAACCAGTAGGACAGTCCTTCCTCAGACCGAATTCATAAATGACCGCACACATTGTAGTCCACGTGATCCTCCAGCAAAGGAATATTCAGCAATCGGTAAAAGGCTGAGCGCGCCTAAGTGGCCAATTGAGTAATGATTTTTATTTCTTGGTTCCGTGATCCTGGTGCAGATCTGATGTCTTGGTCCATGGCGTAGGGCCTAGAAATAATGGGCCGATGATACAAGACGTGCAATCCGATAGAATATGACAAGAAATTGAAAAATATGTTACGCTAAATACTAGCTCACCGGGCATGGTAAGTGGTATGGCTGGAAACATTGCGCAGAGTTACATTGCCCATAGACGCATGGCCCCCGTATCTCAGCCTCAATTAGATCCACCCGGGGGCCGTGGCCCCACCGAGGCGATAGGAAATAATATAGCCTGGCCCGCTAGTATTACAACGTACATTTATTTAATATCTTCCTGAGCCCCCGAGTGCACTTTCCTGACCAAAATTCGCTTCCATTACTAATCATGTCGACCGAGAAACCAACGATTCTCCTCATCCCAGGTGGCTGGCATAAAGCCGGCGCTTTCGAGGCAGTATCCGGTATCCTCCGAATTCAAGGCTATCCCGTAATGACCACGACACTGCTCTCTGCAGGCGGACCAGTATCAACGACTGTCGCAGATGATGCAGAACACATCCGGAAAGAGTATCTCAACGACCTGATTGCGCAAGGAAAAGAAGTCGTTATGGTTATGCACTCCTACGGCGGCATCCCTGGCACAGAAAGTATAAAGGGACTTGCACGCAAGGACCTTGCAGCACAAGGCAAACAGGGCGGTGTTGTTGCTCTCGTTTATGTAGCGGCCTTTTTGATCCCTGCTGGTCAAAGCGTGGAGTCTATAATGCCACATGGATTGGAGCCCGCTATGACAATGGATGTAAGATTGATGCAGGCGTGGTCCCTATTTTCCTTGGGTACGAGCGACCATAACTTAACTGATTTATCGTATTCGCAGGGTGACATGACATACGCAAAAAGCCCCAGAGAGAGCTTCTATAATGATCTTGACGATGAAACCGCTGCAAAACACGTCGCAGAACTTGTGTACCACGCTAAGCCGAGTTTCTGCACGCCTCTCACGTACGAAGCCTACCGGGACGTGCCGACCCATTACCTTTTCTGCAAGCAGGATGTATGTATTCCGATTTCCCTACAGCAGATAATGGCGGCCATGCCTGGCGAGGGGTCGGTACGCACGCATGAGTGCGAAGCTGGACATGTGCCCATGCTGGGTGCTCCGCAAGCTGTGGCCGATGCAATTCATGCTGCTGCTACAGGGCCAAGGGGATGAATCAACGCGGATGGGGAATAGCCGGAGGCTTATGAATACGAGACCCTCTGGAGAAAGTGGAACTTGTCGCTTTACTTGAAACAAATGATTTGATTGGGTATCAAACAATCTCGATGGTGTAACATCTGAAAGTGAAATCTGGAATGTGCAAAAAGCTCTGTACGGGTTTCTCCATACTTGGTATCTGAAGTGTCAGTCCGATGTGTAGGTCGGTCACTGGGTACCAAAGAGACTCCGGTTTTTCTCTCCGAACGTCGGATGAGGTGTATTGAGGTATATCGGCGAGGAGTTCTCGCAGCCGGATGATTTTGATGGGTGGATATTCGATGTGGCTGTAGGTGGACGTTGCGGTGGTGTGTTTCCCGACCCGCAAAGGTGTGGTGAATTATGCAGATGTAAAAGAACCGAATTAGATAGTTGCAGCCGCTTCAACCACACCAGCGCCCTTGAAGGCGGCCGGGTTTCTCATGACGACCTCGACCGGGTATTTCCATTGCATGAAGCTAGTCCAGCCTGCGAACAAGATCCGTCGTTAGCAAACTATCCTTCGGGCACGTCAAAATCGAACTCACCCCAGTATGCACATTTCCTTCCAAGATATTTGCCAATAAAAGGCACAAGGACCATAGACAAAAGTAACTCCAATTGCTCAATGCTTTCCCGCCATTCCGCTTCGGCGTCGGAAAAGTCATCAGATAGAGTTTCGAGATCCGAGTCGGTGGTCGATTCTGAAGGAAGCGAGGCGATATCATCGTCGGACTCCGAGCCATAGGCATTCTGTGTGGAGGGGACCATGTAGGCGGAGTAGGAAAAGGAGGGATTGTCTCCGGCAGGGGAGGCGGAAGACATGGTGTGCGGATGTATATCGGAAAAAGCCGAGGTAAATGAGAGAAAGAAATAGGAGCAGCGGCCTGCCTACTGCTCTGCGGAAGATCAAAGCATGGGCGATGTTGACATGAATAATTCACAGCGACGCAACCTGTTGACGATGGTGTTGAACGTCAGGTCACATGATCTCACAATGCCTGACTCATTGTCACATGACCGTCCCGCGATAACAGGCGTCGCCTCTCCAGCGCTGTGGATATCGTCCTTCTGCGTCAAAGTCGACATCCACGATCTCTTGCTCAATTTTGATTACTAGCGATACCGAACGCCGGTCAAATTCACCTTCTACTGTGCAGTGAATCCCATCTCACAGCCTCAGAACATGGCGGACGCTGTACGTCACACCCCGATTCTTTTTTACCGATCCTCCCACATTTTCTTTGACTGCACAATACCCCTCGGTCACCCCGTGGAGCAGAGCCCTTGTCTGAAGCTTGGATCGCCTGTCCTCGTGAACGAGTCTCTATCCACGCTTGTTATTTCCTCCTTATAATATTTTTTTTTTAATCCCACCGCTAACCTTGTGCCTCTCACGTACCAGGCAGTTGAGCAGAAGCAGCGCAAATCGGTCGCATTCGACGAAGGATCGGTCATCATGGATACCAACGGCCAAGTCCAAGACGCACCGGCTGCTGAGAAGCCCGCCGGTATGCAATCCCCAGATTCGATTCCCGCACATTTTGACTCCGGACCCGCTAACGCACCGTTGCCACATACAGGGAACGAGGTCGACGAGGTCACTGAGATGTTCAAGGGTCTCTCCAAAAAGAAGAAGAGCAAGAAGAGTAAGGACGCCGAGGGCGGCGAAGGCGACGAGGCCCCCGCAGCCGACGGCGAATTCGACCCCTCCGCGTTGAAGAAAAAGAAGAAGAAGTCCAAGCCTGCGAAGGACTCGAACGACTTCGAGGCCAAGCTCGCCGAGGCCGGTGTTTCCACAGAGGATGCTGAGGAGAAGGGCGAGGAGCCCCTGCCCGAGGGCGACCTCGAGGCCGGCACCGGCATCTGGCAACACGACAGCACGCAAGCTATCCCTTACCCTCTCCTCGTTTCGCGGTTCTTCTCCCTCATCCAGAGCCACCACCCCGACCTGCTTTCTTCCGGCACCAAGTCGTACAAGATTCCCCCACCCCAGTGTCTGCGTGAAGGCAACCGACGTACCATTTTCGCCAACATCGCCGACATCTGCAAGCGCATCAAGCGTTCCGACGAGCACGTCACGCAGTTCTTGTTCGCTGAGTTGGGTACTAGCGGTTCCGTTGATGGTAGCCGTCGTCTGGTTATCAAGGGTCGTTTCCAACAGAAGGGTATCGAGTCCGTCCTGCGTCGGTATATTGGTGCGTATCTTCCCCGATCCCTTCTCTTCTTCTTATCTAACACCTTCCAGTCGAATACGTCACCTGCAAGACCTGCCGCAGCCCCGACACCGAGCTCAACAAGGGAGAGAACCGTCTGTACTTCGTCACCTGCAACTCTTGCGGATCTCGTCGTTCGGTCGCCGCCATCAAAACTGGTTTCCGTGGACAGGTCGGCCGCAGAAAGCGCACTGGTTAAACGGTTGCCGCACTGGTTTGGCATTTTATGGGAGGAGGGAGTTTCTTGTATCTCTTCTTTCTGGTGTGTCACTTACTCGGACTCTGGCGGACGAAAATACGGCCCCGGCACTATATCTTCTATCAGGATTTGGGGGTTGAGATGAAGAAATGATTTGAAGGATAGAAATTGTTTGGCATGAAATGGACTGATATGACCACCTATTATTTTCTCTATGTTAGAATCCTAGAACTTGTTTATCACCATATGTTCGCGGAAAACTTAGAAATGATCATCTCTTCCCTGCACCTTGATGAAGGATGATATTTGTGAGTTGTCGAAAGCTGAAGAGTCAGAGAATGAAGTATGACCTGACCGAGCAGGTCGTTTTGAGGAAAGTTCCGAGCCAGTATTTTGCCGGATGCTCTGACGCAGATGTCAGGTACAGGAGAAGTAGCAAACGGTCTGTTCTCCTTGGGAGGTTATGTTTCATTTGTAGCAAAAGTTATCGATGGATTCAATAGATTATGATCTTGGAACTTCTATCACGAGTATTAGGGCTGTCTTCAGAATGCTAGGCTTGTTTGAGTCGCAGTATGGCTGTTGGTTCCGATCTTCATTTTGGGAGGTCTATGCAGGGTGGTTCCTGAGTTCGTCTTTGTTCGTACTCCTGTCGTCACCTACTCTTCAGATTTTTAAAAGATGCTAAAATTTATTGACAATTGAAATAGAGGCCTGCTCTAACATGCAGCTTTACATGAGTCTGATAATAAGAAAGGGGCACGTATCAAACATAGCCAGTTGCATCGTACAATTGAACCAGTTTACTTATTAACCGCTAGCAGTACTCATCTTCATCTGGCCGGCAAAGGCGTTCAAGTTTCTCGTCTGCAGATAGACCGTTCCAGGTCCCTCAAACTTACAAGCAAGACCTTCGCCAGAAGTAAAGCCCGAGATGATGCCACCGGATGCAACACGCTCAATTTTGTACTTGCAGTTCCATCCCACGAGATGGCCATTGTCAATGTAGTAAGTTTCACCTTCCTTGAGCTATCAAATGAAGACATTAGCATGGATTTGTTTTTCGAGGAATGTAGTCAAGAAGCCTTACATCCTTTTTGATGATTGCACCAAAGCTTTGGATCCAGAGGAGTCCGGTTCCGGTAATTTTGTAGATGAAAAGTCCCTCTCCGGAGAAAACACCCTTTGATAGACCCTGCGCCTGGTACTTGTGTTTGACTGCTGATGTCGAGGCTAGGAATGAGTCCCTTCCGATCTTCCATTCTTGCTCGCCGTCCAGGCGAAGAACGATGATATCTCCCAGCACCGAAGGCGCAAGAAGCAGCTCACCAGGGCCCGTATAGTGAGACATGGTCATTTCGCCACCTGCCAGGAGCTTTTTCCAACCAAAATTAACGGTTCCCCTGAGACTCATGGTTGTAGACATGGCGATCATTACCCCTGTAAAAGCGCAAAAGCAATTATTAGCAAATAGGATGATATTCTGAGAGCTGGAAGGCATACCGGGCTTGGCAGTCAATGGGCAGCCCATTGCTAGCTGTAGTGTCAAAAGGGAGTTGACATCACGGTGACTGATCCTGTAGCTGCCTCCGTTGAAGGTTCCAACGCTATCCTCGGATGTCGATGTGGCGCCGGTGAATTGTCCCTGGGGCGGTGCGCCTGGCATGAGTGCCGAATTTTGACGGACAGCAGCAACATTTTGTTGATAGATTTGTTGATGATAGTTCGCCTGCTTCTCATTAGGAGGTGGACTCAATGCAGGCGGGCTAACTGATGGTGGAGGTCCGGGATAGTGCGTATTCACGGGAGGCGATTGTGTCGGCGGGGGTGGGTAGCTGAAGTTAGGGGGAGGAGATGTTTGTGGAGGGCCGGGAAATGCTACGCGATGTTAGAAGACTCAAATGCTGGATTGTCGAGGAATCCATACATGTAACGTGTGCCGGTGCTGTTGAAAATCAGCATAAATTTCCTGGACCGTTTCGAAACCGATGTTGGAGACTTACCCGACATGGGAGGAGGGGGATAATGCTGCTGCTGGGCCATATTGAAGATAACAGCACTCCGAGCTGTTAAAATACTAAATAGAACATTAACAATGATTCTGTCGCTGCCGATGCGCCAGGCGTAAACAACTCACCGGACTGGGTGCGGGGAAGGGGAACCGCGAGAGCGCAGAGGCTTGTTCGCCGGAATAAGCACTGATGCTGTACAGTTAACTTGGCAGGAATGTCTCAATCTCGTAACGGGATCAATTGAAAGTGAAAATCAAAAGCGAGTAGAAGGATAATAGCAGACGAGGCCTCCATGAAATGCGAGAAAGAGCTGCGACTCCGCACGGGGTAGCTCCTTGGCTATAATTAGTCTTCGGCGGACATTGGAAGCGATCAACCTATCGACAAGTTGTTAGATTGGCAGGTCATCACCTGCTGCAGTATCACAGCTGACTACTGCACGATTATCCCGGCCGGCGCCTACAAGTCGCACATGCGCAATCTGATGGGCCAGCCTCGTTAGCACTAAAGTGGAGTACTTCGCGATCATTGGCCATGCATTTTGGCGCCCACGCCCGGCCAAGGACCACCAAGAAAGTCTCGGTAGCGCTTTCTTCGTGAGAGTTCCAGGGATCGGCTGAAGAGCAGCGACATTACGACTGGAATACTTAGTTGAAAATGGTTTGGCTCCGAGCCTGTCTGGGGGGGGCGGAGAAAAGGAAGTACTCGACAGTTATATCCCTGGGAACTACGCATTTCAGACCCCTGTCCGGTAATGAGTGTCAAGTTTGAAGCCCACAATTTTCCATCATTGGGGCATGGTTGGCTGAGAGATCTAATATGGTGGAATCTCTTTTTGCGGGCCCTATTCATTATTATCGGTCTATTTTCGCTGCTATAGAACAGAATGGCAGAGGGCAGTCTCCAAAATAGCCGTGGTGTCTTGGCACATGTTTCTCCTGGCCCAGTCCAGTGCATTCAGCCCATCTTCATCTCGTACATTGATGTCAGTACCTTTTGCCAGCAGCAATCGAACCATATCCGCATTGGACGAACTGGCCGCACGTATCAGCGGAAGCTGACCCAAGTTCCCCTCGGCCGCATTAACGTCAGCGCCATGTTCCAAGAGCAATTCAACTATCTCTGATTGATTGCTCGTTATGGCGGAATGAAGTGGTGTAGAGCCATCCACTCCTCTGTTAACATCTGCGCCACGAGACAATAACAAACGAACAGTTTCGACTTCATCTTCACTCGTTGCCCAGTACAAGGCAGACAGACCAAAAGAGTCAGACACCTCTAACATAGCACCGTGATTAAGAAGAAGCTCCACAATATTGGTATATCCTCTGTGGGCCGCCAAGATCAACGGTCTCTTATCTAGGATTCTGTCATTTCCGTTGGGGTTTGCGCCGTTCGCGAGCAGAGTTTGAGCAGCTCCAAGGTCCCCGAGAACGACGACTTCCATCATTGCGGAGACCATATTGCTGTTCAGGATATCGATGTCAACACGGCGTCTTTGAAGAATCCGAATGCCCCAGTCTGAGCGACATATTGCCGAAACAGTGAGTGCGTGTTGATAGAGGTCTGGACTTTCTTCTCCGAGCTCTACCCATCGCACAAGCACAAAATATAATAGCAAATGGAACTCCTTTTTGAGAGCCCAGCGATATCCCAAGCTATCTTGATCGCGCGTATGGCCCTTTTCAAAATCAACGTGATTCATCGTGAGCCATTCTTGTATGGCGCGCTCTCCCACCCGAGTCTCTTCTGTTTCGTGCCTTGTCATAGCGGAGAAGCCAAGGACTTTTTGAGCATCAAGTCTCATGAGATCAGATTGCATCCATTCTAGGCCAGGCACATTTATCGAGATATGCCATGCAACCCATCCAAGCTGTTTGGAAAAGACATGCCACCACTTTTGGTTTTCCAACGACTGCGACCAGTTTGAGGATAGCGACATTCTTTGTGCTTGCAGAAATTCTGTTCTATTTTCTGACTCGAGAATTTTCAACGTGGAGTTAAACCCCTCCAGTTGCACAAGCTTTGTGTTCGCTAACAAAGCTCGACGACAGAGATATCCAAGTTCGTACATGGAATATTCGAATTCGACGCCGACTGATCGTTGACAGATCCACTCCACAAGTTGAAAAGCTTTCGCCCAG
Organism: Penicillium sp. S103-07; assembly: GCA_037042055.1. Lineage (NCBI taxonomy): Eukaryota > Fungi > Ascomycota > Eurotiomycetes > Eurotiales > Aspergillaceae > Penicillium > Penicillium sp. S103-07. The sequence continues at coordinate 89,086 of JAXQJQ010000019.1, read as the reverse complement.
TCATTTCCTTCGATGAACCGCTGTGTGCGCTTTCTTATATTGATGGAATCGGCTGCCAGAGCCGGTAGTAGGTTCTTATCCTTCAGCACAGGGACTATGCACAGCAATGCATCTTCGCGGGAGCCCAGATTGCACCTTTCAAAGCAATTCACCAACTCATTGACCCGACTGCTCTCGGCCACGTACGAGCCTTGCAGGCCAACACTCACGTCAACATCTCCGCCGAGCTCAGTAAGATAGCCTAGAACATTCCGAAGAAAATGTATATAGATGTCCTGGGCTGCCATGGTCTCTAGGTCGTTTTCTGTCTTTATGACCATGATATCTTTGTCGTACATTACGTTATCCGAGTCAAATCCGAAGAGGCGGCGTGAAGAGTCAATCATCTTCAAAGAGGCCATCTCAGCCTCCGTTTGTCGGAATATCCACTTGTGGAAATAGAGATATGTCTCCTCCTTCCCCGCCTCGGTCTCGTCGAGCGCAAGGAGACGATAGAGTGGTCGGCGCCACTGTTTGTCTGACTTGTATAGTGACCATGTCCAGAGGCCCAAAACAGCTTCAAGCTCGTTAGGATTCGGATTCATGCGCCATCTGAAGACATCACCACATCTCAAGAGGCTGATTGGATACGTTACTCTTGATGGGTCTCCAAATGTTGTGGATGCTGATTGATATTCGAAGGCAAGCGGGAACTGGAAGGATTTGCCAAAATCAGCCCCCCAGCTTGACATTAAGTCCATTGTGGCCTCGATTATTCGAACGAGACTGCGGGCTACCACGCGGATTGGCATGTCGTCCCACTCAACAGTTGAGCCATCATCTGACTTCGAGGTGAGCTCGGCCAACCGTATTCTTGTTTGAATCAGATACTTCGCAAGATTTTCTTCCGAGTCATCTGTGTGCTCCAGAGAAGAGTCCTCCGATGAAACATCACCAGAGGAAAGGGAGATCATATCAAAAGACTCAACTTTTTCGAGATGAAATGCGAAACAGTCGAGCTCTTGATGCTTATGCGCCGTCATTTCCCTGTCATCTTTCAATTTGTTCTCATCTGGTGCCATTCGCTCTGTCCGAAGACAGGTTCGTAACACGGACATCACAAATGTAGCCCCAAGTGAGGCCAGAATTACAGAGGCGTGGAGCCCCCGGAGTCCAATAAATTGTATGATGAATCCAAGAATTGTAAAAAAGACGGTCAAGTAGATTTTGACATTCTGGCCATCAAATCTACGATCTCGAACCGACTTGATGTATAAGCCTGGAGCCTCTTCCTCGGCCAGGAATGCGCCAAATACCTGGTCTCCCACCTTTTGGCCTCCGGGTTGGAGCCAGTAGAGTTTGCTTGGTTTGTTCGGCTCGAGATAATATTCCTTTGAGGATCGCTCGATGATCACCGCGGAGAAAAACATCCCGATAAACAAGAATGTCGTTCCGATGATAAAGAATGGGAAAGCATAGCTTGGAACAGCTTTTCCGTTCTTCTTGAAAGTAGCTGGGAAAACAAATACTGTGATAGCAGCATAAACAACGACACCTGAGACGGTCAACCTTCCCGTTAACGGATATTTCTGTTATTGTTTGCTCACCAATCTGCAAAATTGATCCAAGTATAGCAGCACAGTAAAACCAGCGCTGATCTCTCCTCTTGATGCCTTTGTTCAAGGATAGATTCGGAATACCAACTTCAGGGAAACGACACCACTCCTCAGGGGAGAGTCCCTTCCCCCTTTTTGACCAGGCGCCTTTCCTCACGGCATCGAGAAGAGTCCCAAATTCCACAGATCGCTCACCATCTTTGACCGTTTCATTCTCCCAGGCAACGATCTCCAACACTTTTGGCCGTCCAAAGACCCGCGAAATACCACGATCGTTGAAAAGCTCGGCTGTAGACTCCGAAACACACGGCAACAACTCGCTTTCGGCGTCTGCGGGTCCTTCTTGTGCGCGTCCGACGAACGCTCGAAGGGAGGATCCACCACATATTCGGATGACGGAGACGACTGTCGTCAAGACGCCTAGCGGCGAAAGCGCGAAAATAACGTTATCAACGAGATCAACTGACTCGGAGAGAAATTGCTTGGTGAGTCGTTCGCCGAACAGAGTGATCAAAGGGGCCTTCGAAATTGCTATATATCAGTGCTCAAGAGCTCTTTCTTCTAGGCAAATGTATATCCTTTCTACTCACCAAATCCGTCGCAAGATTGTTCGTAAAGTCCTCCCAGTCGTCATCAGCTAAAGCAAAGGGAACCAGAGCAAATATAAACAACAAGGTTAAATGCATCTCAACTTAATAATATATTGTAAGTCCATCAATTATGGTTTCAAGGTTTCTTCATTGTCACTAGAACCCAAGGACCTTGGAACAGCACCTACTCTTAAGGGCGCTACCACCGACTCTTCGTTCACAGGGAGAGTTGCGCCTTCTCCTCGCTAACCGCCCTGCCTAATCCTTATGGCAAATCAAATCAGAAGTGTTTTGCTATTCTTGTCTAGGGCTGAAACCACTAGAGTGCCTAGTGGATGCGTGTAAGCGCTGTGCTGGTGGAGGCACCCTCCCACATCGGTGCGCTAGTTGCGGCCCGCATGGGAGCGGCACGGACGGTGGGTCTGGATCCGTTTTTCGCCTCTTTGAGACGAGTAAGAAGTTGCACAATGTGTGGGTGGCTTCTTTGTTAATTCGCGTGTGTGTTTGCTCTCGTTGATTTCGCATGTCGGAATCATCCGATGAGCCAGGGTTTGATCGCATAGTGACCAGGTCTGGCTTCACCAAACCAGCCTTGGATCCCTAGGTTGTGGTCATGCCTATTTCATTCTGACAACTAATCGCATTCGCAAAGACCTTTTTCGGTGGGTGGGGATATATGAAATATTTCCTTGGCAATGGCCAGAACGGCGGCAAGAGCTCCTCTTCCACAGCGGTTGTGTCAACACGCAGCATTGCATTGCGTTGTGCGAGACATAAGGCATAATAGCCGTGATTTGCTTTTTGATATTCTCTTTGAAGCATAGCTTCGCCTTGGTCTCAGTTTTCTCGGTGGCAAGAGTCTCATTTGTATGCAGTGTGAAGTTGGTATGTATATTCTGATACCCAACTTCATAATCCTCGGGTTTATTCTAAGGGGGCACAAGTGGCCGTGCCCTGAACGTCTACGTCGAGCCACAGAGGAACGCCGATCTGATCTTCTGTCATGCCTTAACAAAGGAACTGAGACTGGGGCCAATAATAGGAACCGGCAGTTAGTTCTGAAGCACGAAGACTTCATCAGACCGCTCGAAAAAGCGGCATGAAGGTGCTTATTGTATTGTTACTCGGAGAATATATCTTATATCGCGGACCGTTGCCATTTGATCGAGGACGAACATTGCTCCAACCGAAGCCTAAATTGGGGAACTTATGGTCCTACAGTGGATGAACGTTGTTCAAAAATTTATAAGCACTACATGGGATTGCCGGGAGTTTTAAAATAACAAGGCTGACATATTTCTGCCCTAGATCACATATATCGAAAAGCTACAAGGATTAACCTTGAAAAATGTGTGATAAAACCAAAAAAATAGTATTGACCATGGAGCGGTTTCGTTTTCAAGCCTCATCAACCATCCCAGGATAATCAAGCCACCAACGCCGTTTCAATGAGAAAAGTCGATTCTGTTTGCAGCAGACCGAGAGATAAACAATTCAGAACCGACGAAGTTGCAATTAGAAAATGCTGTTCACAATGTTGGAGCCAACAGTAGCACCGGCACCGAAAATCGCTATATGCAGAGTTAGATCGTCGCTATTTCACCATCTGGGGGTGATACATACCAGCATTGCCAAGCTTCTTGCCGAATTTCTTGCCACCCTGCTCAAACTTGCTCTTCTGAGCCGGGTCGTTCGGGTTCGCGGAAGATCCACTCTGGCTGACATCCAAGGGCATGTTTCCGTAGTTGGATTGAGGAGGAGGCATGGACGCCGCACTCTTCTCATCAATGACGTTCACGTAGGCCCTGGGGAAGATACCCTCCATGCCAGTCCGCTCGTTACGACCGCGCCACCCTGTAAACATATCAGCATTGGTCCCAATTAGCCCTGCGGGGGAAACATACAGTCGTCGTTCATGTGCTCGATCACCTGGACGCGATCATTCGGTGACAACCCCAAATCACCGGGGTCAGTAGGGGTATAGGCATACATGGCCGTGGCGAGAGAAAGGATGGGCGGGACTTGAGGGTAGGCCGGCGGGGGCTGCGGAGACGGAGAGGCATATTGGCTGTGTAACTGAGCCTTCTCGTTGAATGAGGTATTGGATGTTTGCGTAGCAGGGGGTGAGTATGGGGCCGGAGGGGGCTGTGCGAGGACAGGCTGAACAGGCTCGGGCGCTGGCTGCAGTGGTGAAGTCTGTCGCGGCTGCTGGCGAGCCAGGGCAGCGCGGGCGTCGGCCTCGTCGGGCAGTTGTGAAAGAATCGAGTTGAGCTGCGAAGGAGTAATGACAGACGTGTCGGCCAAGAACTCTAGCTCCTGTTTCCATGTTGTGTCAGTCTCTTGGAAACCTGCAGGTACCGTGGAGGACGTACGTTCCGGACGATGCGTAGCGACCGAGAGGTCATGGCGGAGGTGAGCTCGCTCGCCATATTCAATGGAGGTACTTTTGAGATGAGCTTGTCGAGGTTTGATAGAGATTGACAAGTGCCGCAGAGAGAAACGAAAGGGTAGATGAAGAGACGAGACAGGGGAAACAGGCGACTTGGCAGAGATGGAAATCGGCTCCGGTGCCTGGCACATGGAGTCGCATAGCCCCAATGTCCGCTTTATGCCTGGATCTCACCACCAGTGCTCATTTTGCTCCGTAGATATGCCCCGGAAGGAAACTAATTACACTTAACGCATGCAATTAAAAATAACTGTAACAAGCAAAAGGAATTGCGAAAACGAGGGTTTTTATTAAAGTCAAAGCGGTCGTATCAGTATGACTTATATTACCACATTTAATCCAGAGTGGGTAGTAATTTACCGTATTGTATTGAAAGATCCTGAGGTCGATCTTCAAGTCACCTGAAGTCGCTTTTGAACTAAAGTTTCAATTAAAATGAGTTCGTGACAGGAAAAGCAGACAAATCAGCCCTACCGCTATCGATGACGTTATTGTCTGATTTCAACCTAGGTGTCAGGTTCCACGGTTGCAATAGTGTAGAAGTTGCGTAAGCATACCAGATAAACGCGCTTATACTTCCCCGAGACCAATAAGACGCTAGAATCAAGGGAATACTAAGGCCACTCTAAAAGCTGACTGCATTAATAAGGGCTTACCAACTGATGTTCAGCCGTTAAAGTCGAGGCTTGATTCCATTTCTTTTCAGATATTGATAATTTATTTTCAACCGTTAAAGTCCAGACTTGATACCACTTTTCAGATCTAGTTCCTACTGGCGCTTTCATCCGTGACATCTTCTAAATGGCCCCTACCATTCTTTTTGTTCCTGGAATTTGGGAGGGAGTGTCGGTGTTCGGTCCTATATCCTCTCTTCTCGCCGCGGATGGCTTCACAACCTCGACTGCAGTTCTCCCCAGTACCGGGACCACGTCACCGGGAAATCCAACGATGAAGGACGATATAGCGGCTGTGCATAACCATATCCAGCAATTCGTGCATCGGGGTGATGATATACTATTGGTACTGCACTCTGCTGGCGGTTTTATTGGAAGCGAAGCAATGGAGGGGCTGGCCAAGAAAGAGCGCCAGGAGCGAGGAGAGTCTGGCGGAGTCATCGGGATTGTTTTTATAGCTGCGGCAGTGTTCCCTGTCGGTCATCAGCACCATCCAGTACCTTTCGCTTTTATTGAGGTAGGCGCTCTTGTTCTTATAGCCATTTATAGACTGCTAATCTTTTCCATCAGGGAGGGGCCTCCTATTGTAAACAACCCGAAATCCTGCTCTTCAATGACATCCCCGAAGATGAAAAGGCAAAATGGCTGGACGAACTCCGGCCACAGCCGGCTCGGGATTGGTGTGGCGTGACTTCGTATGCCGGTTTCAAGGATGTCCCAAGTACGTACCTGATATGCGAGGAAGACAAGATCTTGCCGGCTACGCTACAAGAAGAACTCGCAGCGCTGGCAAACAGCAAGATTGAAAGGTGCAGTGCAGGTCACGTCGCCCAATTGAGTCAACCTCGGAAAGTCATAGAAGTTATCAAGACAGCCTTGGCTTCGATGTGATTAGGAGCGGTATAAGAGTATACCTAATTCAAATATATCGAGAATTATAGTCAGAGCAATAAAGACGGGAAGAAAAGTCCACTGCTCCGCTTGAGACAAAGTGATGCTCTTACAGCCTTTAGCATTATTTAACGAGTTATTCCCAAATCCAACCAACCAAAACCATGTCGGGCTTGACAACTTCACTTCCAGAACATCCGAGTGATACAGATCCAGAATCCCTCTATAATTGACGCAACCAATTTAAAATTGCATAGTACAAAAGTCGTACAAAAGTCGTATAATAGCCATCCCTAACCAGACCTCATGTGCCAATATTCTCAAGCACGCTGGACTTTCTCTTTGCTCTGAACCAAACGAATGTCAGGCATACATCGTCGAACAACGGTGATGACGCAGACTACAGCGCAAGAGACAGCTAGGAAGCCAACAGAAGGAAATAATCGAATTTTGTTGATGGCATCCTCTTCTTCGCTCTCTGGGATGGGCATGTTCTGAGCCAATGTGAGACCTGACGTCTCTGTGTGGACTTTCTCGCCAGCCGCCAAAGAGTCAGGTTCGGGCTCTGATTGTGCTGCCTCAATGGAAGATCGGCAAGCAGAAACAATTCCAGCTTCACAAAGTGAAATCTCCCTTTCTCGGTCATCTTTCCCATGCAAGATCATTCCCGGTTGTTGATCGTAAGCCCGTAAACGTGCATTTGGCTCTAGGTCGTGGTTGGCTTGTCGGGATCGAGCAAGGAGAAGCGATGATTCCGCCTCTACCCCATCGGTTGGTATTTGTTCGCGATAGTTGTGCTGTGTATAGGCAGATTGGGAGGGTGCTGCGGTTGCGATCTGGAATGTGAAGAATAATACGAAAGAGAGCACCGAGCGGAGAGACATGGCTGCCGTTAAACGGACACTGGTGTCGATAGAAGGAGGAGGAAGATCGAAAGCCAAACAAATTGAATTGGTGTCGCAGGATATAAAGCACTATCTTTTTATAAACATTCACAGTAGCCTAATAAGTGCTATCGATGTGAACGACATGGACCGAAGTAAACGATCAAGATCGATTGACAGCCGATGTGGAGCAATGTCAGCCGATTGCATAAGTTCTTGGCCGGCAGCACAAACGGGTCTAGTACATTATCTAGTGCAGTTCGTTGGCGCCGGAGCTAAGAGTGGAATATCCGATGTGCTGACAGCAGCCGAATTCGAGTCTGGCGGGAATCCTTGGCGCTGGCTTGGCATTCTTGGATCTCATTCATCGATTCTAGGCACGTTCTATCTGTAGGCAACATAGTTATCTTTCGTCTTGATTTGTTTAGACACCAGGATCTATTTTCGAGAGAGTGGCTGTTCACCCCCTCTACGTGCGCCACAGATCCGGCGCCCCACAACTAACAGATCCACTTGTCGACAATTACCGATGTGACTTCCCAGTCGCGCCGATCTGGCGGAGTTTCCCACATCAATGATGCTGCCCAGATCTTGTGGATGGCACCATACATCAGCAGACTATGGCGTAGTTCGTCATCAAAATCACTTCCCACGGTATCAAGTTATCCCTCATGCTTGTCGCACTCTTCAATCCCCTCAGACTTCACTGGCGTAGAAGACATGGGATCAACCGAGGGTCCCTCTTTCTCCAATGAAGCGTGGAACTTGTAGATCATCGTTAGTGAATCTTCGGGTCTTAGAGGGTCAACTCCGATTGAATTGTACAGGATACGCTAGACCTACGAATGTAAGCTGGCCTATTATACACTCCGTCAATAGGAATATATTGGCGTGAGCTATGTAAGTTCATTGGAATATGCCATTCTTTACCCAGCCCTTGCCCCATGTTTCTGGTGTGCTTGCCCTTCCCGACCTTGCGAGACGACTACAACCCGACAGGCGATTATCTAGACATTGAAGTAGTGAAGAAAACAAACAGTGATGTGATTTCAACCGATGAAAACAAAACCACATTCAAATCTCAAGCACTCTGCTTCCCCATTACTCGAGTAACCGCCACACCGTCCTGGTTTCCATAAATCAGTATTTCATTTAGAGAAACCGCGGGGGAAATGAGACATACCTTTCCAACTGTAGTGTCAAATTCAGAAACAGTGGTCTCATACACGAGATTCGGATTTGGTGTGAGCGATCCAACATCCAGTTTCTTGACCAACTCCCCCTTCTGCTCAGTCGTTGCCTGCACCCACTCCAAATACTCCGGCGCGCCAGGCATGATCACATTATCAGCGAGAAGCACCGAGGTCCCGGGAATCAGGACATCTAATTCTTCAAGCAGCCACAAATCCGGTCGGTACAACTTTTGCCAGTGATCGATGAAAATCATCTCTACCTGCGTAATTTCCTTGTGATCACGAACAAGCTCCAGCAGAACCTCATCGCTGGCCCCGACAAGAATGCGAACAGTATCACGCAGCCCAGCCAGATCAACAAGCTGGTTAGCGACAGCGGCCACTTCTGGGTTTTTCTCAATGCTCAAGAACTGCTTTCCTCCATTCTCTCTGATTGCGTCCCCGAAAAGAATGGCGGAGTAGCCCACGTAACCGCCAAGTTCGATCATCACCGATGGCTTGCGTTCGGCGATGAGATTGGTTATGAACGCGCCCTTGACAGCACCAACATTTATGAGAAAGTTGAACTCTGAGTGGTAATCATCGATGGCAGCGATGACCCTTTGCGGGTTTCCGCGCAGTTGCTTGATGTCAGGTCGGTTATGAATGTAGTGGAGGAGGTCAACCTCGCGACCATCCTAACCCTCGTTAGAATTGACAATCTCAAAAGCTCAGTATTGAACTTACCAGAGCAAAGGTCTTCTGGCCCGCGGTGTGGGCAGGCGGAGCGTTTGGTCGGTTCGACATTGTGATTTTGTCTCGCGTGGGAGTTGATTCTAATTGTCAAGGATGTGGTGCGATGCGAAAGCTGTTGTTAATTTGGCGCTGTAGTCTACTTAGATGAGTCGAATATACCTAGATACTTATAGTTCTATACTGGCTCACCCTGTCTCTCGGAGTTTCTGGAGATATGTAAGTTTTGGGATTCCTGGAGATATGGAACTCAAAAAGGAAACCCCGAGTCCAAGTTTAACTTCGACTCGGAGATAGACTTTCGATCCTCCGAGCCGCAGACCCTGGAGATAATATCTAGGCATCATCTCAACTCAATTTCTGTTTCATTGTTTGACACAATCACATTGCATTGTCCTACGTATGCCCAGCCTTGCGGAGTTGGTCGTTTTCGGATCTGGATCGTCCGGTCGGAGATGACTACGAGGCTCTCTACATTGATTACACGGATAATTCGAAGGCATTAGAAGACCGGCCATGGGTAGCAAATATACGATACATTTTTTTCAAATTCGATTTAGGTTGAGTGCAGGCCACTGCCCCGAAATAGCTCGACATCTGCCCGTCTATCACGAAGGTACTGTGGATGCGTCCCGACTCAGCCTCTCTGCGGGGCGGTCGGGGACCCAAACGGGAGAAGCGATGAGTTTGGCCCCTAGCGACGCAGGGTTAAAGAGGAGTCAACAGATTTGAAAATGACACCAAACGGGGCAATTGCATTTTCTCGTAGCCTCTAGGGCATCGCTGAGAACTGAATGCAATGGCCCTAGGGGTATGACATCAAGTGGGTCGGTGAGATCACAACATTATACCGATGATTTCATCTAGGATATGGCTAGTCATTGAAAAGGACCAGGTAGATTTACCGAAGTAGCACGAAGGAAGACGAGCGAATTGAAAGAGATGCAATTGTGTCGCGCGCTTATTCAGAAGTCCTCGTGGCAAGGGCTAGAAAAAAAGTAATGTGGCAACATGGCAGGGCACCCGAATCGCACCATATCTTTGACACCACCCCCAACTCATATCCTCTGATGGAATGTTATGAAAAGTGGCGGAATCAATCAGGGATTTAAGTAAGAATGCATTTACTAACCAAAAAAAAGATATAAAGACGGAGATAACTGAATACAGCGAGCATCAGTCGAGTACTCTGGAATGACACTAAGCCTAAACGGGTTAGCCCGTGACTCCCCTCCCTCGAGAAGCTTCTGTGCCGCCAGTATAAATTGCATCTTCAACCTCACGCGAGCATCCGCATACCCCACTACCCCCTCAAACCCACCACACCCTCTAATCACCGTCAAACCACTCATACAAAATGGATGACTGGAACTCTGTCACCAAGATCGGCAGCAAGACCCGCGGCGGCGCTGGTGGTCCCCGGGAGACTGTTGTCAAGGGCAAGAGCGCCTTGAACGCCGCCCAGCGCTCTGGCGGTATCCTCGCAACCGAGAAGAAATACACTACCGGCAACGTCGTAAGTTGAACCAACTCAATCCCCTTCTTTCATGCAGTAAACTAATTTCTCCGCCACAGTCCGCGAAAGCAGGCGCCCCCGAGGGCCAGCACTTGACCAAGGTCGACCGCAGCGACGACATCATCAAGCCCAAGACCGTCGGCTACGCCGTTGCCGACGCAATCAAGAAGCGCCGCAACGAGGAAGGCTACAAGATGACGCAGAAGGAACTGGCCACCAAGTGCAACACCACCATCACCATCGTCCAGGACTTCGAGCGGGGCACTGCGACGCCGGACCAGAAGGTTCTTAGTGCGATGGAGCGCGTGCTCAACGTCAAGCTCCGTGGTTCCGACATCGGTGCAGAGAAATTCCCCAAGAAGAAATAAATTCGGATCGGGGGTGAGCCCACGGCTTTAATTTCTTGGGGATGATACCGGGACAAATTAAAGTTTCTTTGCTTTTCTGGTTTTCTGATGATTGATATGTCCTCCTGTTTTTCCCACGAGATGAAATGAGCTGTCTTTTTTGGGTTTCCTTTTCTGACGGTCGGATTAGCGCTGGCCTTGCATGGAAATGGGCTTAGAGAAATTTTCATAAAATGTATAAATGAGATACCTCGAATTCAACCTTGAAGCATGTTCCTTATATGATAAGTGGAGTAGCAACCTATGCGGATGTTCCGAGTTCGAAAGGTGCCAGAATATACGGGAAAGGGAGAGAAAGAGAGAGAGAGAGAGCCGTGCAGCTCCACAGGATTCCGAAGGTCGTCGGTTTGAATGCAATGGCTTGAATGATGAAGGCAAAAACGTGGGACGATTCCCAGCAGTCTCCCCTTTGTCAAACCACTCTAGGAGTTGATAAGGATGCCCAGAATGATGGACATCCAAGTCGTGGACCTTTTGTAACCTTTGAATCTCTCTACGGCGATGACGGCCGACTCCACTGGGTAAGGGTTGGCCAAGCCTGACTCTACAGATATACAGCCTAGTATAGCGGTGTTTGAAGTTTTGAAAAGCTTCGTATTGTCTATGTCGTGATATGCATATCCTCCGCCGGTACCCTAGGGTAACAGTGGCTTCACGCGCACCTCAGAAGGAACTCATATCTGGCGAACCCAGAATGTGAAGCAAGCCATCTTTTATTAAACCAAATCAATAACAAAGGGGGTACCAACTCCGGTTGATCATGTAATCAAGAAATGAGAAACCGTGCCTCGAAAGGTCATCATCTCATCTCTATGCCAGACTCGTAGGGAAAAAAGGGTCCCGAGTCTTGTTCGCATCATAAAACACATACACACAAGCGCATGACTCGAATCTTCTGTACTTTTTCGGTCGTATCTTCATTCCCTTACTTCCGCAGCTGCTCCCGCTCCACCTCGTACATGAAGTCGAAGTACGGCTTATCGAAGTGGTGGATACGCACGTAACCGTCCTCACCGCCAGAGGCGTAGGCGGTACCAGCGGGATGAACGTCGATGGTGTTGAGCGGACCGAAGTGGCCACGGACGCGGCCAATCTCATCTTCGAAGATCTTGTGGTAGAAGCGAGCCTCGAATTTACCCTGGCGGGCCGAGGTGGTTGTGACATCCATGGCGGCCTGACCACCACCCAAAATCACGTAGTCCTTCTTCGGGGTGATAGCGGCGGAGTTGAGGGGAGTGTCGGCGGGGTAGGTCTTCATGATGGCGAGGTTGCGAGCGGAAATAAGCTAGAAGTTGTTAGAGGAAGCCGTGTGCGAGAAACGCGTTGGATGTGCCTACCTTCGCGGACTTGTCTTTCGAGGCGGTAAGGAAGTACGTGCGGTCTTGGGAGAATTGGATATCGTTGATCTGGTGGTCGAACTCGTGGGCCTGGACATTCTCCAGCTGCTCACCGGTCTGCGCAACATGTCAGCTTCGGCTGAGTTTTTGGATGATCCAGAAGCCAACCTACCTTCGGGTCATACTGGCTGACGCTGCCATCCTCGTGGCCCGCAATGATGTACTTGGAAAGGAAGCTCCACCCTGCGACTGTGGCCTTGCTGTCCTCACAAGTAATGCGCAAACTTGGTTCGTCGGCCTGATCCTCGAGGTTACCCAAGTTGCCGTCACCGTAATTGATATCGAGAACGGCAATGGTACCCAGGTAACCCATACGCTTCTCCGTCACAGCCAACAGCTTGCTGCCATCCGGGGAAAATGCCACGCGCTTCACGGCCGTCGGGAAATCCCACACCTTCACGCATTCTCCAGTCTTAATGTTCCATAGCCGCACGGTGTTGTCTGCTGATCCAGTTGCAAGGAGAACGGTGTTGGGGCTGACATCGACAGTCCAGATGGCACCCTGGTGACCCTGGTAGGTTCCGAGACGCTCGCCATTGGCGGACCACCATGCGCACACAATCTTATCCTTCGCCACCGAGAAGAGGAGGTCGCCATCGCTGTTGAACTTGATCTGATTCAGGGACCGTTCCTGTAACCCAAAAGGGTCATTGTTAGTTTGGTGGATCCAACGGTGGAAGAATTCGCACGTACATGGCCGGAAAGCAAAATAGGCCGCATCTTGAATGGGTCAAGAGTTTACGACCGGAGATCGCAGAGAAAGGATCGACTGAGGAGGGGTGGTTGTAGAAAGAGGGCGGGTATACCGGGGGGTCAATCTCGTCAACCTCACTTTCTTTGACTAGTGAATTTGATCGCACACTCGCCCAGTCAGCGCCAAGACTCGACCGTATCGAATCCCGCTTTCCGGACCATTCATTATTCCGGTATCAACACGTGACAGTACCCCTCTGCCCTAACCCTACAAGCGGTGCTACTTTAATCCGTCTCCCGGAAGACGGTGATGACTCATCCGAAGATCACTCTGTCATGCCTCAGGCCACGATCCCGTGCTGCAGACCTCCCTTTCGGGAGCCGAGACTCGTACGAGGATAAAGATGAATGAAGGAGCACCGGAGCGTGCGGGGGATATTTCGAAATTGCTGAGAAGATTAAGCGTGCTCTAACCGTTGCTCCGATTCTTTCCATTACATGCAACGAGCTGGTGAGATTCCTTGTGATCCCGATCGCAAATAAGGTCACCGAGGGTTATCGCCCCTAAAGAGGCATTAATATTCATGCCACCCTTCCCCGCCACGGGTCCCCGCTGTCACTTTTCCCTTCAGGTGCGCGCGGTCAATTTTCGTCTCCCCACCTTCTCTCCGCGGTCTTCTCTCTCCTTCAATCACTTTTGCTCCGCACGAGGGGTTAGAGGGTCAATTGTACGGTCGTCTGCTCCGTCTCCACCGAGTGGTTTTTTAATCTCGCCGGCCGCCGCTTCTCATCGCACCTTTGGCAGCTCCGCAATCATGGCGTCCAAGATCGATGGCACCGCAATTGCCAAGAGCATCCGCGAAGGTCTCAAGGCTGAGATTGAGAAGACTCAGCAGTCCAACCCCAGATTCAAGCCCAACCTGGTCATCTTCCAAGGTAAGCTCGTCCCCGACGGCATATAAGGATTCACAAATGAGTCAATGGCTAATTTCAATTCTGATATACAGTTGGCAATCGGTCCGATTCCAGTCAGTTACCTTCTACGGAGCTGTGCTTCGGAGCAGTGAGCTAACACGGCACAGGTACCTATGTGCGCATGAAGCTGAAGGCCGCCCAGGAGGTAATTGTGCCCTCTTATCAAACCCCACAATTGATTCTGTCTGACAACACTAACCCTTATAGGCAAACATCATCTGCACTTTGATCAACATCCCCGAGTCGAGCACGGAGTCGGAACTCCTCCAGGAGATCACCAAGGCCAACAATGACCCCGCCGTGCACGGTATCCTAGTCCAACTGCCCCTCCCTAGCCACATGTCAGAGCACTCCATCACTTCGGCCGTCTCAGATGAGAAGGATGTCGATGGATTCGGCGCAATTAACATTGGTGAGCTTGCCAAGCGTGGCGGCCGCCCGCTCTTCATTCCATGCACCCCACTTGCCGTGATGGAGCTGCTGAAGGCTAGCGGTGTCGACCCTGCCGGCAAAGAAGCTGTTGTTCTTGGTCGCAGCGACATTGTCGGTAGTCCCGTCAGCTACTTGCTTAAAAATGCCGATGCCACCGTTACCGTGTGCCACTCCAAGACCCCGGATATCGCGCGCATCGTGAAAAACGCCGACATCGTTGTCGCCGCCATTGGAAAGACTGAGATGGTTACGGGCGACTGGCTGAAACCCGGTGCTGTCGTCATTGACGTCGGTATCAACTACAAGCCCGATGCGACCAAGAAGTCTGGACAGCGTCTCGTCGGCGATGTCGAGTTCGAGTCGTCCTCCCAGGTGGCTTCGCAGATCACCCCGGTTCCCGGCGGCGTTGGCCCTATGACCGTGGCCATGCTGTTGAAGAACGTGGTTCACTCCGCTAAGACATACTTCGAGAAACAGAAGGACCGCCACATCACTCCGCTTCCCATTCGATTGGAGAGCCCCGTCCCCTCTGATATCGCGATCTCCCGAGCCCAGTACCCCAAGGCCATTACCAAGATTGCCTCAGAGGTTGGCATTGCCTACCACGAGCTGGAGCCCTACGGCCACACCAAGGCCAAGGTCAGCCTCGATGTTCTGGACCGCCTCGCTCACCGCCGCAACGGACGATATGTGCTGGTCTGCGGCATTACACCTACTCCTCTCGGTGAGGGCAAGTCGACTACAACTCTGGGTCTTACCCAGGCACTTGGTGCCCATTTGAACCGTATCACCTTCGCCAACGTCCGCCAGCCTAGCCAGGGCCCGACCTTCGGCATCAAGGGCGGAGCCGCCGGTGGTGGCTACAGTCAGGTTATTCCCATGGACGAGTTCAATCTGCACTTGACCGGTGACATTCACGCCATCAGTGCCGCCAACAACCTTCTTGCTGCGGCCATTGAGACCCGTATGTTCCACGAGTCTACCCAGAAGGATGGTGCTCTCTACAAGCGTTTGGTGCCCGCCAAGAATGGCAAGCGCAATTTCAAGCCCATCATGTTCCGCCGCCTGGAGAAGCTTGGTATCGAGAAGACCAACCCCGATGAGCTGACCGAGGACGAAATCCGCCGGTTCGCTCGCCTGGACATTGACCCGGAGACCATTACCTGGCGCCGCGTGCTGGATGTTAACGACCGTCACCTGCGCGGTATCACCGTTGGGCAGGCCCCTACCGAGAAGGGTCTCTCCCGCGAGACCGGATTTGACATCTCCGTTGCCAGTGAATGTATGGCTATTCTCGCCCTGAGCAACAACCTAGCGGACATGCGTGAGCGCCTCGGTCGCATGGTCGTGGCCACTTCCAAGAACGGCGACCCTGTAACCTGTGACGACATCGGTGCCGGTGGTGCCCTTGCTGCCCTTATGAAGGATGCTATCAAGCCCAACCTGATGCAGAGCTTGGAAGGAACTCCCGTTCTGGTGCATGCCGGCCCCTTCGCCAACATAAGTATCGGAGCTAGCTCGGTTATTGCCGATAAGCTGGCTCTGAAGTTGGCCGGTACTGAGCCTGATGAGGACCACGACGCCAAGACCGGCTTCGTGGTCACCGAGGCTGGCTTCGACTTCACCATGGGTGGTGAGCGTTTCTTCAACATCAAGTGCCGATCATCGGGTCTGTCTCCCGATACCGTTGTTATTGTGGCTACGGTCCGTGCGCTGAAGGTGCACGGCGGCGGTCCCGATATCACCCCCGGAGCCGCTCTCCACGAGGTCTACCGCACCGAGAACGTGGAGATCCTCCGCAAGGGATGTATCAACCTGCGCAAGCACATCGCCAATGCCAAGCAGTACGGCGTCCCGGTCGTCGTCGCGATCAACAAGTTCGAGACCGACACCGAGGCTGAAATTAATGTCATCAAGGAGGAGGCCATCGCTGCTGGTGCCGAAGACGCCGTCCCGGCCAACCACTGGGCTGAGGGCGGAGCCGGCGCCGTTGACCTAGCCAAGGCCGTTCTGGCCGCCAGCTCCAAGCCCAAGAACTTCGAGCTGCTGTACGACCTGAATGGCAGCATCCAGGAGCGCATTGAGCGCATCGGCAAGTCCATGTACGGTGCGGAGAAGGTCGAGTTCAGCGAGCTGGCCCAGAAGAAGGTGGACACCTACACCAAACAGGGCTTCGCCAACCTGCCGATCTGCATCGCCAAGACACAATACTCGCTCAGTCACGACCCGGCCCTGAAGGGAGCCCCGACCGGCTTCACCGTGCCCATCCGGGACGTCAGATTGGCCGTTGGCGCTGGGTATCTGTAAGCTTCCCCACACGCATCGACCTTTTAATTCTCCACGTGCTAACTCGACACAGTTACGCTCTGGCGGCCGACATCCAGACGATCCCCGGACTGCCCACGGCACCCGGCTACTTCAATGTGGACATCGATCCCGAGACCGGGGAGATCGACGGGCTGTTCTAGATGGTATTTGTTGTCTGGTTTGGGTTGGATAGATTGGAGCTTGTATATACACCCACGGGTTATTGCCCGTGGCCTTCAACACATACATTACGAGGATAATCTGGCGTCCGATCGGAGTGGGATCTTTAGATGGAGACATTTTCAACACTGGAAGCAGCTGGAATTCGAATCAATTGCATATTACATCGTCAACGGTCCTTTACACTTGTAAAATAAGATGGTGCAATGCGGGAGAACGTTTCCCGTGGTCAAATGAAGATCCTCGGTGAAGCCGCGGAGTGTCGCTCCGAGCTCCGGGAAAGCTCTACAGCGGCGGCGGGTCGGTGGTGGAGTGTAGGACGCCTCTCACTCGTCTGAATGGCAGATCGATCGTGAGTCAGGAGCATCAGAAGTCTTACCTAGGCAATGGGCGAGGTGAAAATCAAATAAAATTACAGCAGGGAAGAGTCTCGTGACGTCCGGCTTCGGCGCTTCCAACGGAGGAAGCGGTTAAAAAGAAGAGGACGCGCTGACTTCCCTGCTTCCCCGGACAAGGCTTTTTCCTCCTCTTTCGCCTCAAGCTACACTACTGCTGGTCGGTAATTCCCCCCCCATTCCATTTGCCTTCTCGCTCTGCTCCGGGTGTTCCCGTGTTGCCCCGGCCTTCCCCCAGAAAGAGCGGGAAAAAGAGTTGGCCGAGTCCAACCGTGACGTGCGTTGCAGCACCGAACCCGCTCCACTGACATCCTTTCTTCCGAGTATCGTACCCTCGGTTGTTCGCCACGGCGATTTGCGAAAGCTGCCGTCCTGAACTCCGAGCCAAACAGAAAGAGAGAAATTCGCGCTGACTTCCCGACCACAGTGTCGTCCACGATGAACTCCCTTCGGTCCAGTTCCGCTTTCGCGCGCCGGTCCCTGACCCTGACTGCCGCCCCTCCTGCCCCTCTCTCCATCTCTTCTCGCCTTCTCTCTTCTTCCTCTTCCATCTCCTCCACAAGAAGTATTTCCTCCGCTTCTCTTGCTCGCCCTCAGAGACTCGCTGCCACTCCTCGCTGGTCCGGATCGACTCTTTCCAAGTACCTGAACCAAACCCGCACCATGGCGACCGAGACCAAGATCAAGGTTAAGAACCCGGTGGTGGAACTGGATGGTGATGAGGTACGGAACCTTCCCCCTTTTATAGTTTTAGAAACTTTTGCATTCGGGCGTATCACAAGCTCGGTCTCGTGGCTTCGGGTGGTGCATTTTCGTCTCGTCCGTCATTGAACGCGGGGAAAAACGGGGTTCCTATACCCTTGCATGTGCCAACCCACCCGAGTGTCGACGCCGCGCAATGTCATTGCCTCTTTGGTCCATTCACTAACCGGGGATCTTCGTGCCTTTATAGATGACCCGTATTATCTGGCAAGAAATCAGGGAAAAGGTAAGCCTCGGAACTTTGCCCCCTCATCCATCCTGGTCCAGACCGTGCATGATCAGCCCGCCGTTGCAGTTTGCAGATCGCATGTGCGCTCATGCATCGCAATTGGACCAGTCCGCTCGTTAGGACTGAGGCTAACGTTGCTTTTTGCTAGTTGATTCTGCCGTAAGTGTCTTAAATGGGAGAAATGATCTTCACGCAGTGAACTAAATCTACCCAATCAGATACCTGGATATCGACCTCAAGTACTACGATCTGGTAAGTCGGTCCTTGCCGATGAACTCGCGGGATGTATTGCTGATCTTCTCCATAGGGTCTTGAGTATCGTGACCAGACCGATGACCAGGTCACCCATGATGCTGCCGAGGCCATCAAGAAGTACGGTGTCGGTGTCAAGTGCGCCACCATCACTCCCGATGAGGCCCGTGTCGAGGAGTTCAAGCTGAAGAAGAGTAAGCTCTTTTGCTTCCCGTGCGACGTATCGGAGACTAACTCCTGCCAGTGTGGCTCTCCCCCAACGGCACCATCCGTAACATCCTGTGAGTGAAACGTGATCTTCAATTGACTATGGGGTAAATCAACTAACGGCCTTGATAGCGGTGGTACCGTCTTCCGTGAGCCCATCATCATCCCCGCCATTCCCCGCTTGGTCCCTGGTTGGACCAAGCCCATTGTCATCGGCCGCCACGCCTTCGGTGACCAATATCGTGCCCAGGACCGTGTCATCCCCGGTCCCGGTAAGCTCGAGCTGGTCTTCACTCCCGAGGGTGGTGAGCCCGAACGTGTCCAGGTGTATGACTTCCACGGTGGCGGTGTTACTCAGTGCCAGTACAACACCGATGACTCCATCCGTGGCTTCGCCCACGCCTCCTTCCAGATGGCTCTCATGAAGGGTCTCCCCCTGTACATGAGCACCAAGAACACCATCCTGAAGAAGTACGATGGCCGTTTCAAGGACATCTTCCAGGAGGTCTACGAGAAGGACTACGCCAAGGACTTCGAGGCCAAGAAGATCTGGTACGAGCACCGTCTCATTGACGACATGGTCGCCCAGATGATCAAGAGCGAGGGTGGCTTCGTGATGGCCCTGAAGAGTGCGTGTCCCCAGTTTCTCTCCCTCCCTTCCCCTATCTAACATCTCTTCCAGACTACGACGGTGACGTTCAGTCCGACATCGTCGCCCAGGGTTTCGGCTCCCTCGGTCTGATGACCTCTACTCTGGTCACCCCCACCGGGGAGGCATTCGAGTCCGAGGCCGCTCACGGCACCGTGACCCGTCACTACCGCGAGCACCAGAAGGGCCGCGAGACCTCGACCAACCCCATTGCTTCTATCTTCGCCTGGACCCGCGGTCTGGTGCAGCGCGGCAAGCTCGACGACACCCCCGACGTCGTTGCCTTCGCCGAGGAGCTCGAGCGCGCGTGCGTTGAGGTCGTCAACGACGAGGGTATCATGACCAAGGATCTCGCCCTGGCCCGTGGCCAGAAGGAGCGTAGCTCCTGGGTTACCACCAACGAGTACATGGCTGCCGTTGAGCGGCGCCTGAAGTCCAACCTTAAGTCTCGCCTCTAGATTTGATTTGCGCTTGCCCTTTGCCTACCCAATTCCTATATGATATCTCATCCCCCTTAGATTCCGGGGGGCTTCGGTCTATGTGCAATATACAGCGGACGAAGAAATAAAACTTGCTATTGTATATCTTGCTCTCCATGTCAGTAGAACTTGAAGTCCCTTGAAAAACGCCATAAGCTCTTGGCGAGGGTCCAGGTCTGCCACTCGGCTGTCACTCGGCTGTCGCTTCACTGCTTCATGGTCCGATATACAGCTGGCGGATAAATAGAAATTTAACTATTTGTATACATATCTTGATCCTCCTGTCAGTAGAACTTCAAGTCCCTTGAAAAACGCCATAAACTCTCGGCTGAGGGCCCAGGCCTGCCACTCGGCTGCCACTTCATTGCCCCATGGTCCAATGTATAGCGGGCGGATAAATAGAGATTTACTATTGTGTATCTTGCTCCCGTTGTCAGTAGAACTGGAAGTGCCTCAAAAAAAGCCATAGACTCTGGCTGAGGGCCCAGGCCCGGCTGTCACTTCCTTGCCACACGGTCAGTCCAATGGCTGAAACCTCCGGAAAATCCCCCCAACCTCGGCCGTCGCCATGATCCGTCGCATGATCGCAATGATGAATTTTTCTACGTGAACAATAACGTGATAGCCTCACAATCGGTGAGCCCGAACCCCTCAATATATGAAGTCACAGCACGCGGAGCCACCGTGGAAACAGAACTATGTAGTCTAGGGAAGCGGCGACCCCAAAGGGCAGCGATAAGAGGCGATCTCCGAGTACTTTCGTTTATCCTCGGATCCTCATTCGCGACTAGCCTGACACTTTAAATGGAACCGAATCTTAAACGGTGTCTTCACCCATCGCTGGAGACCAATCGTGGGGCCGATCGGCGCGATAAAGTTCATGATCGGTCCCCCGGTTGGTTGGCGTCTCCGTTATGTAATGGAGTTTACTGGGAGATTGGCGTCTGGAGTTCGTTCGGCAGACTCGACCGAGCGCTTGTGAGCTCCGAGTCGGTATTCGGGGGCTTCTCGCTCTGGGTCGTCTTTTAGAATTTGCGAATTAGCTGGGCGTGACGGCCGAAAGTGTGGGTTCTTACCCGGCTAATGTTCATGTCCTTGACGCAATGGGTACTCGTGGATTTCCTATTGCGGCGGCGCGGATGCGTGGTTGGGCCAATGCCGTGTCTGGAGGTTCAATTTAAGCGGAAATTCACTGCGAGGCGAAAGTCGGGCGTCTACGGGCGAGCAGGATTTGGAGCAATTGCAGACCTTCCTGAGCAACTTAATTCTATCGTTATCTATTTGGCGCATCTCGATTCTCTCCGTTACTTATAATCCGGGATACCGACCACTTGGACTCTGCGTATCTTTCACGGCATTCCGCGCTTCATTTCGGCATTTGGCCCTTTCGAACATCGTCATTTCATTCAGCCACGCGCAAGTGATGCTGCGTTGATTGAGATTCACCTTGCCTCCATAACAAATGGAATGACATTCGCTTGTCTTGCTTACCGACCATATCTACCACTGGGCTGCCGTTCTCGACGCTTGATCCCGTGGAGATAATGAATGTCTTGCCGGTCACCACGGCCTTTACCATCCTCGCGATCTTGTTTGTTCTCATCCGGCTGTGGACGCGGATTAGGCTGATCAAGAGCCCTGGATATGATGATCTGCTTGTCTCTCTTGCATTAGTATGTGTCCATACCTCCCAATGATTGCCTTTGGCAAGTGCAATGCTAACGTCTATCCTAGCTATCCTCCATCATCTTTTACGCATTTATTCTCGTCGGTAGGTTGATCCCCTATGGGCATTTGGAGACCGCGGGAAGCTGATCATCCCTAGAACGCGAAAATGGCCTTGGAGTCTCTCATAAGGACCTACCACTGGAGGACATTCGTCACCAGATGCGAGTAAGTCGTTCTCTTTGAGCTTACCAACCCTCGTACTGACCAAATCTACAGTACCTCTGGCTTTCCATACCCTTTTACAACCTCTCCTTGATTCTCTCCAAGCTCTCCGCAATTGTGCTCTACGCCCGCATCTTCCGCTACCGCGGCTTCCTGATCGCCAACTATACCCTAATGGCATTCCTCATCATCGCAGGCCTATGGATGGTTATCAGCGGCTTCGCATTCTGCAGCCCCGTCAGCGAATTCTGGTCTGGAAATAGGCTGTCCGCTCATAAGCATTGCCTCCCCGTAGGACCTGTCTGGTTCTCCAACGCCGGCATGCAAATCTTCACGGACGTCGTGATCCTGGTGATGCCCATGTTCATCCTGTCCAAACTGAAGCTCCCCAATCGCCAAAAAGCGGGGATCATGTGTGTTTTCGGTGTCGGCATCTTGGTCATCGCGACTAGCTCCGCCAGACTTTACGAGCTGGTAAAGATGGTTGACAATCGCGATTTCACAAAAACGAACCAAAAAGCAGCCGTCTGGTCCTCCCTCGAGGCAAACGTGTCTATCATCTGCGCATGCTTGCCGCCACTTCACCCCTTTATTTCTCGCATCTTCTCCTTCTGTTTCCGCCCTCAACCCCTCCATTCCTCCCCCGCGACCAAAGGAACGTCAAACGAAACCGAACTCGCATCCACCCACCGCACACCCCGCAAAGCATCTTGCTACGACCATGGAATCGGTCCGGATGGTGGCGTCTTCTACAACGACCTCTTCTACCCCGGTCCTCGTGCATACACGGCCACCATTGCCAAGATGGACGCAGAGAACAATACCGAGAAAGAGGGCCCGGAGGACGATCCTGATGGGATTCGTGTCGTGCGCGAGCTCAGGATTGGTTCTGACTCGGTGGCGCCGAGCCCGACTCTTGCGCCTGATCGTACGCATGATCGCGATCTTGAGGCTGCGCAGACTGGAAGTGGCTGTGCCACTACTGGGATTTGCAATACCTCGATTGAGTGGGATTTGGGGGATTTCGAGTTCCCGGATTATAAGGAGCGGATGAATGCTCCTATTTGAAGGAACCTTTGCAACTTCTTGCATATAATAGACAACGGTTCACGACATGAGACATGTACATATATTTTTTATCTTTATTCGTTCATATACACATTTACGTACTCGCTATCTGACCGAGTAGGGAAGAACTGGTAGGCGGGCAGTGCTTGATGATCTATTGTTCGTCTTAAAGACTGGGAGCAGCTGCGTTTTTCCATCTCATCGCCTGTTCAATAGCCTTCGCCACCCCAATACACCGTTCCTCGCCAAATCGCCCACCGACAACCTGGACACCGACGGGCATCCCATCCACCATGTCGACATCATCTGTGGCATTATCAGCTCTCCGTTCAAGAGTGAGACGAACCAAAAGACTTACACTGCTCCTTATTAAACTTATCGCCTGCATTCCGCGGCACATAGTCCAACCACTCTTTGCCCGGTACATCCTTTTCTTTGGAGACGGACGTAGTGGGAACGGCGAGGGCAGCGTAACCGAGTAGATTCCAGATACTGGTATATCCAACATAGGCATTGGACTTGACCCACGTCCAGGGTTTGTATCCGACCCAGGGGGTATTCGGCATAATGATGGCATCGATACTGGAAGAGACCCAGCGATCGAGGTACTCTGACTCGTACGTGTACTTATCGGCGTTGAGCTATCGGGTTTTTAGTATCACTGCCAGCGAAGAAAGACGGTCTTTCTTACCTGGTGAGTTTCAGAAGTCGTCAAAATATCCTTGTCCGTTCCAACCAGCATACCCTCAATCAAAGGCTCACCAGTCATCTCGATCTTTTTACGACACCCCTCGCCGCCATCAGACAAGATAGCTTTTTCCCAGAGCTCATATGCGTATTCGTGAGAGGAAGCATCCCACTCAAAGACTGAGTCCCGTGTTAACAATCAAATACCGAATATGTTCACGTACACACGACATACCTTCATGCCCAATACCCCTCAACGCAGCAACGACCTCCCGAACCGCTCTCTCGACGGGAGGCTGCACTTTGATGACCCCATCATCTACCAAAAACCCAATCTTCAACCTCTTCGGCCGAAGCGAAGCCAAACTCCGCCTCCACGGCACAGGAGCAGTATGCTGATCCAGCTCCCAAGGCGCCGCACAAGGCAAAGCCTCCATATAGCGCTCAATAGTCGCCAAACTACAGCTCATCGGGCCGGCAACGGACCGAACAATATCCTGTCCCGGACTATACCACGAATCAGCACGTAGATCCACGGATCCATTCAAGAAATAGAAGATGAGAAACTTACTTCCCCCTCTCATACGGATGCCTGCCCGGACTAGGCGACAGCCCATAAAGTCCACATAAACTAGCAGGAATACGAATCGAACCGCCGAGATCGGTCCCGATTCCAAGGGCGCTGCCACGCGCCGCGACAAGCGATGCCTCGCCGCCGGAACTACCGCCGGAGATCAGATTGCGGTTGAAAGGGTTAACACATTGTCCGAAGACGTGGTTGTATGAGTCGGACATCATCATCGACTGCGGGAGGTTGGTTTTCACGTAGAGAACGGCGCCGAGGCGGCGGAGGGTTCTGGCGACGGATTTATCGGCCGGGGCTGGGCTGTTTGTGAGTCCGACCCATCCTGGGTACCGTTAGTGGTGGTGCTGGGTGGGAGTGGAAGAGGGGATATACCGATGGAAGTATCAACGCCTTTTACGGAAAACAGATCTTTGATCGACACTGGAAGTCCATGCAGTGGACCCATGGTCTTGCCCGTTTTATCTAGATGTTCGTCCATCTTCGAAGCAGTAGCGAATGCCTCTTCGAAGAGGATCTCGGTGCAGCATGTGGTTAGTTGGTGTGCCAGGGCTGCACGCTTTGCGAATGCGCGGGTTAATTCCAACGAGGAGAGTTCGCCGGAGGACAGTTTCCGGAGCAGGATGGTGATGTCGGTTTCTTCCGTCAGGGAGATTTCCGCGGGCGTGAGGCATTTGCGAATATAGGGTAGTGCATCTGGTGCCGAGTCGATGGAGGGGATCTCGGCGAAGCGCCACTCCGGTGGGATTAGAGAGAGCTGCTCGGCGCGCTTCTTCGCGGCGAGATCTTGGTAGGTTGGGACGGTGGCCATTATGGATGTGGTCTCTATAGACGGTCTAGAAAATTCATCGATTCCTAAGGATGCGTGGCTTGGGTATAAATACAAAAGAGAATATGGGTGTAGATACGAGCTCCGACTGCGGGGATAGATTGCCTTCCGCATCGGGAAAGTAGTCTAAAGGCTAGTAGATCGACCGGCTTCTCCAGCGCTGCTCACACTGCTCCTCTCCATCCGGATACCTCGGAAACTCGCACGACTGGCAGTTTCGCCAGTATTCGCGTAACACCTCGCACTGCGCTCGTGTGCAAGCATGCATGCCCGTCAGAAATGCCGGCGTCGCTAGATGGACGTAGAACCTCGAAGTGGCGGGCATGCGCGAGATTGCATCACAGACCCGGTCCACTATTGATGAAATTGTGTTTGGATGGATTGTCGATCTGTTATCGCTCTCCCCCGCTCGACTGAATGCCACTATCGCCCCCGCGCCGCGGTATACAACCATCGCTAGGCCGCGATCCGTAGAGTCCGCGTCAAGAGCCAACACCTGGTCCATTGCCAGGGAGCATAGATCTAGCGCATTATCACAATCCCCTTTCACCAATCGTGCGAATAGATCAAATGTATCACCCGGACAGCCAACCGAGCCAAAGAAAGCCGGGGTAAGAATCCCGCGATGCCAATCATCAAACATCAAGCCACAATCACTCACAAGAGCACCGGTAACATCAAACCAAACCAGATAAGCCAACACGTCAGCAAGACCGGGTATTCGCTGTGTGAGGTTATCAAGCTCGGATTTATTCCGGCAATGCAGATCGAGTAATGACCGTGCGCCTTGCAGGTGGCGGGTCCATTTGCCGAAGGAACCGCAGCAGACTTCGAAGATAGCGAATGTTGCGATGCCGAAGAGTGCGATGGGGTGGCCAGAATCTATGACTTTGGAGAGGTTTGACAGCGCGACTAGGTGGGACTGGATGGATTGTTTGTCGTCGTTTCCTTCGAGGCGAGAGCGGGCGAAGTTTAGAGTGTGGGAAATGAGTTGGATTGCTTCGTCCGGGAGGTCTGAATTGCTGGATCTGATTTCTTGGTAATAGAGGGAGAGCATGTCGATGAAGCCGTAGAGGTTGATGGGGGTCGTGTTGGTTTGTGGTTTCTGGGCGTCTTTCGTTGTAGAGTTTGCTGGTGAGAGGCGTGTTGACACGGAAGGCGTCTTTGAGGAGAGACTTGGAGATGGCTTTGATGCGATCTTGGGTGTGGTGCTCTCCTTTTTCTCTCCCATCCATACAACTCTCCGCGGATAGTGACACGCCACTCCACTTTGTAGACAGGGTTGACACCGCGGACGATTGAGATCACACTTGATGCCTTTGGATCGACAACTCTGACAGTGCCGATCATGCCGGATCCCACGCGGCTTCTTAGAACCCATGATGTTGATGATGATCTCAAAGTGGTCGCAGAGAACGACTGGAGATATGGGTGCGGGGAGTACGTTACCCGTTCCGTCCTAGCGAGGAGATATACCTCGGGATCATCTTCGAGTGCAGGGATACAGTGGGGCGCCCATCGTATGCTGCACAAATCAAAGAGAGTTAATTTATAGTCTGTGACTTTGCGCGACCAGCTACTCTACCTACTGAGATGAAGGAGTGTGAGATCTAATCTAAAAACAGGAAAAACAACTGGCTCACCAGCCAAGGGACCCGAAACCCGAGAAATCCAAACAAAGACATTCAGAGAACGACGGTCAAAGAGCAAACAAGACTTGCAATGAAACAAACATATGTACTTTGAAAAACGCCATATCGTGTGTCAACGATATTGCACGCCAGATCGTCGGTGTGAAATCCTCATCATGTCGTGGTAATGGCCGCGGAAGTCCGCGTCTCTCTGGCGTTGCACCAATTTCTCTCGCCGGTCACGCCGCTTGCTATCTGAATTGACTTGCTTCGGTTGGCCTTTTGCGGCAGGGTTGGCCACGGGTGGTTTCGACTTGCGCTTCTTCGGCTTTCCAGTGCGCCGACGGCCGGGTACATTGACTCGACGTTTGGCCGCTGCACTACGCGCTTTGCGTTTTGACGAGCCATTTGTCCAATGGGACCTGGAGCTCGCTCCATTTTTCATGCTCTTGGGCAAGTTAGGTCGGGGAGGAGGTGACATGGTCGTCTTTCCTTTTTTGAAAAGTTCGACAGCGGCAGTAATGGAGATGGTCTCGGCGAGGCTCTCGGTAGCAGATTGACCGCACAGTGAAGCTGCAATAGCACTCGCAATGGCCGCAAGCTCGGCGGGCGTTCTTTCAAACGGGTCAAACGGAGGGGCGCTCGGGGATCTCTTGGGATTCTGATTCTCTCCTTGACCGAGTGATGCACGGCGAGCTACGCCTGCAAGCGAAGCATGAACACTTGCCTTCACGTCCGGCTGGGAATCCTTCGAAGAATTTGGAGATGCTCCGGGTAATGGCTCGGATGCAGAGGAAGATTGAGTTGGCAAATCATGAGGCTTGCTAAATGCCGCCGATACTCCCAAAATTCTTGGATTGATGCCGGGCAGATTGCACATGTAGAATTCACCTGGGCTCTGCATCATGGGATTGAGTAGCGGCTGCGGCTGTCCAAACCTCGGGAAAGGATCACCGAGCGAAATTCTGGTCACGATGTCTGGTGGTGGTGTCTCTAGCGCTGGCGGGATAAAGGCATCCGGGCAGCTCTTGGACGGACCAACCGCCGATTGGGGCGAGTCCTCGTTTCTCTCGGAAAAGCTTTGGTGGAGTGAATCGACGCTGCTAGTACAGTGATGGCAGATCGCGTCGTACTCTCCGCCGCGTGGGATGAGAATCGGCGTGACAGCCTGCAGCCCCATAACCCCGTCGACATCCAAATTGCAGTATATCTGCAGCCAAGATGGGAGCTCGTCGATGGCGATCAAAGGCGCGATTACGCCTCCAGGGCGGAAGACACAGAAACGAGGTCGAGGCCGAGAGAGGGAATAGTAGGGTGTGAACGGCATGACGTCGACAGGAAGAATAGTAACGACTGTGAACGGAAGATAGTGAAAGTGGGATACAAAGTATATGATTTTGGAATGAGAGGCTGTCGTGGAAGACAAGATGAAAGTCGCTGGGTTGGAGGAGGATGAGGAGGAGAAGAAGTGGGAATCGGGTTTACCAATGTATTGACTGTTTACACTGGGCCATCGCCCCTGCCATTATCCGTGGCCTCTCAAGGCAAGAACAACAAAAAGCCATTTGTCTTGGATGGAAGTTGAAAATGGAAGGTGCATTCGAGCTATCTATGAAGAGACAGGAGAAAAGGTGCCATTGCGGCAGTCAAAGCCCAGGTGCGGGTTCAGCTGTGCCGTTGCATTTATGCAGACCATCGTCGGGCTTTCCATGTTCTGAGGGATGATCTGGATATTTCGTAGTTCAAAGTTCTTGCAGGAAGATGCGGTGTTGCATTCAATGATAACAGCTTCAGTATGCTTGAGGTTTGGCAGACCATCATCATACCAGCAGGGATCAGACACACACGAACCGTCACCAGGTCTCCAGGTGTTCACAGTCCCCGTAAAGTCCGACCAGACGAAGTCTTCCATCAAGACAGACGCGTTATTCGCCCGACCGGTCGTCACCCCACTACCGAGCTGTGTCTGTGACGAGCCCTGGTTGGAATAGCTCTGCGTAACGAAAATGGGGAAGGTGACGTTGTAAACACGGATGTTCTTCCAAGTGATGTTTTTAGCGATGCCCTGTCCGCCCATCCACGACTTGAACCGGGAGGCATAAACCGCGTCTATGACGGTGACGTCTTCGAAGTGAACGTTTGAAACATTGGCGTATTCTGACTGATCCTCGCCCAGTGAGCCGATACTCATGCCGTGGCTCTGGTACCCGATCGTGTTCCTCTTAAAGATAACGTTGTGTGAACCGGACTGCACGGCGATAGCGTCATCGCCGTTGTAAATCACACTATCGGTGATTCGAACGTTGGTTCCCGTCACGTCGAAACCGTCGGTGTTAAAAGGAAACGAGCCTGTGGACTCGGCATCGATGAATGCGTGACTGACATCGATATCGTCTCCTTTCAGTTGCACATTCCACGCAATGGGTTTCCGAGACTTGAAGTACTTGAGTGAGCCATGTGTTGTGTCGAAGCTCATCAGATGCGGCCGGGCGTCTATGCCCGTGTCATTCACGGGGTTTGCATCCCACCACGCCTGTCCGTACGAGTTGATCCAGCCGTTGTTGACATCGGACGACCCGACATAGTCAATGCGCGGACCGGAGAAGGTAAACCAGTATTGTCCATTTGAATAAAGTGTCCCGCCGGTTCCATTCACAATTTTTTGAACTGCGGTGATGCTTTGAGGCAGATGTAGATTTCCATTCATCTGAATCTCAACATTGCTCAGATTGGTTGCACTAATGGGTTGGAAGACGTTGTAATCAACACCTTCCTGGAAGACAACGACTGAGTCGGATGGGCATCGTGCAAAGGTTCTGGCGATAGCCGGAGAGTCATCGGCTGTGCTATTGGAAGATGGAATCACACAGCGTTGTGGACGGCTATCCGAGCTTTTAGGACTAGGAGCGCCGAGAGCCAACGACAATATCGTGAAAATGGCTGTTGTCTGAATAAACATGACGAAAGCTGTGTATCAGGAGACATGCCGAAGGCAGGAAGTCACCGTCCCTTTTGTACTGCCCTGGAGTGCATGCACAGACTGTGTTCTCGGCATTGTAAGTGAGATCGGCAAAACCCCGGATGAATCGAGCGTTGGCCTTCCCCACAATGCGGAGAACCGATAGCTACCAGTGGATGGATTTATATTTCAGCGTCCGGGGGACAGACCACTATTGGTGGAAATTTAAATGCCATGCCTCAGAGCAGCGATCGACTGGAGCTTGTCATTACGTGGCTGCAGCCGCAATCGTGATCGCTCCAGGCGAACTATCCAGTGACTGAGCTACATGTGCACCTCAATCAATTGAATAACCACCATAAAGCCTATTGTAAGTCATCAATCACATTCTCCAGCCGATTTTCGCACTTCTTCGTGGGTAGTAAACAAGCTGTCAAGAAACCACCGGAAGCAGCCGACACCGATAACAATCCTTATCGGATCGGGCGCAACAACCCTCCGTCATTCCAACCTCCAGCTCTGCTCTTCTCTCAACCAATTTATTCCTTCTACACCTCCCACTACCATGGCAGAACTCATAGATCCAACAAACTCCACCCGCTCAACTCCCTCTATCGCCGCCACCGATGCAACCCTGCAGCTCGGCAGCTCGACCACCATCTCCGCACCCTCCGCACGCGTGTGGGCCGCTCTAACAGACACATCAACATGGCCCGACTGGAACTCCTTCGTACCCCGCGTAACCATCCGCTCCCAGCCCGACCAGGCTGAATCCACCACTCTGTCGCCCGTCCTCCAAACCGGAACGAAAGTCACGTTCCATGTCCGCATGGATCCCGACTCGACCAAACCGCAAGCTGCGACGGATGTCCAACTCGTGATCACGGAGTGCGTCGTACCGAATGCCGAGACGGGTACAGCCGGACGGATCGTGTGGGTTGGAGATTACGATGCGCCGGGTTCCATGCCGCGCTCGCTTTTGACTGCGGAGCGGGTGCATGAGGTTACCGATGTCGAGGGCGGCACCGAGGTGCGCAATTGGGAGTGTCAAGTCGGGTGGGTGGTCTATGCGGTGAAGTGGATGTATGGGGCTAAGCTGAGGCATAACTTTGAGTTGTGGGTTCAGGACTTGAAGAAATTCGTCGAGGACGGTTCCAGCTCTTGAGGGACCTGCGGACAATGTCATAAGCCGAGGTTGTGATTTATCACTTTACGCGTGGACACATGTCAATACAGAAATCGATGGGAATATGTAATGATGCAAGTTTCATTGTAAAACACAATATTAATCTGTGTGAGAGTTAGTGAAGTCTAACCCAATGCTAGTCCTCATAATACTCCGTCTAATCGGGTATAAAATCCAACCAAGCAAATGCGAAATGCTCCCAAAATGCGCCAGTATATCCGAGATATGCGAATGCAAATGCAGAACCATAAGAGAAAAAAGAAACAGAAGAGATCAGGATCAAGCAGATGCAAGAGTCACCCACTCCCGAGCGGAAATCCGCTGCGCCGGGTCCTTGACAACAGCAGGCTTCACCAGTTTCTCCACGGGTCCGTTGCGTGGGATACGAGCCGCGTTTGCACCACTCCTGGTGAAGTCGAGAATCTGGTGGCCGTCACAGGCCATCAGCTGCCGGCGACGCCTGTCACCCGGGTACAGGAGCATGTCGCCCGTTGCGGCGGCAATCAGGGTCGCGGCTAGGGAGAATACATCCGAAGCTGGGGATAGCGCGACGTTGCCCGAGATGAGAGATTTGAGTAGCTCGGGAGCTGTGAATGGTACCGTGACTGCGTACATGCCGGTGATATTGCCGTGGATGTTTTCCGAGGGGTCAGACGGGATATCCAGGGCGGATGAAAAGTCCGCATAGAGCGGATGGTACGGGAAAGCGCCTGCTTCGTCAGACTCATCCGTCGCGATGGGACGGAGCAGGATATTCAACGGCTTGACGTCGCCGTGGACCATGCCTGCATTGTTATGTAGCCAGGCCAGACCACCGATCAACTTGCGCGCCAAATCGAGGAACGAGCCCATGCCCATGACGGGCTCGAACATCGTTGCAGTTGAGAATTGCTTCTTGCGCATATCCGCCTGGTCTTCAATGTATGTTGACAGCTCGAGGGGAACAGCAGCCATGACCAGAGCCTCGGTCTCGGGTTCCACGCCGAAGAATGTAATGACCCTGTCATCGTGGCCCGGAGTACGGTTCAGCCGCGTCAGAGTTAGGGCTTCGGTTTGCAGAGATGCGCGCGCATCACGGCGCAACGGCGTCTTGGCAGCAAGCACGCGGCTGCTGAAAGCGGGCGAGGTGGGAGGAGTATCGGCGCCAATGGGCTGCGCGGTTGGCGTTGAAGTCGCTTTGTAGACGATGCTCAAGACGCCACGGCCGAACTCAATAGGTCGGTCTTTCTCGTCGCGACAGATTTCAAGATGGTCGATAAATCGCAACGGCTTGGTTATATTCTGCTTCACCAGCGACGCTCCATTCGGACCAGCTTCCAATTGACTCGTGAGGGAATCGGGATCGGTGCTCGGCTTTCCTATCGGGGTAACCGGCGGGGTGAGGTGAGAAATTGACGAAGTTTGTAGTGACAGTTCGCTGCCACCGGATCCGGTGTTGACGGACAAGTGCATCGGTGTTGGGGTCGTTGGAGGAGTCATAATGTGTGTTTGAGAGATCGCAGCTTGAAGAGCAATCGCACAAAAAGCAACGAGGACGGCGGCGCAATCAAGGCAAAAAGGCAACCCGATCAGGGTCCAAAAGCCGACTGTCGCAGTTATCACGGATATAGCGCCACCGGCAAACCCTCATTCACTGGGTCACTGAGTATGACGCTGTGGCAAAAAAAAAAAAAAAAAAAGGCAGAGACTCGACTTGGCCACTCGGGTCAATGGAATTCGAAGTACACTCTATACTTCATTTTGGGTGCGAGGGAAAATTAAGAGAACAAATAGGAAAAGAAAAAAAAAAGCAAAGGCTCGGGGCGCGTCGCAGACATGATCGGCTAATAAAGGCGAAAAAAGAAAGGCCCAACCCACCGGGGTCGATGGCCGGTCTCGACCAAGACGGGAAATGACACTTGACAAGGAAAATGTGATCGTCGTTTGGTTAGAGATACGACGGTGGTAACCGTGAACCAGAAAGAGGCGGGAAATTACCGGATGGAGACTTTCGGGAGGTTCGCGATGATCGGGTCCACCAGTTCCTTCAACTCTGCACCGAACACTCTGAAACGGGATTGTATATTAGGCGTTTCCCCGGTCTGTTCTGTACGACTCGTGTGAAACTATAGTCAATGGTCGCCCGGATGCGTCGCAGTGCGGCTCCCCCGCATGCGTCTCTAACAGCCGTCCCAGTCTCGGATGCAATTAATAATAACGCAGAAAACCGGAGTAACTATGTTTTGCGCGGGGAGTCAGTGACTCAGGCCCAAATGATAACAAAATGAAGTTTGGCCCGAAACTAGAAATGCGCATTAGCCAATCCTTTGCCCCCGTGCGCCCCTCATCCCGGCCAAGACTTGGTTTTGTTGAGCGTATCGGTCTATGCTCAATTAGGGTTTATCGGGTAGCAAAATAACTTTCCAGGTACTCGTTATCTTGATTTTTAAAAGACGGGAGATGACATGCGAGTGCATTGCGCTACTGCGGACCCACATGGGTCCTTGCCCTCGGGGTAGACTTCGAAAGGGTTCGTTTGTTTGTGTCAAGAACAATGATTTTGACGCGTTTCGGGTATTTGATCGCGGTATGGTACAATGCCCTTGTTGGTTTATTTACGGTACGGTCCTCTTTGAAGGGTCTTGGGAGGGGCTCGCTTGCTATCTGTTCGGCGGGGCATGCGACGGGCCGTTGAAACAGTGGTATTCAGCAGGGTCCTTGAGCCACCAAGCGGGGCATGAGGTACATGGGTCAGGGCTACTCGCCAGTGCAGATGGTACTTGGTATACAGGAGAGTGATTGATGTCTATGATGTCTAAAATTATATATATGCAGTATGTAGTTTACACCTGGTGCTATTGTACAATTTATACAATCGGGGAATTAGCGCAGTTTAAATTCTTGCGCCGATCCAGCCCCGGCGACTGCCCCCGTCACGGTGCCTCCGAGCAAC
This sequence comes from Penicillium sp. S103-07, assembly GCA_037042055.1. NCBI lineage: Eukaryota > Fungi > Ascomycota > Eurotiomycetes > Eurotiales > Aspergillaceae > Penicillium > Penicillium sp. S103-07. Next base: position 55,433 of record JAXQJQ010000019.1, on the reverse strand, counting down.
CTTGAGAATTGCCTCGGAGAAACATCTGCCGCATTGTTTTGATAATCCAGCAGAATGTCCCATATCACGGAGACGGGGAGGCGCCGTATCCGTGTATCGGAGAGATCGTAGTCGATGTTCTCCTGGAAGCAGTCGTTTGGATCCAATGTTGGGTCCTCCAGCGGAATGGGACCAGCGCCGGGTTTCAGCCGCTTCGTGGCATATCTAGCAAGGACCGGGAGGGCTTTGACGATTTCGTTGGCAGTTCGTTTGGGTGAGATGATCTCGTAAAGCTCGGACAGGCTCAGATGGACGCGAGTGCTGAAAATCGACGAGAGGGCGTCGAAGAACTCCAAAAGCTCTCCACGCTTCTCGTGTGAGAGCAGACTGAGTTTCTGCACCACCGGGGGGTTGGCATCTGCTTCGAAGTAGACAAAGGTTCGCGGTACGCGGGGGAATTGTTCCTCTGGATCTATGCGCAACGCTTCAAATGGCCGGCGATCGAAGATGAACACGGAGTCGTCGAAACTGCCGCCGGTGTCGGCCATGATACGGCCATCATCGGTTACGCGGTCATGACCTCTCACGACACGGTAGTGGATCTTTCCGAGTATTTTATCAAATGTGGCCTTGATTCCAGCATATCGTTTGTCAGCCCTCTCCAGTTCTTCGGAGTCCTTGCTGGGGTCGGCCGCTAGGCGCGACAAACATCGGCTAGCTTCGTCGGCTTCGAGGCGGGTGTTGGCGGCCAGTTGACGCCACCATGATTGTTTATTGTCGAGGTTCAGTGCGTATACAGCGACTCGTGCGTCCTTTTTGGCGGCCGAGCCTCCTTTCGGGTCATTTTCCCCGGCTGTAATGCGGTCGATCACGGATTTGTGCCAATCCACGGCTGGTCGAGGTGCGTGCTCTTGTGTAAGCTTCCCCGGCCGAGGACTCGCCGGTGCCGGTTCCAGGGGAGGTATCTCCCGGCCGGCTGGGGTGATGATGTTGTGAGCGGCGGCTCTTTCAGCGACTCGCGCCCGGTTGAGATTCAGTGGCTCCCATTCCTTTAGGCCAACCCATTGCTCATTCTCATATGTGCTAGCGACCTCAAATGTGTGCTGTGACACAGTTTCTGTCAACATAGCGGTCCGCCTGCGGTCGATGACGGTGCGCGGGAGGATATTGCACTTGGCGTTCCCCGGGATTGAGGCCAATATTCGAACACTGCCGTACATGTGCACTCCTCTTTGGTCCAGGCAGGTCTGCATCATTGTGCTCCACCATCGTCCCGGAGTATAATGATCTCTTATGGTACGCTGCTCGGGTATATTGGCCAGCACAAGTAGAGTGTCATTCTTGGGCAGCACTTGAGCTTCTCGCGCACTCGAAGGCCCCTGTTCGGGTAGATGTTTGGCAAAGATGTCGCTCCAATCATTCAAGTCGTACGGATCTAAAGAGAGGAGCTCGAAGCCTCGTCCGCTCTTGACAAGTGAGCCGAGGTATTCCCCGTAATATTTTGTAGCCGGTTCAATGAGTACATGACGACGAGGTTTGAGGAATTCGTTGACTTTAGACGACCAAAGCCCTGTGGAGGGCCACAAATCGAGGATGTCGACGGGCGTGTTTCGGCGGAGGTAGGGTGACAGTCGCTGAAGAATATCGGCTGCGCAGGAAATTTGTTAGCTCAGCGAACGGGTCTTGGGTCGATTCAGATAGCTGCAACTCACCGGAAAGCTGATCATTCACAATGTCTGCTTTGGGGACCCTCCGTATCGCGATCTCTGTGTACACGTTCTGCCTGATAGCCTTGGACACTTGAGCGAAGCGATTTGAGATCTTAAATTTGCCGGACATGCTTGGATCAAACAGTCACGATGGGCAGAGCGAATGCCGTCAGGAGCGGTGCAAAGGAAGAGCAATTTGGTACGGGCACAAAAGGGGCATTGTGGGTGGCCCAGCGTTGAATCGTGGGTGAGTCGTGAACAAAGTGAAACGCGCATCTCGTGGATGTCCGAGGCGGAGTCGACCTTGCGGGTTCCGCATTTCATCCCGCCAGGCACCCATTCCCCTCCAATCCAACTCTCTCGTCTGCCTGCTCCCAAGTCTGGCCGCCTGGATGCGGCATCTTCGACGCTAATATCAGCTGGTCTTTATTCCAACTCATACGGTTCAGCCCAACTTGCGCCAAACATGCCCCTTCAGACCCGTTGAGGGTGAGGGGTCTTAATCTGGAACTTCCCACTTCTCTGCAATTCGCCTCCCGTTGACAAAACGACAATCGACATGGCTTCCAACATCCCAGCCATCGGTACTGGCGGAAGCCCTCCTCAGAGCGTGGATAGCATTACGAAAATCGCCCAGGATTACGAGTACAACGAAGGCGTTCCACTCCGATATTGGTTGAGAACCGCTGCCACGCTCATTCGCGAGGTTAGCAAGATGCATTCCCTTCGTGCTCGCATTGAATAGCTGACACCTCCTGCTTTCCTAGGCACAAATATACGAACGCGAAGGACACGACGAACAAGCATACCTCCTCCTCTTTCGACATGCCCAGCTCGTCCTGGTACGCCTGACGAACCACCCGGAAGCCGCAAAGGATGGCAAAGACCGCAAAGCACTCGTTGCGGCGGAGAAAGAGGTCGCAAAGAATCTTGTCAAGCTGGAGGTTTTGAAGCCACGGATAAAGAAGCGATACGAACGGTACACTCAGTTGATGCGCGAACGTCAGTCGCGAAAGCTCTCGTCGGAACCTGCCACCCTGCCAGAACAACAAGAGCGGCCTGCAGATCCTGCACTAACCGGAGTCGTGGAGCCATTGGAAGCTGGAAAGAATCGTGATCTCGCTGTTCGATTAGCACAATCAGAGCTCACCCGCAGAGCTACTGTTCGGCAATCCCAGGGCGAGCAAGACCAAAGGCGCGCTGCTGGGGTCTGGGGCAACTGGGAGACTTCATTGAAGACGAATAGCCGGACAGGTGATCGTGACTTGAGCCAAAGGATCCAGGATATCCGATCCAACATCGATCATACGCAATCTGCACAAAGGCCCACAGCGCGCGAAGTGCCTTCGGGTGTCGCCTCAGTTGCCGCAGCCTACAAATACCCAACGGTGCCACAGTCAAAGGCCCTGGAGCCCACTGTTTCTCCCGGGCATATCGCCATTAGGGATAAGAATGCCGAGCGGCAACCACCTCCAGTTCTTCCGCCCAAAGAGCATATCGCACCTAGCAGAGCTACTTTCGTCGACGGCTCGGTGAGCCCAGAGGCTGTAGGTCTTCCGCCACGTCCGTCCAAGGTGTCACCGGGCCCACCACCCCCCGAGAAAGTACGACCTTCTGAAGACGCGACTTCCACGCGATCCGACCTTGATCCTTCGAGTTACACCTTCAAACCCTCTGCATACCTGGAGAATGGCACTCCCTTGCGGTCTGTCTTTCTTCCGGCCAATCTCCGATCGCGCTTCCTGGCTCTTGCCGGTCCCAATACCCACCGCAATCTTGAGACATGCGGTATTCTCTGTGGCACCCTAGTCTCGAATGCTCTTTTTATCTCCAGGCTCGTCATCCCGGAACAGATCGCCACATCCGACACGTGTGAGACAACCAACGAATCCGCCATTTTCGATTACTGCGATTCGGAGGATCTCATAATGCTTGGATGGATCCACACGCATCCGACGCAAACGTGCTTCATGAGCTCCCGTGATCTACATACTCATAGTGGCTACCAAGTCATGCTCCCGGAGAGTATCGCCATTGTGTGCGCACCGAGCAAAGATCCTGACTGGGGCGTCTTCCGCCTTACTGACCCTCCTGGCCTGAAGACGGTGCTTAACTGCACCCAAACCGGCCTTTTTCACCCACACGCCGAGGAGAATATTTACACTGGAGCTCTGAGGCCCGGTCATGTCTTTGAGGTCAACGGGTTGGAATATGAAACCGTAGACTTACGTCCAAAGGACTCACAGAATTGATTAGATGTGCCTTTGGTTATGTCATTAAACTGATTATGATACCCTCAACATTTTCATCAAGTTTTTTTGCTGAAGTGAGATTTCCAATGCCGTTCCTTTTTTTTTTTTTTTTTTTTGTATAGAGATGAGATTCTGCACCCGTCATTCACAATCCGTACAAGCTCCGACTCGCCCATCTCAATGCAATGCTACTCTTCTGGCTCATAGGATTGTTCTTTCTTGGGTGGCTTGTGTCTCTTCGATGCCGAGCCAGAGCTGGCACTGGCCTTGTTCGATGTGGTGGGGGAACGACGGTCCTGAGACTTGTGACTTTTATGCGTTCTCGCTTCCTAGATGCACCACCTATGAGTGGATGCCTAAACTGGGGATCGATATTGAACTTACCACAAGTCCGCGGTCTCGAACGTCTTGCTCGTGGCTGTGAAGACCGCCCTCCTCCATCTGGACGATTTCGTCGCGATACTTGTCCGAACTGGGGAATTTCTTAGACATGATTGCAGTGCACACTGACTAAATGTAATAAAAGTTCACGATTTCAGAAACAGAAATAATAGCCAGTTGCCGGATTCATCCATCGAATGGACTGGTCCTCAAGCAGTCATCTACTCTCCCATCTGGGCGGTTTATATAGCATTCTGCTCCGTCACTGTTTCGTCATTGGAGCTGCATGAAGTGAGCCGGAATTTTCCTCCGTCTTAGCGATCAAAGAGCGCTTCTCGGCTTTAGAAACCAAGAAATATATGGTTATGGAGATACTAGTTGCCCGCGAATTACGTTTGGCAGCTGCTCCGCTATTGTGCTTCCAGGGGTGGCTCGATTTGGACCTGGGCCGGAGGAACCCTGAATGTCTTCAAATGTGTCGAGTCACTAAAGTTGCGCGATCTTCCCAGGGGTGGTTTCCATAATGCATAACGAATGATTTCGCTGCAGCTTCGCAAGTCCGGAGCTTGAAGCTAACGCGGCTGATTCCCCACATGATAAGCGATAAGTTTCATCCCTCATATCGATCTCCTTGAAACACACCTCCACCTACATCATAACCCACCCGACACCTATTCTCCAGCTTGACCTCAGCAATTGGCTCGAATTGCCCGTATGTCGTCCTCGTCGCAGGGAGATCTCCCTTCACAGACCCCCACCACCTCCAGCTCCCCCAGCTCCGGCTCTCACACGCCCCAGCAGAAAGCGAATTCCTACAGTCAAGCCGCCTCCTACTTCTCCTACCCGGTCAGTCACGTCGTATCGGGTCTGTATCGTCGCCTCACGGACCCCAATATCGCCAGCAACGCACCGTCCACTATGCCGTGGTCCATGTCATCCTCCTCGTCCGAAGTCTTCACGCCACGCCGAACAGCCTCGCCCTTCCAACCTCCGCCCCTCACACCCGTCTCCCTCACAATTCCCAAAGGCCAAGACCTTCTCCAGCAGCAGCTCTTGACGCGCGCACTGGCAGAGGAAATCCGTTTGCTAGTCCCGCCACGTCTCCAACTCGTCGAGAATTGGCGTCTCGCATACAGCCTCGATCGCGACGGCGCCTCCCTAGCCACCCTCTACGATAACTGCGAAGAGTTCTCCCACCGTAGCCCGCGGGCGGGCTATGTTCTTGTTGTGCGCGACTCCTCCCCGGCCGGCGCCGTCTTCGGCGCATACATGACCGACTTGCCGCGCCCCAGCTCCCAATTCTTCGGCACGGGCGAGTGCTTCCTCTGGCGCGCAAGCGTGCTCCCACCCCCAGCCAGCCTGGGTCTTGCATTCTCGGGCGACGGGCCTCAGAGTGAAGAAGCCCTCGAGCGCGCAGGTCTCCCACCTCCCCCTTCCGCAGATACCACCCACGCCGGACGATGGAGCACATTCCGCAGCGACCCCTCTGCTAAATCGAGAACCGCATCTCCAGCTCACAACCTCAACATGAATATCAAGACTAATCTTGCGGCTGCCAGTGGCGGTGCACTGGCTCCTCCGTCGCCTTCGTCTGTCGGGACGCCCTCCCGCAGTGGGGCGAGTACCCCGGAGCGCATCCGCTTCAAGGCTTTCCCGTATAGTGGCGTCAATGACTATATGATGTTCTGTGAGACTGGCTTTTTGAGTTTAGGTGGCGGGTTAGTCTATCTGTTTATCCTGTCTAACCTGACTAGACTAACAATCATTTTAGCGATGGAAAGTACGGTCTCTGGGTGGACTCAGGCCTCGAGAAGGGCGTCAGTTCCCACTGCCAAACATTCGGAAACGAACCTTTGTCAGACGAGGGAGACAAATTCGACATTCTCGGTATTGAGGTGTGGTACGTTGGCTCCTGAGCGTCTACACCTGAAGACTAGGGGCATGCAACACAATATATAAAGAAAGTTGGGAATGTGGAGAGAGAAAAAGCAAGTACGGGCATCAAAAGATACCCGAAGCTTGGGAAGCGAGCGTCTATCATCTGAGGAATTGGAAAATTCATCCTCTTGGCGCATCTGACTGCATTTACTTTCGAATACCCGAGCATGATTATTTTCATTGCTCTTGTCTTGTTATTTAAATGGACTGCTTATCTAGCGATCGTTCCATTCTACCTGGTTCTGCTTTTATATGTAACCCGGTAAGACCGGACTGTCTTGGTAAACTCGGTTAGCCTTAACTATGTGGCCATGGCATTAGAACTTTCTCTAGCATGTTGGATCTCGGAACTTTCCCTCCTCATCTACTCATCTCTTCTCCCCTTATAAACACCCAAATAATCAAGCCTAACACACCTTAAGCTTAGCCACCTGTTAGCATAGACGAGCTCCAGGACAAACTTTATAGCTTACCGGGCTAGGGATATATTATATATCGCACTACCTACACTACTGAATCCGACACTACTTTCCACATACCGTGAGGTATATTAATGCCTGTATTAAAAGCGATTTCTTTAGGGACGCTAGCCCTTAGTTTGACGATGCTATTTAAGTTTGGGCTAAATACTGATGGACAATTATTGAAGATCCTGTATAATTTGACGGGGCTTCAATCGAGACGATTCACGCTCACTTTAACAAGTTTCGAATATGTAGTATTATTGATGAAGAATCGCTACAAACACTAAAGGATAGATTGGTGGAGGACGTCGAGAATGATGAACACGAATTGTGATATGTGAAGGTTCTTGAAGTATTTCCGATTGTGGATTCGTTAGACACTTTTCCTGGGTGGATGAAATGCTGGACGTATATACTACGGTTTGTCTGGTCTTATAAGGAGATGGTGATGAGATGAGGAAGTTGTATTATGGAATTGATGACTTCCCATTCGAAGGGGTATATTCTGGATGATCTAACCGGTTTGTGTGACGTTAGTATAGACAGAGATATTTGTTTATACAAGGCATTGTTGGAAGTGTAGTCAAAGAAGAAACAAAGCTGTATTCCTGTCCTCTCACTCCGGGAATTATAGATCAACACTAATTTGACGAAGCCCAAGAAGAAAATCAACATAGACAATAGCATCAGGAACTATACCTGATGGCGTGTAACATTATGAATGGGTTGATATGCGTTGTCCTGTGCTTCTTGTCCAGTAATTGCACATGAGCAGCCTCAAAGGACTGGCTTTCTCCCAACAGCAGAGTATATCTCTTTGTACTGGTGAAATCAGTACATACGACCATAGGGTGTGGAGAACAGGGCTTCCCGTCCGCTCAGCCGTACTTAAGCCACATAATCTGCATGGCTAATTCTCAAAAAGCCCCTAGATTCTAAAACAGCGATGCAAGTTGCCCTAGGGTGAGTGTGGGTGATATGGGTGAGATGTCTGGAGACTGGAGTGAGAGGGGTTAGAACGGGGTCAGAACGGGGCGAGAATTCTCACCTTAGGGTGAGACAGGCCCACCCACTCTGCACCGCAGAAAAGGATAAATTCCGGTCCAAAGGCGCGTTCTTCGCTTTGTTCAATTCTACAAGAACGATGTTTACCGAACAAGCCATACAGAAAGCCCTTAAGGTGCGTATTACGCGCCGTATCATGTGGGTTCACTCGCGAGTATTAGGAGGGACAGGAACAAGAAGAGAATATCGTCTACCATAAGAATCTTACACCCGCTACACTTGAGAAAAACGACAAGACAGCTTTGAACTAGGCCTTGTGAGTGGCGTTTCTCTCTTTCTCTTTTTTTATTATTTATTTTTATTTTTAGTTTTTGTTTGTTATTATTTTTTTATCCTAGAAAAACATCACTAATCTATAGTAGATAGAGATTATCCCGTAATAAAGCAAAGTATACTAATTTTTCTAAGAACGAACCTAATCCTATACCACAACTTCTTAAACTATTCGCAGAAGACTATATTACGATAAGAAAGAATATACCTTCCCAGAACTTAGCTTATAACAACTTAATTAATTTTATTTAAGGTAGGAGCGAGAGATATCACGATCTCTCTTATCCGTAGTTAAGAAAGATGTCCTAAACGTAAGAGAATATAATTACTATAGTTATATTTTCTAATATCTAACTAATATACCTCTCTAGTATATTAGGAATAAGTTAGCGCTAAAGTATAAGATATCTATATGGTAAGGCTGGAGTTTGACCAGGTAAAGGAGTAGATGGGACTGCAAGTATGTGGACGAGAAGATCAACAACCAGATTGTAACTGAACTAATCCTTGGAGAAAAGGATCCATTAATTACAAGAGAGTGCCTCTTATACCTTTGTGCGATCACGTGGCGCTGGACTTCATGCAGGTTCTCGGGAAAACCTCGTGGAGTTCCCGTCATGCCGAATCGGGAATCTGGATAACCTCATATCATCCAGGGCCGTAACAATTTATCTAGTTAATATCCTTTAAAGTAAGAGTTGCCTAGACGGAAATAGTCTGTTGTGCGTGACAGGATACGTAGGTTGTTCCCGCAATATCATATAAAAGGAAAGCGGTACTGGATAATACTATTAGAATATAAAACTTGGTTTCAGTTCTTAAATATACTTATTTGGTCTATTTATATAGATCAATTCGGCGGACCTAGAGGCCACAATCGCAGTTATTGTATTACCGAGAATACCGCAGCTAGCTGATTCAACGGTCGTTGGGTAGGTAACCAGGAACATAGTCGTATTGCCGCTCTCCTTATTATCAGCGGTGATCTATCATAGAAGAACGACTGTACCTCTCCTAGTAACTTTGCTTCAAGTTAACGACCTTAAAAGCTAGGCAGCAGCAAAGTGGCCAGCTGGGAGGCAACTAGTGTGCCGACAGCACATAAGAGAAGGATATAGGGGGTTATCTAGGCTGATTCAAATGAATGTACCGGATTGTTGAGCGTAAAGGTATCCAGAGGAGTCTGGGTGCATATTGCTTAGGATAAGAGGCCTGCTTAAGCAGTGGGCAGGCGAGCCTTGCCAAGTCCCGATAAATACCGTTTCAGATCTATAGGTATAAAGAAAACCGCTCCTCCAATGAGATACCCTAAGAACGGCACTGAAACGGAGTGATGCACTTGCTGAAACGGAATTTCCAAGTCTCCTTTCATTTCAATTAATTAGGTGATAATTACCCCTAAGTTCCCGAACTTATTCGTGCCTGAAACAGGGTTGCAATTCTATTTTAGAGAACTAGATGAGCTTGGTCTCCTGGGCTCCATATCGACCCCAATATCAAATAGCTTAGATGACATCATCCTCTTAAACGTCGCATCGAGCATCGTGTTGAGTGTTTTGTAAATATCCTTATAGGGGCAAGCTTTACGTCCAATTGATCTCCAATTTAAGTTCTATATCCAGAAGCTTAGATGTTATAAATGCCTCAAGCATTACGTCGAGCTCCACATCAAACACAGTAGATGCCATAACTAATGATAACTATCATGTGGAGTACAGTAAATGCGTAGTGATAGAGGTTGCACCGGGTGTTGGGACATGTGCCATTTACTACTACAGTAGCGGACACGAAATGGCCGAGCGCACCGAGATCGCTACTTCGGCTCCTTCTTCCATGAAAGCAAGAAAGAGTTCGCGAGCAGCTGCAAGACGAAATATAATTCTTCAAGGTGACCTCGTAGTCCGTGGAGAAAAGAAATTTGAAGGCTCCTCACTTCACCGGTGATAGATATGCGCCTGACACACTCGGTGCGTATAAAGTAGTAAAGGTTTGGTTTAACACTTAAGTTCAAGTCTCCCTCGACGCAGATTTAAGGGGCTAGTTTCTTCAATTTGGGGGCCGTTTCCAAGTGGGGCTGAGAATTCCCATTTTCGGATTATTGTGCAAGCTTTTTAGTTAAGTGTTTATTGTACTTTTATGTAGTATTGGAGAGATATAAGATATGAGGAAGCTCCGAAATCGTCGAATTTACATTTTCAACCCGGATTTAAGCTAGGGAATGATCGTGCTGGTCACTTCCATGACACTCCCACCCAGCACTGGAACTGGCAATGGAGAATGAACAGACGTGCGAGGCTTATGTCCAGTATCTGATATAAACTAGATTCGACTTTCAGCAAGCGTAGCGCAATGCAGAAAGAGATAATCCCCAAGAAAAATCACTAGCCATGCAAACATAGCGTTGCTCTTGGAACTCCCTTCAATGCCCGTAAGTTAAAAATAGAAAAGTGGCTTCGACTGTGAGAGGGAAAGCACTGGGGTCATAAAAGCATCCGTCGTGCCATACAACGCTTTTTGATTCACATGAGAACATATATCACCTATTTTCCTCTGCTTCTTGGGCTTCCGTGGTCCACTGTTGCAGGAGTACGCGGCGGCCGAGGCCGAAGTCGCCGCAGCCAGTCCTGCCGTGTCTTTTCTCGTTCGATGGCTTTTTGTTCTTCACGCTCGGTGTTGAGGTCGGGGATCTGCGTCCACCAAGCTTTCTTTGAATCGAGATACTGTTGACGGCGAGGCAGTCGCAGCGTGATGTGACTTGGGCCGGAGGAAGGTTTGTAGATATTTCTTCTAGTGGGATTGTCCCCTGGTCGGAATGAATAACGGCTGACAGCACCGTCTCGTTCCAAGTATTGTGAGGCATACGGGTCGTCGAGAAGCCTCGTCGTTTCGCAGCAATCCCATTTGTGTCGGCGCTTCAGCCAGCGCGCTGGCTATGGCATGACCTCGGATGAAGAGGGTATTCGAGAAATATGTGCGTCTACGTGTGTCCGCTCACAAATTCCCAGCCACTAATTCGGTCATAGTCGAGCTGTGACTTACAATGAGCCGATGTCATCTTTTAAGTAGTAAAGCGACAATGCGAGCACTGTCCTCCTTCCGTCCCCGTCGGATTTTGACCCAGCTTGTCCGGTCTGGTGATGAAATAGTGCTAGCCAATTCCTGGACCGCCAGCCCATGTGGAGAGCCGACGGTGAAATAAGCCTCACGTTCTTGCGGACAGAGAACACCGGTTACGTATACTTGGCCCAGATGATCCTGGCTTTGACACTCGAAAGGCAGTCAAGCCTTGTGACCACTGATTTGACCGTGCATCTAGAAACGCATCGGTCCGGACGTCCGCCATTGAACATCCGCTACTCTTAAACGCATGGCAAGCACTCCAATACGAACGACATAAGGGCGGTATCGTGATCCGATGGTCGTCCCTGTATTCATCCAATACCATTGGGTGAGACCATGAAGAAAAAAAGTTCCAGACCATTACATATCCGTCTTGGGATACCCCCTGTGGTGCTGATCGTATTGCTATATGTGTTTCCGGCAGTGGAGCGTGTCATGACGCTTTCCAGTAACGAAAAACGCGCCATCAAGAGGCAGGAATGCCGGGAGGCTGCTGCTGCCCACATCTTTATTGCCCGTCGCAAGCCATGACGTGACCGGGTTGGGCTAATGCTGACAATAGATGAAAGACTAGGCCTGCTCATAGCCCCTAGTCAAGTCCGTCTCCAGCCATTAACGCAGGATGGCTATGCTTGGTCAGTTACCACGTCAAAAGAAAGCCTTTTGCAGACGCGCCTGAGCAATGGCACTGTAGGCTTGTACCAGGCCATCCGGGAGGAGCTCGGGCGGTCTCTTGAGGCAGTCGTTGACTGGATGCCCGCCATCGGGGCATGTGGCCCCTACCAAGTAGACTAATGGCTTTAACAGATTTCTCAAGGACTGCACATGCGTGCATGAGTGGCTCAGAAAACTAGGGAGCGGTGTTGAACAGCCGCAACCAGCAACCAAGCTTCTCCATGACCGACCTTAATCTGATGCCGACCGAATTCGGCGTGCAGTCTAACTAAGTAGGTGATTTTCATGTACGCAAATCTTAGTGTTTTTGGACGACCCACATTATGTGATTCAATTTCACTAATCAATGGCCAGCGATAAAAGGGCGTGTTTTATAAAGACCATCGATGGTATGAAAAATACGGCTCAGACATAATTGCCATGAATAGCAATAGGTGGAGTTGGAATACAAATATCAGGAAGTCATTTTCGTACCGACTGCCCGTAACCAACACTTAGGTGTAGAGAGAGGAAACTCTTATCACTCTTCTGCCTATGCCAGAATCCAGCTTACCAAATAAGTACAGGCTTTATAGTAGCTCCGCTTTTCATATCAGCTACTGCGGTTTCAAAGTCGTCAACCTACATAACGAACGTGAATTAGCCTCCATCAAGCCAGATGAACGGGGTCTGATCTGATATACGTGGTAAAATTTGACCAGTTTGTCAATAGGAAGCTTTCCCTCTCGGTACCAGCCGATCATCTTCGGGATATACTGGATTTGGTCAGCCAGCCAGTCATAACAGTCGAGTTCACTAATGATTGATTACTTCGGATGGAGTTGTATCGCCTTCAATGCTACCGCGAATGATTTTTCCAGTCTTGGTGCGTCAGATCCTTCCCTGAAGAAGCCGGGATTTTTAAGATGCGTACCTGCATGAATGCGATAAGATGGACGTCGAGCGAGGCCTCTGGAGGCGGCACCCCCACGATGATCATTTGGCCTCTATTGGCAGTGAATTCCAGACTTGCTCGAATCAGGTCCATATTGCCTGTCGTATCTATCGTCACTGAGGAGCCGTCGCCATTGGTCATGCCTCTAACTTCCTCTCCGATGTTGACGTTTTCTCGAAGTGTATTGATAATACCGGTTGCACCCAGAGTCTTGGCTAATTCCAGTCTCTCAGGCAAACGATCCACCCCGATTATAGCCCTGCAACCTTTCAATTTTGCAGCCTAAGGGTGTTTTAGTATAAGGATATCAACGGATCATAGTAATAGGAATAGTGTTACCATAACGGACACTAGTCCCACACCGCCTAGGCCAAGGATGACAACCGTGTCCTTTTCACCAGCTGAAGCAACTTTATCAACTGTTCCTATACCTGTTTGGAAACCACACCCCAGCGGCGCAAAGACTTTGAGCTCCTCCTCATTCTTTATGACAGTCGAAACGTTCACGACAGAGCTTTCTTTCACAATAGCAAGTCTCGCAAATGAGGACTGTCCGAAAAAGCTTCCGCGTAGGTTGCGGTTATCCGTAGTGGTGTAGGCATCAGGTTCTCCACCGTAATTGATGGTGGCAAACTGGTGGCAAAAAGAAGGGTGACCATCCTTGCAGCTCTGACATATGGTGCAGTACTGAAAAGAGAGTAGGACGGAGTCACCGATACGAGCTCTGCTCACACCCGGGCCTGTTCGCTGCACAACCCCGGAACCTACCAAGACCGTTGAGAAATGTTCTCATCTACATCGCAAGGAGATACTACCAACCTTCATGCCCCAATACCTTTGGATAGGGAATCTGATCGGACGGCCACATTCCGAAGATCAAATCGGTGTGGCATATACCAACAGCCACGACCCGGACCAAGAGTTCGTCAGCATCGAGTTCGCGTAAGTCCACATTCTCCAATTTCCAGTTAAGTCGACCATTTTGGGGTTCGTATGCTACTAGGGCACGCGTAGTACTGTTGGTTTCCGGCATGGTCGCCGTATGATCGTATTCACAATGAATAGGTTTTAACTTCCTGCTGCAGCGTTATTCCTCTGTCGAAGTAACAAAGTCCGGGGGCCCAGTATTTGACATACGATATTGACTTCTAGTCAAGAATCTACACTACAGATCGAGTGCTTTGTAACAGTTTGATCAGTAAGGTTTCGGTAGAATAATGGAGGGAAAATGTTCCCCGGAATAAGATTTCGTTACCCCGCAAGGTGTCGGCCCTAATATTCAACCGAGTTATTGTTGACGGATAAAGAATACCTCGGCAGAATTTATTTGTGCCGTTCAACGCGCGGCAGAAAATTTTCCGATTCTGGTCGTCATGCCAGTTTCGAAAAGTTAAAAAGTTAAGTTAGTTAATTGGACCGACCTAGTACTCATTCATCCCCTTAAAAGGACACTGAATTCACAACTCCAGAGAGAAAATTGAAAAATTTAAAAACCCTTGAATTGGATTATTTCTAAAACTATCATATGAAAAGTTCCACACTGGCGAAGCCTTCAGCAATGAGAACAAAGACTGATTGTCGTCAGTTGGACTTTGCAACCTTTTCCAACATCATTGGCGGACAACCCACTAGCACGAAATCTTTACGATGCGGCATCAATCCAGCCACCAATGAAGCACTCATCCCATCTCCCGTGTCTACACCTGAAGATGTCGAGAATGCCATCACGTGGGCACGTTCGGCCTTCAAGACCTGGAAAAGGACTCCGGCTGAATACCGAAAACAGCAGCTGAGGGCTTTTTCCGCTGAATTTCTAAGGTATAAGTCAGAGTTTGGCCAATTACTCACTACAGAGCAAGGAAAGCCGGTATGTAGAGCTGACTCTTCTATTTTTAAAATATTCTTTAAAGGCCACTCTAACGATGATACAGACCTTTTTCGCCGAGCAGGAAGTCGATTTTGGAGCCCATTGGCTAGCTGGAACGTGCGAACTTGATCTTCCAGTAGAAGTGGTGGAAGACAATGCCGAAAGACATATCAAAACTCGATATGTGCCGCTCGGAGTAGTGGTTGCCATTGTTCCTTGGAACTGTACGTGGGCTGAGGAATGGTAGAATTTGAAAGAACGGGTTGTCTGACGCTGTCTAGTTCCTATCATGCTTCTATGCGGAAAGCTCGCTCCAGCAGTGATGACGGGAAACACTATCATTATCAAGCCGTCCCCTTTCACTCCGTATTGCGGTATAAAAATTGTGGAACTGGCGCAAAGGTTTTTCCCCCCAGGTGTTATTCAAGTCCTGAGTGGTGATGACAACCTCGGTCCTTGGTTAACGTCACACCCCGGCATCGACAAGGTTAGCTTCACTGGGTCCACTGCCACAGGGAAGAAGGTCATGGAGAGCGCGAGTAGAAATCTTACGCGAGTGACGCTCGAACTGTATGTCCTGGTTACTCAAAATACTTCTTTCTAGCATTCCGTTCTGACGTATTGTACAGCGGCGGGAACGATGCAGCGATTGTCTGTTCTGATGTGAATGTCCAAGAAGTTGCCGTGCAGATAGCAAACGCGGTATTTATGAACTCTGGTCAGATATGTATCGCACTCAAGCGGATTTATGTCCACAAAGACATCTACGGACCATTCAGGGACTGTTTTTTGAAACACGTCCTGTCATTGAAGGTCGGCAACGGATTTGAAGATGGGACATTCATGGGACCTGTCCAGAACAAACTACAGTACGAACGTGTTAAGGAGTTCCTCGCTGATGTGCAAAAACAGAAACAGACAGTTCTCACTGGCGGGAGCGTTATCGAAACTGCCAAGAACGGCTTTTTCATCCAGCCCACGGTCATTGATAACCCAGCGGACGTCAGCAAAGTTGTCGTGGAGGAACCATTTGGACCAATTGTGCCGCTGTTGAAATGGTCTGATATCGAAGAGGTCATTGATAGAGTAAATTCCAGTGACATGGGTCTGGGGGCCTCCGTCTGGACCAAAGACCAAAGTCTTGGTCTGCGAATTGGAGAAGACTTGGAAGTTGGCAGTCTGTGGTTAAATGAGCACTTGGGAATTCGGCCAACAGCTACATTCGGAGGTCACAAGAAGAGTGGGATTGGACGAGAATGGGGGGTGGATGGTCTAAGGGGCTTTTGCAACTCCCAAACTTTGTTTTTAAGTCACAAACAAAGCACTCCGCCCTCTTGAGGCAGAGTTACATCTTGCAGATATGAAGATTCACAACATCGGAAATTGGGTATCAATCGACTCCTGTCAGGGGCACCGTCGTGACGTTTTTCAGCTATTCTTCACAGTGATACCTTGTCACCCATTCTAAACAAATGTTGGAGGCTACCTCCATAGGTGGAAATCGAGATAGTCTGACATCATGAAAAAGAACTTACGTATGCTAATGGAGAGTACGAACACTGGAATATGCCTACTACCAAAGAAAAGGGAAGCCTAAGCCATTTATGATTGCTTAATTTCGTCACTCCTCCCCAGAGTGAGAGCGAGATGACTTGACTGCAGCAGAGATAACGCAACAGTTGACCAACAGCATTGAACCGGCACAATCTCGACCCTCTCACAATGCAAAGAAGAAATCCTCGCTTGTTAACGCTGAACACCTTGAAATCGAGGGTTGAAATAGAGGCTTTTTCAAAGATATCCAAGGCCAGAACCGTCTGTTAGCGTATATTAGATACCCAGTGCCTGGCGATTGCATCGGCCAACCGTTGAAAATCGAACCAGTCCGACTCCGAGGTTTGGTCTGTACCATCAAGATAATCTCGATGTCACCCTCATCGATAGAGGTATTAGTGAGCTTGACCATTAAGTGGGTTTCCAGGTCGATAGTGGAATAATCGTGGGTCGAGCCAGGCGTACGAGTACCTATCTGATGCTATTCAGAACAATAAACCGGAGCCATCTTATTATCGGTAATATCAGCTGCAGATTATGCCTTGAGGTACGTTAATGTGAGATATCATGGTAAACAATTTTCGAATAGCTGGATTATAGTTAGACCGTCATGCCTACATGATCTGCTGGTCGGCGAGCAATAGTTCAGAACTAATCAGGTTATCTCTCACTTTCTCAACCTTGGACCTACATACTACAAGCCTGGAAATACTAGCTAACCGTTAAGCCACATTAGAAGACTGCCTATGTGGTAAAAATAGTCAAATAGATACGAAAATGATCACGTTTCAACTAATTTACTGAGCTGTTAATTGAGTAATTTGTCCGGCCTGTGGGACGGGCCAATCTCCGAAACACAAAGCGTTATATCCATATACCCATCCAGAATTTTGACACATTTATCCCTTAACCTTCGTCCTGCTTGTGTCAAAAGTCCTTTCTCCTCCCCTGGCTCACCGAACCCGCCAAGCAGTCGAACCCCTTAGCTGTACTTTGACAATGCTAATCGCAAGTGAGCCCCGAGAGTTAGGGGGCGGAACGGGGCGCGAAACGAGACCTATTTCCAACCTGACCATACGGTATTTCTTCTGATAGTCATATATAACCGGTGAGATGTAATATAAACCGTCAAAAAGGAAAGGTGTGGTTAGGGATATATATTTCGGACTGGTCTCATTGAGCAGATACTTTGTCACGTAATGAAACATCCATCAACATCGCACCGGAGGCAGAAACAAACTGGTCACGGATGGAATCACGGAATCTTGTCGCATCTTCAAGTTTCATGGCGAAGTCAAATTTACGGAGAAACTGGGCTAGAACGACCCTCATCTCCATGAAAGCAAGGTTCTTCCCGATGCAAGAGGTTACTCCATAGCCGAACGGGGCGAAAGCCTTGGCATTATGAGGCTTGGAGTCTATTGGGTCATTTATCCATCGGTCAGGAATAAAGTCATCGGCGTCGTAGAAGTTCCTCGAGTCTCGGTGCATGGAGAAACAGTGCGTAGAAATGACGGTATTGGCAGGAATCACGACGCCTTGCGGGAGAACCATGGGAACCGGTGTGTCCCTTTGCAAACCGGAGGGTACTGGAGGCCACAAACGGAGCGCCTCGTTTAGGCATGCATTGATCAATGGCGCATCATCCCTCAGTTTTTTGAAGTCATCAATCAGCACACCATCAGGGAAAAGACCATCAATTTCCTTGCGTAGGCGCTTGATGAGCTCGGGCTTCTTTGAAAGCTCAAAAAGCGTGAACGACAGAGCGTTAGAGGTTGTATCGCTTCCAGCAATCACCATAAGCATGCAGTCTTGGTGCAGTTCCTTCTTGTTGAGCTGGCGACGTTGCTTGCCTTGTTCGCCAAGAAGGTACGCAAATACGTCAGCCTCAAAAAACTCGCGCTTGTCGGCCTTCTCCATCCTCCAGTTGACGGCTTGTTCGAGCCAGATTTCGAACGCCTTGAGTGGACTTGGCAAAAGGCGGAGAATGTACGAGAGATAAGGTACGTTTCCCATGGTGTTGATGGCACGCGCGCCAAATTCGACTAGGTGAACAATGCTAGACGTCTTGGCGTCTTTCAGGGTGCCAAATGAGCGACCGAATCCGAGTTCCCCCATAACGTCGAAGCCGAACCAGAGCAGACACTCCTTGACGTCCACTGGCCCCTCGGTTGAAAGCTGCTCGATTTGCTGCAAGAGCAGCTCTGCGTTTCGAATAATATTAGGCTGGTATGATTCAAGGGCCTTGATCCTGAAGGCAGGATCCCAGTCCCGACGACGACGATTATGGTCCGAGATTTTCGGTTCAGTTTGAAGACTGTAGACATTTGGAGTCATCTCCTGAGCTTGGTACCATGGACCACGAGTCACCTTTGTACTTGGTCCAGTGGGTCCATAAATCACGTCGAGAGCTGCCGGGTCGGCAACGGAGATCTCCCGTGGGCCAATTCGCACATAGTCTCCCCAGCGTTGGTGCATTTTCTGAATTTGGTAAAAACGGGTGCCTTTCCAATCAGTGAGAGGCCATGACCACATGCTGAGTTTGCATGATAGGGGCCCTGAGAAATGGCGGAGACGATGGAAGAAGATACGGTAGGTGGCCATCGACAATGAGAGAATAATAACGAATATAGTGTAAATATTAACCACAGCCCAGACAGCTTCGTGCGTGGTCACGGTCCAGATATTCTTCAATGCAATAACAGTGGTGGGCGCAATTGTTATGGCGGATGCGACGGCAATGTGTGCCGGGGGCTCGTGGTATTGGGAGACACCATGCAGCACGAGGGCGGCCAGTGTTGGAAGCCCAACTATCACGTAAAGGTTGGAAGGCCTGCAGAGATCTGCAAGCACGACATCGAGGGAAACATCAGCCATTTTTGATAGTAGAATTTGCCGACTCAACTTCGGCGATGGAGAGCCTGATGTAGAAAATAAATATGGTACTATATCAAATTCCCGGGGTAAGGAAAGCGGCCCCGGAACTAATGCTTCGGGCATAATCCTACCCCGCAAAGCACCTGCTCCGGACGAAAAAATAAATTTTCTTTTCTTCTTCCTATTTTTTTGCCGGCCCGGATTTTCTGACTCCAGGATTCCACCTCGGCCCAATTTATCGCTTAGACACTGGAAATACCCGGCCCCTCCGACCGAGCGACTAGAGCACATATCCAATTTCCGCCAAAAGCTTCGGGCCTCTGTTCCATGAATGCCTATCCTGCCATATTGGTGGTGCCTTTTGTGGGGCATAATGCTCACCAAGCTGGGAGCTGACAAAGGAAACCCGAGGACCAAAGTACGTCATATCGAGCCTGCGGGGTACTAGTTAGCCGCGGCAAGATTGACGTCATCGGATTGCAGCACGTTTGCAGTGTCTACAAGACGCGACAGCAGGAAAACACAAGGTCCGCCATGGTCAGAATTCCCACCCACGGTCAGGCAGGGATTAATGCAGGTCAATTAAATAGTTGGACAATTTCGTTTATATATAACTAGGAGTGCGTAGAAATTCAAACTTTGTAGTATAACTATTGCTCTACATAATTACAAATGGAAACACGAAATTGTTAGAATTAGAGCCTTTTGCTCCTTGGGCTCAGGAGCATATGACAATGCTTTGATGAGGTTGGAGAAATAAGGTCCAAGAAGTCGGGATAACGGCACAGACTTGACTTGTCGCTAGATCGTGTGGGGCTGATGCCAAATCCTCCTTTAATGCAATTTCTAATGCCGCAAAGCAAACGTCTTTTATTAACTTAAATATCACATCGATAGACCAGCACCCATAGCCGTGTTACTAATTTAGAATTTTTTGTAAAATACTGATCATTTGCTTGATTTAACCAGAGAATCGGCCTTCAATTTGCAAACCTGGCGTCTAGAGTGCTGAGGCTTATCCATCACGTTTCGATTCCCTTGTACACTCCTAGCGCTTCAGCCTCGGCCGTCAAAAGCCGATCGCGAATAGATACAATCCGCGGGACAAGCTCAGGACTCTTGTTCACCCGCTCAAATGTAGCCGCCCACTCTTTTGTCGAAGATTCAATCCAACCTAGCGCGACCTTGACAATAGTGGGCAGGCCCATCCCGAGTTCGCAAAAGCGAACGTAATGAACAACGCTCATCCTATTAAGGACGTCCAACAAAAGGGAGATGTCTGTCTCGATCCGTTGCAAGACGCTCTCAACCTGCTCCTTCTGCAATTTGCCATCCGGTTCGGCAGCAGCACAGGCAACTAAAGTTTTGTTGGACTTATTGATAGCCTGTCGAGCCGATTCTGCCTTACCACCAATGGATCCAGCGCCAATGAGGCCCATATGAGCAGGATCTGGCTCAACTGCCTTGTGCAAGACGCCTAAAACGAATTGTGAGCCCTTGGCCTTTGAGATAAAGGCAGGTGTATATAAACTCACGAGCTGCTTTAAGAAGGTCTTCTATCGCATTGTCCGCCTTTTCCCAAGCGGTCTGTTGGTTACTGAACCCAAACACCATCTTGTTATTCGAGTATAAGCAGATAATCACGGAAGAGTGGGTTGCGAATCGCTATCCCAGTGCGACCAGGGGGCTTATAGCTGAAATGCCTTCGGACCAATTCTGCATAGTGCATTTGATGAAGAATACAAAGGCCGGGGTCCCGGCGTAAGCCCGAGGTCCGCGGCACAAAAAGCTTTAGTATTGTGCGACTATTTTATACCGAACCTCACCATAAGAGAGGGCGTTGTGTCTGAATCAAGTTGACATATTACATTGATCATCCACGCTATTGCTGTGAGCGTATTCCTTCCGCAACCACAAATTAGCTTCTGCTATGGTTGTAACAACTGAGCTAAGATATAATTATAAGGATAAGGTAAATGAACGAGCTTGGATAGAACAATATGCACTTGCCCGTCCTTATAGCCGTGGTTTCTGTAGTAGTCAAACATCAAATATCATTTCAACATATCATGAAGCGTGCAGAATATTGATATTGCAACTGAACATGATGGCCACCCCAACGACGATATCCCAACAGTTAAGCTCCTTGGTGGATGATTATCTCACAGTACCGATTTTGGGAACGATTTAGATGCTTGACGGACTGCCATGTCGCCTGTTTATTTTATGAGCCCCGTAGTTAGTCCCGCGCTGGGGATCTAGACTCACCGATTATGTCCTCCGACCCGCCGAGGATAGCATCGAATCCAGAAGTACGATGGAACATTTCGATGATATTGCCCATCCCACCCTGAGTCAGGGCTCTGCCTCCGAAGACCTGGACTGCATCCTCGGCAATTTGACGAGCAGACCGAGATGAATACATTTTCAGCAGACCAATCGGCCCGGCGAGATGGGTAGACTGCTCCTTGTAGGACATCTGAGACATCTGGTAAGTGATATGCTCCAGCCAGGCCTGCGTGGCTTCCACAAGTGCAATCATTCCTGCAAGTCTGATACACCATCCGGTTAGCCTGGCTGAGTTGTATCGCAAGATAGCAGCTTATTACTGACTTTGCTCTGATGACCGGCTGATCTATCAACCTCTTTCCAAATATCTGTCTCTGGTGGCTCCATTTGAGGCATTCCTCCACAACCAGTCGTGACATCCGGATGCTGGCGCTCGAGACCATCCATCGTTCGTGATTGAAGTTGGGCAAAATGACGTATATCCCTTCTCCCTCCGCCCCGAGCATGTTCTGAACGGGTACCTTGACATTGTCGTAGGTCACCAGTGCCGTACCCGCCGCTGCTGAATAGGCGGTTTTGATGGCTTTCGTCTCAACACCTTCACCTCTCTCGATCAGCAGTACAGAGAGCCCATTGCTCGTCTGTACCCCTGTGACAAAATAGTCGCACCAGGTACCATTAGTGATCCATTTCTTAGTCCCGTTCACGACGTAATATTTCCCGTCGCTGCTCATCTCAGCTACAGTCCGTAGGTTCGCGACGTCACTTCCCGCAAACGGTTCTGACATGGCTAAACATATTCCCTTTCGACCACTGAGACAGTTTTGCTCGACCTCCGCCTTGAGCGAGGCATTATTGGCATGGTTCATAACTGCAGTCAATGAAATTGTCATCCCGACCATATTGCCATCCCAAAAGCCACGTGCACTCGCGCGGACTAGCTCCTGGGTTACAATCAGGTCGTGGAAAGGATCAAAGTCTTTGCCATCCAGTACCCCGTTCAAGAGGCTACGATCACGGAGATGGTCCCCTGGCCCAATACGCATCGCCAGGATATTGGCTGACCTAGTTGTTTTTCAGTGAGTTCTGGATTGCCTCATATGCGGGAAGTGATCAAGATACGTACGCCATTCGCTGGATAAGCTCCTGGCTTATCTTCTCTCCCGAGACCTCTTTTTCCTGGGCTTCTGGCTTGATATAGGTGTCCGTGAACTCACGCATAGCCTTTTGGAGGTGTCGATGGGATTCGTTGTAGTAAGGACTCCGGAATTGCGGGGTCAGCCACGCGGGTTCGGCATAAGGCACATGGCTCAAATCACCCGGTTTCTGAGAAAGAATCCGAGGCTCGCCATCTGCAATGGTTCCTATGCACAGGTGGCCATATTTATCCAAAATGCCCTGTCGATGGAGATTGAAAAAGTCTTCCGTCGCATCTTTCCCACCCACTTGCAGAAGAACAAATCGGCCACCGGGATGGGCGTCCTGGAATTCGGTCAAATCGTAGACCAGAGAATCAATAATACACCACAGAGAGTCTTCGCTCCCGTTGGAAAGGACTTCGTCCCGTGTGAATGTCCGACCCATGTCAAAGCCGCAGTAAGTTCTATTTTCCTGCCCCACCGAGCCAGCATAAAAGGTACGGGTATTTATTAGACAATAGTTCTAAGCTAGTAAATATTCGGCTAGTATCGTAACCGGCACGGAAAACGTGTCCTCGATTCGACGAATTGGGCCTCGGAACCTTGGCTCGGGTGCGGTAAAATCCAGTCCTCGGGCCGCCGACCCGAGCTCGTCGTAGCATATTTTACTGGGAGTGGTATCCTCAAAACCTGGGGGTTTCCAACAACGTACGGAATAATCAATTCCTAAAGTGAAGTGAAGATCTTCTAATCTCGAAAGCGCAGTGTCTACAGTACCTACTCCACAATGGTCTTTTCCTCTCGCTATGAGATAGACATTCCTGCAGTTGATATTCTCTCTTACGTCTTCGGTATGGACCATCAAGACCTGAAACCTCCACGTGTGGGATTACTAAATCCGTGCTCGCTCTACAATAGACGCATCTGTACCGGCTCAAAATGGATATGTGTATGTGAGCGCAGAAAATCCTGAACAGAGTATCAGCAAACCGGAATTACAAAGCCTTGTGCAGAGACTCGCAAAGGGTCTGCGAAAAGTCGCGCAGGTCAAAGAAGGTGACGTTGTTTTGCTGTTTGCAGAAAATAGTGTAAGTTACTGAAACAGCAAATCACCTCTAGCAAGTTCACCTAATAGGGCTTAGATCTGGTACCCCGCCATCATTCTAGGCTCAATCTGTGCTGGTGGTACCTTCACTGGAGCCAATCCGGGATACACCGAGACAGGTAGGAACCCCCGTCACCTTGCCACGCTTCCTTTTCTTCTAAGAGTACTATCATCTAGAGCTAATCCATCAACTCACCGTTTCCGGCGCAAAATGCATATTTACCGATAGTCGACGAATGGAAACAGCGCTCCAAGCTGCGGAATCGGTCGATATTCCGAAAACCTCTGTTTTTCTTATCGATGGGGAAAAGCCATCAGAAGATGGCATCCAAACCATCGGATGTCTGCTCACTCACGGAATACATCAGTGGGAGAGAATGAATGATAATGAAGCCCTCTCGCAAAGGTAGACCTTATACTAACCTGGGGGTAATTGAGCAAAACTGAGTCCGTTATAGGCCCGCCGTGCTCAACTTCAGCAGCGGGACGACAGGTCGCCCGAAAGCATGCACAATCACACATCGCAATCTCGTAGCCAACTCAGAGCAAACGTT
The DNA here is from genome assembly GCA_037042055.1 of Penicillium sp. S103-07. NCBI lineage: Eukaryota > Fungi > Ascomycota > Eurotiomycetes > Eurotiales > Aspergillaceae > Penicillium > Penicillium sp. S103-07. Next base: position 31,258 of record JAXQJQ010000019.1, on the reverse strand, counting down.
GCACCTCGACCAGGTATCAAGGACTAAGAAGTCGGATCCGAAATTTGCCATCGGGGATGTCCATTGCGCCTACGTTCCATTGTACCATGCTAGTAAGTGTTTCGATATCCCGGTATATGGCATCATTTCTCACATATACACGCAGTGGGTCTTCTCACCTTCTGCATTGTCAATGTTCGGCGGGGCTGTAGCACCGTCATCATGCGGAAGTTCGACCTGAGATTGCTCCTTGACAGCATTCAACGGTTTCGCGTTACGTATCTGCTGCTCGTTCCCCCGGTGGTTGTAATGCTTCTCAAGACACCTCTCTTGTCCCGGTATGACATTTCCAGCGTCAAATTCCTGCTCTGTGGTGCAGCGCCTCTTGGCCCAGAGACGTCTGCGCAACTGGAGAGCATCTTCAGTGCAAACGAGGCTCGGAGTAGACAGGGATGGGGGATGACCGAAGCTACTATGGCGGTCACCCTTTTCGGCCCCGATGAGTTTGACCCATCACACAGGAGTGTCGGATACTTGGTACCGAATATGCAGATCAAGATCATCAACGATGACGGTCAAGAGGTGGGCTATGACGAGGAAGGTGAAGCTCTAATTCGCGGCCCCAATATTTTCGGGGGTTACTACAAAGACGCGGCCGCGACTCGTGAAGCTTGGACTAAGGATGGCTGGCTCAAAACAGGAGACATCATCACTATCAAGCAGGGTGGACTAATAAGCATTGTCGACCGCAAGAAGGTTCGTTCACTGTGGTCATCTCGATTCTACGAAGATGGTCCATTGCTCACAGCTTCGACCTAGGAACTGATCAAGGTCAATGGATTCCAAGTGGCCCCGTCCGAGCTTGAAGGATGTCTGCTTGAGCATGAAGGCGTACAAGACTGTGCAGTCATTCGTGTTGAATGGTACTACGAAATCCCCCCACCGGCCTTCTTGCTTTCGGTTGCGCTTACATAATCATAAACCTAGGAATGGAGAAGAACATCCGCAAGCTCATATCGTTCGAAGCGCGGCTCATGTTACAGTCGAATCGATCCTCGCCTTCATGGAAAAGAGGCTATCGGCTCACAAAAGGCTCAGCGGGGGAATCGTATTCACAGACGCCATCCCCAAATCACCGTCAGGAAAGATCCTCCGCCGGATGCTCAAAGATCCGTTCACGGAGCGATCATCGCATCTCTAGTGGGGAACGGCTCCCGCGATGATCAACCGTGGGCCCCTCTTCCAAAGCCCATTTTCAACCGCGGTAGAAAATATTTACGACCGTGCCGAGTTGTCTCCGTGGTGCCCGACCAAGAAAGCCTTTAAGTAGGACTGATGGCATTAACCAAGCAATCACTGGTTACTATCAATGCCCACTTTTGGGGGCTTATGCTACCTGAAGTCCTAGCCTACACTAGAATTGCTATTTTTGGTTGATTACGATTGTACACAGTTATGCTGAGAATGACGCTACTGTGAGTCGTGCCCGCGACATGACTATTGTTGAGTATAAGTGGATCCTAAATGTCATAGTCGAGGATCTTTGAGATATTGCCCGGATGCAAACCCTGTGCTTGATGTTTTCCTTTCCTTATTCTGTAATCAAGGAGAGAGTCAGGGGAGCATATAGATCCCATCTCTAGTATTCGGCATGGAGGAAAGTCTCGCCAAATAACATTAACAATAGTTTTAACGCCATCACAGGTCATAGGACGCACGTAAATTAGAGCATGTTGTCTCTTCATTGAGATGTTCTCGGTCATAAAAGGAGATAGCCCTTCGTTCGAAGGTAGAAATGGAGACTAGAATTCCATCGATTTAACAAGTACCTTTTTTTCGGAGACTTATGACACAGTCACAAGCGGTGGCCACAAGCGGAAAGCGGAGACCGGATCACTTGACCTTTTTGAGTGGATCCGTCAAATGGTGTCCGAGCAGTTTCACCACTCCCCGGCACGTCTCTGTTACCTCCGCATTCCCGCACATCCCCCATGCACCCGCTCATCAAGTCTCCGTAGCATGTGGAAAAACCCTCACAAATTCTGATTCCGACACGCGGCGACGTTGTTCCATTCCTGGACATGCAGAACAACACTTCGAAAACCACGGGTTACATCACTCCGCGACACGAGCATCAAAAGCTTCTTTAACTTGCCGGGCTCGAAAGGTCCGCTGCAATGCACAGCGAGGAATAACGGAAAGCTTTCAAATAGAGCAGTACAGCCTAAAGCTATTAGTAGATGATGCGGAAACCTTACAACATGCAAAGAAGGCCATAACCATAAACTGGGTACGAGAGAATACCTGAAATTTTAGATGCGCTACCTGTTTCTTTGTATCGTCAGTTGCCAATAGATTTGTCTGTAAAAATCAGGCAAAAATGTTTTCATTCCCCGGACAAAGGCAGTAATTCCATCACGAGGTCTTCTATTGTCGCAAATCTGTTTCCCGTACCTTCGCTAGTGGTATCATCATACAAATCGCGTGGGTTAACTGTGCGCTCAATCGTAAGAAAAGGCCATCCATGGTAGTCATCGTCCAATAACACATTTCTATGATTTTCACTGGGTGCTGGACACAGAGCTTTGGCACACTGATTGCTCCACCTTTCGGATCGACTGGGCAAAAGTTGATATACCGTCAAGGTTTCCGGAGTAGCTGAACTATCCTCACGATATAACAAAGATAAGACACTGTCCCTTGCAATCTTTCCACTCGACATTATATCGTCAAGGGCTTGGGATAGCCTGAGAAAGTCTGGAAGATCTAAGTCTCCAGTGTCCTGGACTATAGCTATATCATCTGACTCCTTTCCGCGTATGGAGGCCAACTGGTTTCCTCTGGAGCTTTGGCATCTGAAATGGTTTCTCATCGAAACGAACCCTTCACGAAGCTCTTGAAAGCAACGTGAGATGTGAGTCATGTCAAATCGACGACTGCACGAGGCGGCGGTCGTAATATAGTAGTGGAGCTGTTGTTCGTATATAGCCTTCGCGGACTGCGAAGATGATATTTGAAGACTGATTTGTAATAACAGCTGCGGCAACATTGTGTAAGCGATTCTGGGCATCGGAACATTTTATGGTTAGCCTAGGTATATCTGATGACAACTGGGAATAACCCACGTGCTGATGGGGAGGTGCTCTGTTGTTTCCCCTTCGACGAACGCCTTGACCTCTTCCGTAATGTTCGAGATTGCATCCGTAAGTTCAATCTTGCATGCTGCTGGCCAAAGCCCATCATATTGGGTGCGTTCTTGGGAAGCATATCGAAGGAAAGCAGTGCGATGACACAAAGCAAGTCGAGCCGCACTAAACTAAAGTTACTGTTATGTCCCCAGGGGCCAACAAAATCATCAAAAAGCTTACTGGTGATAAAGTGAAGTGAGGTGAGCGAATAATAAAACCGACCGATGCGTAGCCCTTTTGATCCTTTGCAATTCAACGGCACAGGCATTGCTCCAAGATGTCAAGTATGTTTTCGCTGCTTCACATTTTGCCAACTCGGCCTCTGGACTCCATCCCTTGTCAGTGCTACCATAAAGTGTAGTAGACAGTTCTGTCAAAGCGACTGCGAGTCGACATTGAAATGTAAGGATTTCGCAGAGAGTTGCCCTTGTTTCTCGGTCGTAAACTTCAGACTTCGAAATTTCATCTGTGAAGTCTGCCATTATGAGGCATTCATGATCGAAATCGAACGTGTCTGCCGTGATTTGGATGGGCCGCCTGACGCCAATCGATATAATTCGGTCGCGAATAATACAGCACCACCACAGCCTCTTCAGTTCGACGGATGTTCTTCGGGAATTTTTCGACACATAATCATACTGATGGGCTTTCTCTGCCATAGAGTGGTGGACAGCGACTGCCAGCCATGACGTATTCGCGAGTTGCTCAGTATATGTGTTATAATATGTCAGCAGGACTGCAGCTTGGGCAGTACAGAAGGGGTCATCCTCCGTTTTAAACTCGTGCAGCAACTATATATGGGTTGTTAGCCAGGTTGTCAGCACAGGCTAGTTTCTGGCTGGAAGCCGACCTTGGCGCGTTTATAAAGTGTATCTCGTGCGGAGACTATAGTACCATAGCCAGCTGTCTGAATCATATGAGGAGTTATGAACTGCGGTATTGGCACCGTTTTTAGCGATTTGATATTGTACGGCACGTCAAAGCGTTATGCAAGGTTGGGCGTACATTAGATGCGGCAAATAGCATTGCCTGGAACAGGAAAAGAGAAAAATGCCCATCCGGTTCCGCCGAGCGTCGGTATATTCGCCAGAACTTAGCCTCATCAAGGAGCGGTAGACACGGGTGAACATAAAGAAAATAATCCCGAATGAGACAGTCAACCATGCACTTAGTTGGAACGTGCAGCCCGCCCTGTGATTCAAGGTAGGCAATATCTTCCGATGATAGGTGATCCAACCTAGCTCTCAGGAAGGGATAGGAAAAGAAAGGAATTCGCAGACCCAAAGTGGCCTCTGTGTTCGTATCATTTGCGAAGGTCAGTCTTCATGGCTGGCAACCACATCTGCAATTCTAACAGATAGCGGAGGGATTGAATATTAAATCGATGCTTTGCGCCACTTACCGTTTCGTAATATGGCCCGATTCAATGTGGAATCCAACCCGGACATTGAATTGCCACAATCCTTCTCGATAAAGTGATTTCCAGATTCAGTATCCAGACGAGTAATAGATGGCGTGAACCCCCGTTGCTTCTCGACCGCAGACAAGGAAGCCTTGTTGTTTTGTGACGATACCCTTTTTTGCTTTGCATGTATTTTGCAATCGTATCGATCCAGTTTGCAGTTGGTACATGGTATTCCCTCCGCGGAAGCATTACAGCGAACTTTGCGTCGATGACAATGAACACAGGCGAATTTTGAACGTCGGATATACCCAGTGGGTGAATGTATTTGTTGAGACGCCATGGCCTGATGCTTTCAAAAGTTGTCCAGCAAGACCACAGATGAAAGATTACAATGAAACATCGGCAAGTAAACACGCGAAGAAATTAGATGGTGGTGATGGAAACGGCAGCTGCCATTGGAAAGAATGTTCGCAACAATGCCTATCCCTGCGCGAAAAGGAGATTTTACTTTGCAGGATCCCGGTCGTTTGTACCGCGGCTGAAAATACGCTAATCTCGAACCGCCGAACTAGAAGCTCGGTATTTCCACTTTCAGAGAAAGACGACACTATGACCTCATAACCTCACATTTGCGTGAGCAATTAGTGATATTTTTGAATGAAATAAATCGGGAGTAGCCGAGCAAATATTTAACTGATATCCATCTACTTTGGTTATGAAAAGACCAGAACTGGCATGATTCATTTGACGGTAATGTATTGTTGCCAAAACGATATTCACCACGGAACAACTTCAGCTCGCTACCATTCATTTGGGAGATCATTTTGTCCTAGTTGTTCGGCTTGAGTTTGGATTCATAATACGATACATCTATGCTGTACAATGGCAAATTGCCAATAATAATGCAATAAAAATTGCTATTGCAATCTAAATGTAGTACGGGCCGAACGTGGCAAATAAATTATGGCAAAGAAAATTTCAACCGAGGGTCACCTTTATCCCGCGGAACACAAGACCCCTAAATCCTATCCCGCATCAAGACCCACCCCAATGGGCCCTGAGGACGGTGATTGAAGGAATAAGCATGTCGGTCTACTTTGGTCACCGGAATCCAACGTCGGGTAGGAGTTCGGCAAAAAGTTCCATCCTCGGTAGACATTCAGGCTTATTTTACTCATTTTGTTTGTGACTTCGGTTTAAGAAGACTAACTGCCGCAACTTTGGAAAGTCTGCATTATTGCGACCATTTCTGTCACAAGCGCCTCGTTCCAAATTGTTTCTCTGCTTTGTTCCGCCGATCGAGAAGCCCTTCAGTTATTACCGCAAATCCTGAGCCCAAAATGCCCATCGTAACTGCCTTGACGGAAGCTTTGGGGATTGATGGTAAGCCGCTGGTAATTGGAAAGAAGTATTTTCAACTCAATTTAACTAATGGTAACGACCAGTTCCCGTCATTCAGGCTGGAATGCAATGGGTAGGATACGCGGAACTGTCGTCTGCCGTCTCCAATGCTGGAGGATTAGGAATCGTATGCTGGCCTCTGCGGAAAGTTTTGGAGTGCAAGCTAAGCAATTTTAACAGCTGACTGGGTTAACGCAACCGACACCGGGTATGTGACCTGTCCAGTCAAGTGTAGGTGAGAACGAAGTTGCTGATCAAATTTTCTCCCTCGAAAAGAGGACCTTCGAAAAGAGATTCGGAAATGCCGCAGCCTGACTGATAAACCGGTATGGAGAAAATTAGATTTACATGCAACTTGGCGAAGCTCCGCTGCTCAACTGCTTCTTAGTTTGGTGTCAATATCACTCTGCTTCCTTCAATCAACCCGCCTGACTATGAAGCCTATGCCCGTGTCGTCATCGAAGAGGGTGTTAAGATAGGTATGCCTGAATGAAGCCCTTCATCTTTCTATAAAGGCTATGTCCACTTATTTCCGAATTTCCACTGCAGTCGAGACCGCTGGTTACAGTCCCGGCAAGATCATCACGATGTTGAAGTCAGCGAATACAAAAATCATCCACAAATGCACTACCATTCGGCACGCTCTGTCAGCCCAGAAACTGGGTGTCGATTTTATTTCCATCGATGGATTTGAGGCAGCCGGCCACATTGGTGATGGCGATGTCACAAACCAGATTCTACTACGTCGTGCAGCCCAGTCACTGTCCGTTCCTTATGTGGCGTCCGGTGGATTTGCCGACGGCCAGGGCCTCGCTTCTGCCCTGGCTTTAGGGGCGTGCGGTATCAATATGGGAACACGGTTCTTGTGCACTGTGGAGAGCCCCATCCATCACAATGTCAAGAAGGCCATCACTGAAGCCAATGAGGGGGATACAGAGTTACTTCTGAGGAAGTGGAAGAACACGAACAGACTCTTCAAGAATGAAGTGACCAAGGAAGCGAAGCGAATCGAAGTGCAACAATTTGGATCCGAGTTCAAAGATGTGCAGCATCTGGTGTCTGGACAGCGTGGAAAACAAGTGTTCTTGACAGGTGATGTTAACGCAGGGGTAAGTACCATTACGAAGAATAAACCACTATCCGCTATTTTGGGTCATTGACTTTCTGGCTAGGTCTGGACTGTCGGCCCTATTCTTGGGGTTATTCAAGATATCCCGACCTGCTCGTCTCTCCTCAAACGCATCGAACACGAGGCCCTTCATACGATGAACATGCTGAATGGCCTTGTTAAGCCAGAAAGCAAGCTCTAATTTATAAATTTGATTATGGCCCTCGCCTGGGTATGGTGGGGGCTACTTTAGAAAATGAGAAAATTATACAGGTACTAGAAAATCCCTGTCGTCCAACACCCAAACGGGGTAGTTAAAATTACCTACCTAGGTATGTATCCAAGGGATGGAGACCATGAGCGTTCTCAGATATGTTCCTACGTTGGGTTTGTATGAAGAACAGAGACAAAGTTATTAGGTGTTTGGAAATCGAACAGAAACATGTCTCCAGTATCTATCGGCTCCTAATGAGTCACGACGCCAGGTTGTACAGGTCTCATGCCTGAGCCTATAGAGTACAGAGCACAGGAAAATAGAAGTCTGGATAACGTCCTTTACTAAAAGTAATGGAAGGTTGAATAATGCATATGCACAATGAAATCCGGTAAAGTAAAGGCTGGATCGGCCTTCCATAATCTCGACACTCGATTAACATTTACGGGTTACTGTCACTTGGCGTTTAGCATGCGGTATGAAGGAATACAAGGCTTCGGGTGCCATCTTGTGCCACTATGGAATCAGGTCCGCCCGATTGCTTAAGACCTGTACTTTTAATCTGCACATTGCTTCATTCTTGTTTATGGTTGTTTGGAATTGGCCATAGGGCGTGGAATCGTCTCGCAATACTACTTTTCCCTTCAACACTCTCCATCATCTCTCGTGCCTCGGGTTACCTCTCTTTAGCCGACTAGTTCCAGATGACTAGTTCTAGTGCTCCTAATATCCGCAATATCCCATGGTCTTATCCGGCCAGCTACAAAATCGTAAAGTTGCCTTCACAGAAACCCACCATGATCGGTTCAAGCTATGGGCCATTTACGCCTGAAGGGCACCCTGTCCCCTCTTTTAATATAAAGAGGGAACATTTGCAAATATGTCACTTATGCCTTGTCCAAAGGCAAAATCGAAAGCATTGAAGCCCACGGGGGTTGCGAGCTCATCATCAAGGTGTCCACAGTCCATTCGATCAACAAATAAGCCTGCACTATTCGACCTCGACAATAGTCGTTTGTCATCCTCATGTCCATGCTGGTCGACGTGGCGGTCTTGTGAGATCTTTCTCTGGCCACTGTAATCTGCAACATGGATATCCCGGTTTGCAAAACATCCATCTCCCATGTCTCCGGTAGAGAAGCGGTATAGGGGTGTTCCTGGAGTTTTCAGGATCAGAGGAAAATCCGATTCGTCCGGGTAGCGCCCCTTGGATAGCGAAAGGTCGATGGTGTATGAAAGCCGGAAAAAGAGAGTAGGCTGGTGGACAAGCATGTGTCCCCAATCCCTCTCGACCGTGATCGATATCGGGGCTCCCAGAACGCCACCGTTCGAATATGCATGGTACGAGGTTGATCCGTGACCGATACTGGGGCCAGTTGACTTTGGTGGTAAGATCCTGACTGTGAAGTATTCGACAACTGCTTTTATGAAGTTGCGAACTTCGTCAGTGCCATCGTACTGTGATTGCAGTTCGTTCATGGCTTCCATATACACATTCAATCGACCCTGTTTCTGCGCCATTTGAGTGGGACTCGTTGCAAGCTTCACGTCGAGAATGTGTAAGACGAGCGGCAGGGCCGAGTAAGCAACCCTGAAATCGCGTTTTAGTTTGGTACTAGGCATACGTATCATCGGATATCTAATGGGTTGCACTCACACGCTTATTGGAAGATATTTGGTAAGCTTAAGCTGGATTAGCTCTTTCAAATTCTCTGTGATTCCATATATGGCGTCTTGCAACTGAATCCTGCTCTGGCGTAGATCACCCTCTTCACGTTCAAGCCAGGACGACCTAGTAGCGAGAATGAGTGCTTCAAATTGATGTAAAGCCAGCCTAGCGGAACTAGATATAGCATGTTAAAGTCTGTTCGGTAAAAAGATAGTGCGCATGTGGAAGAGGGGTATGAACTTACTGATAATACATATACATCAGGTTCGTATATAATACGAGTGATTCGTTCGAACTCCCGATACCAGCAGGTGTTGGGAACCGGATGGTTGCCTTGTCAAACCAGGACTGTAAGCCGAGCTTACACGACGTGAGTCGGCGAAGGATCTTTTCCAAGCTGGGTCCTTTCAACAGAGAAGTATCCATCGGTTCACTTGACGAGTAAATGATCATGATCATGTCTGTAAGCGAGACGGCAAGCTCACAGAGTGTGATAAAAAGCCTGATCAAAGTCCTCTTTGTCTCTGCATCATATACCAGTGAGCCTTCTACCTCATTCTCAAAGTCATTTTCTGTTAACATATGCTCCCATTCAAAAGCCCCTAAGGAGATATGGGCCTGCCGTCGCACTCCAAGGGGCAAAATTCGATCTCGAACAACACAGCACCACCAGAGTCGTCTCAAAGCGTTTCTCTTCTCTGGGCGCTGTTTTTGACTAGGGTCCAATTGACGTGCACCTGCACCTTCCGCCAACTGGATGGCGTTAGCCAGCCAAAGCGTGTTGACTCTCCTGCAATCCTGCATCGAGGCATTATAGGACAATAACAATGCTCCCTGCGCATTTGCAATCTGTTCCTTTTCTCCACAAAAGTCAAATAAAAGCTAGGACTATGTCAGCCATGAAACTAGAAGGCAGCTGGGCCTTTATGCTGCGCATCTTGCATACCTTGGCACGCCGGTAATAAGTGGCCCTTGCATTCCGCGTCGATGTAAATCCAAGACTTCGGAGAGTGGTAAATGACAGGAACTATAACGATATAATATGTGAGCCCAGGCAGCAATAGATCCGCTCGCGGTGGACGACCTACACTGCTTGACCCAAACAGCATTGCCTGAAACAAAAAGAGGGAAAAAGAGCCGTTACCCGAATACATCTTCCAGAATGCCGACTCGTCAATGAGGGGTAGACTCGGATGAACATGAAGGAAATACTCCCGAACAAACTCGTCGAGAGCTTGCCGGTTCGGAACCTTGAAGCAGCCTTGCGTATCCAAGAAGTAAACATCATGCTGCGACATGAGAGAAAGATCTACTTCCAAGAAGGAGAAGTAGGAATATATCACGTGGCCCTGGAAATTGTGCCCAGAGCAATCGTCCGTCGTCGCAGGGCTTGGGTTAGAAGCAGGAATTTCGTTCGAAGCCTCATCTTCTACTGGGGTTGAGTCTATATCGGCAGAAGTTAGATCTGCTTAGCCCATCCATCAAGAATCAGGAAGCACTGGCACTTGCCGACAGGTAAATTGGGCGGGGTGCAATAACTCATCGGAACATGAGTTGTGTTATGCATGAGGTTGGGTAGGTCCTCTGCCCACTGTTCCCATGAGCCTTTGCAGTTGGAAGTCTTGCGTCCTTGGCTACGGGGCTCTGATGCCCGTTCCGCCGACAAGTTTCCATCATCGAATAAATCATGTGTAAATAGTCTCAGAGTAGGCTGTTCTGGTGATGATTGGTACGCCTGTCGGTCACTAGATCCCCCTCGCTCCGCCGCGGACTTCTTCTTCGAAGAACGGCTGATTGACGTTATTTCTTAGCCTGTGAAAGATCTCATTCGAAATCTTCGTTACTCACTACTTGGATGGCCTCGCCTTCACTATACACTGTTGTCTGTCGAGCGCACAGTTTGTGCATTGCCCATCGCGGTGGACAGCATCGCAACGTATTTTTCTTGCTCGGCAAGCCAGGCAGGCACTCGGTGCCCGTCTTCGAGAAGCGGCCACGCTTGTGTTCATGGAAGTGTTGTATTGCATTTTTGCGGTACAGAAATGTTTCCGCGTCCCGTGTGCTCCGGAGGCTGTGGATGTTGCTCGTGGTGAATCTCGAGGCTGGCAGTAATGGGGAGAGAAAAAGGTTGACCAGCAATTGACAAGGGTGTTGGTGGCGAGCCCCGGAATATGTGGGGATGCGGGGTTAAGTGGCCAGCGGAGAAATACGGCAGATGTCATTCGATACTTTCCTGGGGAAGGTTTGGTATAAAGCGAAACGTCCCATGTACAGCGCGGGGTGTAAATATTAACAGCGTTTATTTTACAATACGCGGTGATTTTTGCCCCAATCGAACATGGCGTATTGAATTACCGTATCCTGAACACGTTCGATATATAAACATGCCGCCGGAACCTTGGCCTCGCGTTATCCCGGAACTACACCTGTGGATCCAATTCATAACAGTGGTGAATGGTGTACACATTATACTGAGGATCTAGTTTCGCGCCGCAGCTAGTGAGCATGTTTCCTAAGCTTGTGTGAAAACGGGACAAGAATAGGTAGCTCCATACGGCGATACAACCGGATCATCAAAGATACTCGAGTAGTGTTCGGCCAGTCAGCATGACCTAAATGTAGCAGTCCTCCAGGGACTGTCGTTCAAATTGACGCGGTAGCATGGCATAGATCAGCCCTAGAGACGGAGTGTGAAGCTGCTTTGGAGCTGATGACAGCTAAGTATTGGGCGGTTTGCCGATACAAAGCGATACAGAGTGGCAAATTTCTAGGTAACGCACTGTTCTCGGCTGAGAATTTCACCCGCGGCTGAAATAGGAGGGCGGGGAAAGTACCCACTAGTGGGGTGGCATGGATCGCCGCAGGAACGAGCCCTAATAATACCGTGGCGCATACCCACACCGCTTCGGGTGTTGGTCCGCCAGTGCCCAACGTAACTTTTGATGCTATTCAGCTCGATTTTACCATCTTCCACTATGAATTATTCATATTCAGCTATTGAACAGCGTATTCAGGCCGCATGCAAGGTCGCAAGGACTCGAAAAAACGCGAAATCCGCACCATTGGCGCGTGAATTCGACGTCTCTGTATACCGGCTGCGGGCGCGTTTCCACGGTCGGCAATCTCGTACGCAGAGCCCTATCACCACTAAGCGCCTCTATGAATCGCAGGAAGCAGCATTGATTAGCTGGATCGATACTCTTGATGCTCTCCACCTTTCACCCACTGCCCGGATGGTGGAAGCGAGTGCAAATGCGACAATTCAAAGAGATGCCGAAGCGACCAAAGATATTCGATGGCCATTGCTTATATCTCACCTAGCAGTTCCTGTATCTCTACGAGCAGTGGAGTATTGTCGCCTTTATCTTCCCTCCACATACTACGCGTATCGTTCAGCCTCTCGATGGTAGCCCATTCCGCGCCTCAAAGAGAGATTCCGCGCGAAAAACAACATGATCGCCCAGTGGGGTGAATATACCAAAGATACAGGCTTCTTCTTCCACGAAATCACTGGGATTAGACAGCAGGCTATGAACTCGCGTACAATTCGGAAAGTATTCGCAGACCGTGGTATATATCCGTTCAATCCAGCTCTGGTTATCCAACGCCTTAATACAGCGAGATCGCCTACACCGGAGCTTCACTGGCCAACCGGGGATACTCCGCCGCCTCAGTCATCTAGTATACCTAGCTCTCCGACTAAATCTGCAGTTCAGGCACGCCGTACGCAAGGAAAGATCCCTAGGATACCTGATCTTGTGAGTATTCACCTGAATACTCGCAGGCCGATCAATTGGCTTTCTCATCAGGTTGTGCAGATGGCGGAAAATATCAGCCTTCTAACCCCCGCTATCGAACATCAGCTGCCTCCTGTACGCTCAAAAACTCGCAAATCACAGAAGCAGGTCGGTAAATTTGGTGCTCTCACTACCAAGGATGCGATTCCCCACATTGCAAAGGAGAAAAATCATGAGCCAAGCGTACGGAATGCTAGGAGGATGGCACCTCCAAGCCTGAATTCAACACCTAATTTGGCGGTGGCGGAGGCTTAAATTGCAGAAACCCCTAGCGGATTACCCCTGGCGCCTGTATATTACCATAATACTCATTATTTGCAGTGGGAAAATGTGAAAAATCGAGCTGAATAGCATCAAAGGTTACGTTGGGCACTGGCGGACCAACACCCGAAGCGGTGTGCGTACGCGCCACGGGACTATTATGTGCGATCCTGCCAAAGTTCGGTTCACGCAAGGATCGTGCGGCGCTACTTAGAACCTTTGAATCTGCATCAGGTTCCAAGGTCAAGGAACTACTATTTTTGCAAAACCGGATAGCCCATCTCAAGTTTATAGACACTCGTTTACCACCTGTTTCTGTCCCGCAGGTTGCCTTGTAATGCTCAAGGTACATGTCTCGGAAGATGAAAGAATGTCTATTTCGAACCTTCAATACCATGCTGTCGTTGTACTCTTTCCAATCTTCTTTCTCTTTTATTGACTACAGAATTATTCGCTAGATAAATATGAATACAACAGGCCGTAGTGGCACTCCCATAGTTGTCTTTCAAGCAGGGAAGACCATGATCTTGGAAGGTGCCAAGTTATAACTGCTCAGTTCCACTTCCCAGCACTCCGGTTACTAACAAGTTACACAATTTCTTTCAACTTGCAATTTAGTACATACGAGGTGCATCCGCAAGCCGGAAATTAGATGCATAGGTGTAAATAGCTGAGGAAGTAAGAATAGATCGTCACCTGCCTTGAAAACATTCGTTCACCAGTTCGTTTTCAAATTTAGACTTTTGGGTAAAGAAGATTTCCATCAGAATTCACATAGACAGCCTCGCCGCATCACCGACTCCCCCATAGGATGCTATTTGCCCAGTATTTGTGGCCGTATAATTTTGGCAGAGGAGCTTCATAACCATATAATTATCTTTCACGTATCCACCGTAGGGGCCGACCCAAGGCATTCATAGACCAGTCCGCTAAAGTAGCTATTATAAGACGTAGAATCTTCAGTCAGTTCCCACAAGTCAGCCTGGTCCATGGTCATGTCCGTAATGAGAGTAGAATCAAAAGCAGGCGAATATAATGATGCGATAGGATCCGATATACCAGGAAGCGGAGAACCAGTAGGAGGCTGACTGAATGGCAAATAGTCAACATTTATTTCGTTGAGTTGGCCATGCTGCGCTCGATCATCATGATCAGCAAGATTGACTTTTTGGGCCAGGCCTTCATGAGCCACATGATTGGATACCGTGCGTATCGATTGTTTTTTTTTAACTTCTTTAATATTCGGGAAACCTTTACACCCGTTTTGTATCTGGCTTTCTTTGCCGGGGCTAAGGCAGAGTTCTGGATCCATTTGGCATGCGAGCCGATGCTGTCCTAGTGACCAAGGTAGCTGGATCTTGCCAAATGGTGGCATGAAACACACCAGCTCCGGAAGAGAATTGTTTTGGGGCAACCGCCCAACCGACATGAAATAGTCAACCGTTGTGGATATTAATAGGTAGGCCCTAGTATGTCGTAAAAAGGCGTCATGCCAGCTTTTCACCCGGCCCGGGATCAATTGTGCATCGGCCTTTGAGTGTTGCGGGTGTAAATTCTGATTCGGCATCCCAGTGGATGGTCCAATTGATTTTTGGGGGGAAATATTCGGATCTTCCCGGAGAAAGACATCTTGAGATGTTATGTATGCCAGATGAAGAATATCATCAGCCTTCGTACTAACGAAATCGGTCACTTCATAGACCCGGCTCGAATTTGAAATTAGGTCGCCTAAACATTCGAGAGGGTAACGCCGGGAGTTCATAGCCTTTTCCGTTGGCGAAAGTTTAAAATTTATCGCGCTTAGGATTAGCGGCATTACAACATATCCAACTCTGGGTAATCAGCGGACATTTCTAAGCTTTGCAAATGTGACAAGAGGAGAACACGACACTTACACTGTCAGGGGCAGATCCTGCACCTTTCCCTTCCGACTAAAGTACTCAAGAATAGTCATCAGTCGTGTCGAGGCGTCGTATAGCATGTTCCCTGTATGTGAGAGTTGCTCCACATAGTCGACCCCTGCGAAGTCACGATGTTTTACGATCATGAGGGCTTCGTAGTGAGCAAGGTCCATCCGAGCAGCTCTGTATACTAAGTTAGTGAAGGTCGACCACAGAGAAAGCGATGAGCTCACTGGTAATAGATCATTGTCAAGTGCGCGAATTTAACTACTGCTTTGTGGGGATTTTGGTCCCCAAGGAAAGAAAGCGGTGAGCTTTCCTTCCACAAGCACAACGATGTTCTGATTTTCTGCAAGATAGCAAGCCTGTCTTGAAAGCCATCGCGCGATATGAACGAAGGAAAAGAAAGCCCATGCGTCCCGAAAACAATCGAGACCATCTCTGTTAAAAGCACGGCTAACTGGCATTGCTCCTGAAGAACTGTAAAGAGCATGCGCTTAACATCTGGATCGTACACCTGAGACCCATGGATCTCGGCCTCAAAACTCTCTTCATCCGGTAGGTCGGTGATCATTCTTAACTCAAATGACAACACTTGCGGCTGCCGGCGGAGGGCCAGGCAAAGGCTTCTATCTCGAATGAGAATTGACCACCATAATCGGTTATATACCAACCGCTCTGCGCCATTTTTCTTGTCGGTTTGGTTCTCCTGGCTCGAAGTCGTTGTTATTGCCGCTTGGATGGCATGGGTTAGCCAAAGGCTGGCAGATTGGAAGTCATTCGTAGATGAGTGGAACGTTAAAAGGATAGCAGCCTGCGCTCGCACCAGCGGTTCACTCTCAGGTTGAAAGTGAAAGAGCGCCTGTCTCTGTTAATGCTGTGCCATAAAAGAAGAAAGCCTACCTACCTTTGTTCGTTGATATAAGGCATTCCAGGCAATTCGTTTATTTTCAAAGCCACAGGCTTGAGCTGTTTCAAGTGAGATATATGGAGAGCTCGCAAAAAGCATTGCCTGGAAAAGAACGAGAGACAGCTTGGACGCCGATGCATCTTGAGAGTCTTGCCGATACAGGTTCCAAAACACGGATTCATCGATCACGGGTGTGCAGGGCTGGATATGCAGGAAATACTGTCTCACAAACTCCTCCAGAAATGACGGCGCTGGAATATGAAGGCAGCCTTTCGAGTTCAGAAATACTCTATCTTCCGGACTTAATGCTGAGAGCCCCTCTAGCTCGAGGAAGGGATACAACGAAAAGGATACGTGGTTGTTCTGAGCGGGTCCGGGCGTAAATCCAGTTTCACCTTCGCTTGTTTCAGCTATGTGAGACAGGGGAGGCGAAATGGAGCCAACAGGGCGAGACCGCTGTCTCCCATTTTCGACGAGAGTACCGGGGCGGTAGAATCGAGATCCAAGACTGCAACGTCAGCCGTTGTACTTACTGGCATCAACGAGACTCACTCTAGCGGCAAACTCCTTTTCATCACGCATTTCTGGTCATCCTGTCTACACCGAGTACAAGGCCGACCCAATGTTACTGCGTCACACCTGACTTTGCGCTTCTGGCACGTTGAACATGCCTTCGAAGCCCTTTTTTTGTCCGATGGCATCAGGAATTAATTGATATTTCTTTCGAGTTTTCTTTTATATTTGAGCCAAACACCTTGACTGACGGAGTTGTGCGGGTAAGAGCACGGTAGAGGGTCTAGGTATTTCAAGTCTGTGAACACTCAAATACGCCACCTGATTTCGGTGTAAAAGGGTTCCCGAGACAGTAAAATTGGGTGGCGGAGTTCTGTTTCCGCCGCGGCACCTCGGCAATTTGTCATAATATCGCCTAGCTTCGTTCGGATCGTAGGCCCACTCCCCCACAATGCCACCGATAGCCCGCGATCGAGAAACTATCAAGGCATCCAGCAGACGATACTACGTATTTGCCTATATTTTTTTTTTTTTTTTTGTTTTTGCAGTCTCGCTCAATAATACTTTCCTAATACTTTCCATGGATAATCGCAAACTTTTGTCTATGCCCCATTATGGTGGATCATGTGTTTTGATCTTCAAGGGCCATTACAGAGGCTTTACCTCTGCTGGATGGAGAAGTTCTCTTCGGATTTTCCATTGAGAACCAACCAATGAATACAGTTTGAATCTCTCTGGTAGATAAGCCTTTGGAGTTATATGCACAATGTGATGGGTCAGGTTCAAAATGATAGATTTGACACCTCGGGATTCAAAGCTTATCAATTCGCAGTGTAGGTCCCGATAGCATTTTCCTGGCGTCCTATAACTTGTGGATATTACTCCATAGCCTCCTGCGATCACATTGTTATGATAACGTGCGAAGCCAGTATATAACTGCTTCGCCAATGTAATGATAGAGACACAAGTTCGGCTGGTTTATTGGATTCGTGCCTCAAAGATGGGTCGATTGACGCCATCTAACAAAGAAAAGCCAATCGGCTTAAATGCGCGGTAAAATACGAAAGGTGCCTTGCGCCTTTTATTTACCTTTCTGACAATTTGCAAGCCAAATTCTCTACTGGGGCGTCAACAGGGTTCAAAGGACGTAATTCAATGGCGATACGTTCATTTTACTATACGTACCCAAACTAACATCGTTCAACATCGATTGTAGCCAAAAGGAAACCAGTGGGCCCTTGTCTGGATTGGGTAATGTTGAAGACTCGATAATCCGATCCGTCATATTCCTCATACCACAGGAAGAGCTGCGCTCATTCGACCCAAGCATTGGCCCATTAGTTGCAGGTGGTTTATATAACTATCTGCACTCTGTAATTGGCCTGACATGAATTGCAAGGCCCTGCCCACATGGGCAGGAGGGCATCCGATCGGTCCTCCAGGGCTATTCCCCCTTTGGATGGTCAGACGACGATTTTCCATCATCGATCTCTCCGTAGACTTGATTTCCAATCCTACCAAGGCTACTTTCTGGTATCAATGTCTTCAAATAATCTGCTTGCAGCAATTGGTCAAGCTCAGTGACTTATATCTTCTGAGCTCATGTTAAGTACAAAAAGACGGTCATGTTGACATTCGGACTTACCGAGGACATTGCCATCATTCAATACAGGCCGCGCTCATATCGCGGAAACTATGATCAAACTCGGTTCGGGTAATATCAGCGCACATTTCAGATCATTGAAAGACTATAAGCCGCGAAATTTAGAATTTGCCTAACGGGTACGTTTATCCTACTCCTACTAGGTTTTTCCCCAACATTGTAACGCTCGCCCACCCCCGCTTTTCCTCGGTCCAAATTTGATGTGAGATCTGCAGAATACTCAAATTTACCCTCGGTTTCCCTTGTCTAGCTTCCGTGGGTGTAAGCGGCCCAAATCTGGGGCACACCATAATTTATTTACATGGGGTTCCGTCACTTGCTTTTTGACAACCGGCGCGGAATTGAGCAGCATTTTACCATGGTTGGCGATGAGGAAAAATATACATCGGATGCCCTTGATGGGCCATCGCTCCCCGAGAGAGCCGATGGGGATCTAAAGCAGGCGCAAATCGAGTCGGAGGGGGGCATGTTATTGACGGCAACGCGCGCAAAGAACACCCGCCACCATTGGAAACGCTTCTGGGTCTGGTATCTGGTTGGTGCTATTTTCTTGGCCGTCTTTTTGCCTGTTTTGTAAGTTGAGTATCACCTTTCTACGCTTTTCTGGGCAACTCTGACTCAACTTAAAGCTTCCTAGTCGTTATTCCCGCCGTCGCGCAGCTAGTCATCAACAAGTCAGACTTGGTCCTGGTAAATGCGGTAGTGGCTCAGCCAAGGCCGGAGTCGGTACTTCTAACCCTTCAGGCAAAGATTGATCTCAAGATCATCCTGCCCGTGCGTATTGAGCCCGTCATCCTGAGCCTCTTCGAGCGCAACTACGGGGTGAACGACGCGTATGGAACAGCCTCCATCCCTGGACAGACGATCAAGGGTAACTACACCCTAGGTGTCAGTGACCAATTCACACCAATACTCAATATGACCGCCTGGGAGACCTTTGTTAGACAAGTCGTCTTTCAGGAGGAAACGACGGTATCCCTTAAGGGGGTGACCAATGGGTACCTAGGGGTTTTGAAGTGTCATGTCACTATGAATAAAGACGTCGTTACTCCAAGTAAGTTTTCCTTACAACAATATATATGCAATTTCGCTTAAAAATAATAGCTTTAAATCGATTCTTCGGGTTTTTTATATCCGACAGCACTCTCATCCTGCCGGCAGAACCGGACGGTACAAACCTTATTGGCAATGCTACGCTCCCGAACCCAACCGTGCTCACTCTGGAAGTCGGCACACTAGTTCTAAATATTAAGAGCGGTGATCTTGTCATCGGAAATGCCACACTTACAGATGTGGAGCTTAAGCCTGGAAGCAATACGTTCCCGCTCAGGGGTGTGCTCGACCCACGCACCGTACTGAAGAACCTACCGGAGATCCTCAAGACGCAGGGCCCGGCCCTCAAGAACGGAAACTTGAGCCTCAACGCCGTGGCCAGTTCTATCAACTGGCAAGGCACTTTTGTGCCTTATTACACAGACGTGTTACGCCAGCTCACTCTCACGGCGGATATCAGCGCCGGTGATATCCTGAAGAACACATTTCATCATCTCGGGCAGAACGCAGGTCTTACGGCCGCTCTGTCAAATATTTCTGGCAACAACGCTAGTAGCGGCGGAAGTTTAGTCTCGCGAGGTGACAGCAACAATCGTGACATGGCCGTTTTGGCTGCGAGTCTGAAGCAGAACAAGCATGTTCAAGACATCTTCCGGGACGAAAACTGGGCTCAGCGGGACACAATGATAGATTCACTGGTCGATTTTTATGCTACGCTATAAGTGAAGAGATCACTTTCTCAGGTGTCCTAGGGGTGTCCGGGCATGAGCCTCGAAAATATATCCTCTTTGATTATCTGTGATTCAACTTTATCACTTCACAATTAATCAAGCTTCGATATACGACCTTGGATAATCAGCCTTGGAATTACTTGAATGTAGACTTTGCCTTCAAAATGCTAGGTACGAGATGTGGCAAAGTCCGCCTTATTGTAAAGGATATTCGGGAAAACCAATATAACCCAGTGGACTATAATTCTGGGGCTCCTAAGGCAGATCTTTATCATGAACAAAGCCTCAAACCATGTTCGTGGCGTCTCGCATTGCTGCGCACAGCGAAAACCTTCCCGCACCCAGCATAGGTACATGGGAAGGGCTTCTCATATATAGAGGAATCGGGTTGGATGCGCAGGGAGGGAGAACATTGGCGGAGAATACAAAGTGGCACAGGTTTTGCGGGCGAGATACGGGGCCCCACAGCGTGGAGAACCTAGGCAGCCTACCAGCTCGGTATAGGAGGTGGAGCATTTATCGGCTGAGTGCTGCTATGTGGGAATGACGGGTGGGACTGATGTGGTGGAGCTAAACTACAGACGGAATGGCGTGATTGGAAGACACTACAGGTCACTCGGGAAGGGTATTATTACGTAAACTTCGGTAGAAAAACGGGAGAAAATTAGGTTCCCTGGGATAGGATATGGTTAGTTACCTCGCAAGGCGTCGGGCCTAAGATTCAGCCGAGTATTGTTGAAGCATAATGGGGGCCGCCGCGAAACAATCGCTTTATGCCATTTAACATACGACAGACGTCTGTTTGTTTCTGGTCAGCATGCCAGTCTCTAAAAGGTGAAGGGCAAATAATCGGGCCGACCTGATGCTCACATATCACATCTCATTCTTGGGGAAAGGCTTCGCTGAAGTCGTTGGATGTTAAAACCCCATCTTTTTGGGAGTTACTCGCCTCCACATTCTAATCCATGTTGTCTAAGCCCAGCTCGGCTAACCCTCCAATTACCCCGATTCCTCAGCTTTGGCAATATTTTATGGCACCCGATATGGCTAGAGGCAGCCAGTTTCTCCTGATGATTTTCTATGTACGGGAATACTCTGCAGTTGCAACTGGACAGCCAATTGACTCGTCTGGGCCACCTGAGTCGAAAGGCGTTGTCTCCAGATGGGAAAACCGCGCTCAGCAGAAAGAAAGTCCAAGTCCTCGAGCCCTGGACACCGAGCTTGAAGAGCCCCCGGAAAGGTGAGACCTATTTCCATAAAAGTTTGAACCCAATTAACACTACGCTTCCCAGAGGCCCATGGGTGCTCAATCCAGGATTTGTGGATATTGCAATCTTAAACGAGTTAGATGCCCCGATCCTATCTTCTTCCGATGATCTAAGATCGTTTGCGAGATGGGCTTGTGCAGGGGAACCCAGTGCAGATTCATACGTCCAGTTTCCGACCATGGAAGAAACATCGCTGCATGTCGATAACATGGAATTGGCTACGAATATCATGGCACTCGACCAACCACGAGGCGACGACGCAGTATCAGTGAAGGGTGTGACACCAGGACTACTAGAGGAGTCAACGCAAGCAAATCGGCCCGGAAATGCCACATAGCCCGCCACTTCGGCAGAGAAACTTCATTTATGCACCAGAGCTCGAGGTCACTCCGGTCTTGGAGACGAATGAGCTGCCAGACACGATCGCCTTCAGTACCATCCAATACACCTCCACGACTGGGACGGAAGATGATGTAAATACCATATTATTGATTCGCAGGCTAGTAGCGATCAGTAAGGCCATAAAAGCTGTATTCTCTTTGTGCGTCAATGCTGCAAGCCCTGTGAGACAGGTTGGAAGTATAATATGTTATCGACCTGAGGGTTGGTAAATTACCAGTAGAGTCATGCAGTTCAGCGGAAACTCACCGTTAGGGAAGTCAAAATGAAATTTCAAAATTTCGAGATTCCTGAAATTTGGCCGCTTGAATTGAAATTTGAAATGGGCCTTGAAATCTTGAAATAAAGCTAATCCCAGAAAGGTAATGATTATTTTATTTACTACCAATCAGAATCCCCGAACACGGAGAGCGTGACATCAACATCAACTGTTCTCTATACCCCGCCGCCGAGCTGTCTGCTCGCAATGGTCTGCAACTCCTTGAGACCATTCAGATACACGCTTCGATCTCGTACGTATAGGGCCAGCTGAATCTTGATTTGTTGCGGATTTCGTTGAAGAAATCAAGGGAAGCTCTGAAGTTGACTTCAAAGAGTTAAGCCTTGAATTTAGCGCAGAAACGAGGGCAGGATTCGTTGATCCCGAAGCCGAATTTAATGCGGAATTCAATACTAAAATTAGCGCAGAAGTCGGTGCGGACATTGGAGCTGGATCAAGGTGGATCTAGTGCTGGATCTGGTGCTGGGTCTGATGCTTGATCTAGTGCTTGATCTGGTTCAGGATTCGAATCGAAATTTGTCACTGATCCTGATATAGGACTGGATGAAGGACTAGACACGGAATTGGACTATGTACCTATGCCCTCTGATAGATGGTCCTGCACCTGCTTTCGCTACAAAACCTCTCTATCTCGTCATCCTCTTCCTCGAGGAGCTGGCAGGGTCAAGATGATAAGCAACCCAGTGAATGGGCTCTAGCTAGCGCATTATTCGACTCTGCCAGCCAGTACCATCCAAATAGGATAAGAAGTTATCGCTGAGAGATGCTTGGGAGGCTAGTATTCTCAGACTCTCATAGAGATCCAACCACCTTTGCTTTACCTCCATGATTGACGAGTTCTGAGCTTCGGATTCTTTCTGGGCGATATACAGAGGCTTGAGGATCTTGATCAACTCCTTCAGTTGCCACCAGAACGAATGTGAGTTGGCGGTCCTAATGATTTCTCTTCCCCTAGTATTCGACGCAGCAGGAGTTATAAGAGACCACTCGTAGATAGCTTCTTGGCAATCGTGAAGAGAGGAAAGCATATTATATTGCGTTCCCCATCTTGTAATGACAAACGCAATAAGCGCCTTTCTATGACCCTATTTCTCAATCTGCTTTGCTTATATTCTTGCGTATTTAAGTGGTGAGTGATGGAAGAAGACAACGATTACGAGGGTCGACTTGAATACCTCCCCGGCCCGTGGGACCTTAAAACTCTTAGGATCAACAATATCTTTTATGATAAGCTATAGTCCGTGAGAGTCACACAGGATCATAAAGCAGTGCTCAAGTTCTGGCGTTGCCTTTAGTCTCTCCCAGAATGATTTTAAAACACAACACATATCCATCGATATAGAATTAATTCTCTTCTAATCAGCCGCTTTATTCAGCTA
This sequence comes from Penicillium sp. S103-07, assembly GCA_037042055.1. NCBI lineage: Eukaryota > Fungi > Ascomycota > Eurotiomycetes > Eurotiales > Aspergillaceae > Penicillium > Penicillium sp. S103-07. Next base: position 8,139 of record JAXQJQ010000019.1, on the reverse strand, counting down.
TAGTAGGAGGTATTCGGGCCTGTCTAAGACCTAACTACAAATAGCAGGAGTATTAAGAGTCTGGTCTTCTATATTAATTAGGTAAATAAACCACGATTTCGTAGGCGTTGTGATAGTCACCACAATCACCCGTTGAGATCGGATATTAGTGGTCTCATCAACCGTGATATTCAAGAATTCGATTCTCCGTAGCTCCTTCAACACCCCCTCCCGTAGTCTATTATATACTTTATCTAGTAGATCATCGGCGATTCGGTGACGGGAAGGAATTTGGTATGTGGGACTTAACGCGTGAATAAGGTCTTGTATCTCTTGCTGTTTAAAGAGATTAAAGGGCCTGGCTAAGGGAAAGCAGACCTGGGCTAATAGCTGATTAATACTCCGGGATAGCTGAAAAGCAGAAAAACTTAGCAGTTTCTGTTTCTTCCCCGTGGCGGTCTCGGGATCCATCAATGCCGCCGCCAAAGCCCACTGGGCCCACGGCCCAACCCAACCCAACCCGCAAATAGGCTGGGCTGTGGGCCCGGTTCTTCGGCCCATCGTGGGTTATAAGCCAGATTCTTTGGCCCAGTCCAACCCACTAGGCCCCTAGTGGGTCACAAACACTGCAAATATAGAGGATGACAATAGCTGTATAAGTTATGTAATTTTAGCCTGTATTTCTACGTATTTCTCTTATATTTGTTATTACGGTCTTTGTAAAGTAGTCCTGATTCTTAACAAGAGCATCCTTTAAGTAAAGGGCCGAGGCATTCTATTCTAATTTTCTGGTAAAATATATCTATTATAAAGACTACTTTTCAGGATTTTGAGTGCATAAAAACATGCATTTACTATGGTTTTCCAATTCAACATGGAAACTGCCCTTTCTGCCTATCCTGACCGCTTTTACCCGATCTGCCCTTTTAGTTTCCATGTCAGAACTACAGTTTTCACTTACCTCTCACTTTTCTGGGGCATCCTGACCTACCCATCTTTTCAGACCTATTCAGATAACCCAAACCACCTACGTCAGCCCTGATAAATGCCTCATTGAACAACATCTAAGCCCTAAAGGCTGACGTATCCTTCATGTGTCCTTCCTGAAACCATGTGTCCTTCATGAAACTGTTATCCATTTTCTGTCTATAAATATGGCTCCAAAACCCAGACTGAATAAGAATAAGAGCTTTCATCTTAATTATCTCCTACTACCCTTTTTATCCTAAAAGGTCAGACCAGGGAGATTCCTTTCTTTTCTTTATTACAGACCCTCCTACCTGAGCAGACCTGTTACGGCCCTAGATGATATGAGGTTATCCAGATTCCCGATTCGGCATGACGGGAACTCCACGAGGGTTTTCCCGAGAACCTGCATGAAGCTCAGTGCCACGTGATCGCACAAAGGAATAAAAGGCATTCTCTGTAATTAATAGATCCTTCTTCTTCAAGGATTAGTTCAGTTACAATCTTATTGTTGATCCTCTCGTCCACATACTTGTAGTCCCATCTATTCCTTTACCTAGTCCAAACCCAGCCATAACATATAATAAGATAAACTTCAGAAGTAAGGGAGAAGGGACTCAGGAGACACTTACAAAGTAATATTATCTCTAGTGCTAGGGGAGGAGGGAGTAATTAAGTTAATATAATATATCAACTATTAAGAGGGGAACAAAAGGCAGAATTAGATTTAATTGGCTAGATAGATCCACCTTAGTGTGGATTAAGCCCAAAAAGCCCAAGAGAACCCAGTAAAAACCCAATAATAACCCAATTCCCAGCCCAAGTTATCTTCTGGATCCTCAAAAAATTTCAACCCACCACGCCAATAAGAGAAACTTCAATCTTTAAGTAGCCTTCGTACTCCATAACCTTCTTTTAATTGATTTGAAGTAAGCTAATCTAATTGAATAATTCAGAGTAATAACTTTTATATATATTATTTATTCTATTTAGCTTAAATAGTAAATTTTCAGCATGAATTTCATTAGTCCATAAAGATGCACTACTTACATTATATAATAAATATATATTTCTAGAACTTCATCTTAAAATTTCCTGAGTTTTTTTCAACGGGGCCATATCTAGCCCCCCCCCCAATAATATTTCTAATTCAAATTCAAATTCAAATTAGCTAAATATACTCTTTAGGATTATAGGGTCATTTCTCTAAATTTCTAGAGATTTATGCGAAGAAGGCATAGTAGTACATTATACAAACCAGAACAGATGTAAGAAAGGGTAAATTATCTTGATGACTGAGCAGCTTTATGATCAGAATTATGAAAAATTTGGGCTTATTTGGGCTTTATTGGGGGCCCAGACTGGGCTTTGAGTTGGGTCTGGGCCGGAGAGGTTAGGCCCTAGCCCAATATGGGTTGGGTTTTGGGCCGAGACCTAGGGCCCAAATTGGGCTTTGCGGAAGTCTAGGCCTGTGCGGTCTTCGCACTGACCCGCAGGATTCTCACCTAGCTTTCACCCTGTTCTCACCCTGATCTCACCCCGTCTATTGCGCACTCACCCTTCTCACCCCTGGTCGCGCGACGCTAAAGCGGCTCTCACCCATTTCTCACCCGGGCGACACCCACCCAACTACTGGCCGCACATAAGCCACACGCCGGCAGGTTAGTAGTTGGGTGGGTGACCACCAGCGAATCCCTGCTGTTGTATGTTTTTGTATCCTCATTTTTTTGTTGTTCTTTTTTGATTCGGTGGGGAAATCATATCTTGCCGCTCTACCCTTCAGCCCCTTCAGGTCCTTCACCCGACTGCCCTGAACACCATTATTTGGCACCTGATATCCTGCACATACATACAGGATATAGTCTGACAACTCTTGGCTTTCCTTTTTCGCTTATCGTTTTTTGATTACTGAGCCTAGCCTGAGAGTCTGAGTGATACCCACCTCAATAAAATGCAATACGCTAGCGGCGTTCACATTTAGATATTTATACGCCAGCTGGCACAGCTGCTCCTAGGCATTGACATAGGTCGCCCATGGGCCGGGACCTAGGACCTGGGCCCGGGCCCGTAGATGCCCATGGGCCTAAGGTCAGGACCTGTGCCCGCCCATGGGCCGGGCCGGGTCGCCCACGGGTCGCCCGTGGACACCTGATTATGCCTGATTTGGCCTGATTTGGCCTAATTTTAGCCTTATTTTTGTGCATAACTCACTGACTAACCTTTGTTATTTACCTATGTTTTGGTCTAAACACTTACTACTCTCACCTTTCTCCCTTTCCCACTAGGTAATTATATGAAATATGCTTGTTTATATATATCTAAGGGTCGGTTTTATCGGTCGTATTAATATTTTAGGCCTATAGAAGTAAAGGTAAAAAAGTGGTAGTAGAATTTATGGTTGGTGCTCTAAGATATATATTTGTTGTACACAACCACCCTACCATATTATTTCCTCCAATTTTATTATAGTATAATACTAGGCTATTACGGCTTATTTTATTAGTTAATTAAATTATTAGAGCTTCTTTTATATATATTTATCTTATAAACACCTAGTTACTAGTGTAGGGTGTGTGGTTGAGATAAAAAGGTCAGAGTTGAGAGAAAAAGTTGAAGAATTTTAGGGGGGGATAGCTCTCAGCGAATTCTATAGGCCTATAGGTATGACCATGGGTATGCCTATGGTCGTGTAGAGATTTAGGCCAATAGGATAGGCTGGTTTGACCCACTTAGTAATGATTGGCTTATAAAGAACCAATAATATTAGGCTAAGTGCTTTACCTAAATATCTTTATCCCTTTGTGTTTTGTCTTACCTTTTCTCACTTTATCTTCACTTTTAGGTAGGATGGCACAATCTTCAGACCCTATGAGCCAATCTATCTATAGTGATAGTATTGACCCTCTCCTTCTATCTGATTCCTTCTCTTTTGAACCAACCGAACCAACAAATAGCCAAACAACTGAGCTTTCCCTACTACCACTACCACCCTCTATTCAACGTGTTGGAGACCGGACTAAAGACTGGGCTCTCTGGACAGAGATGACTAAGTCTGAATTTATTGAATGGTAGCTTACTACCCAATATGGCTCAAAGCCAGACGCACAGCGTATATATTGGGACAAAAAGGGCTATATATCAGAGATATAGACATTATTTGATCAGATTGTATATATCCCAACTGGGAAGCCTAAGGTTATATACAAATAATGTGGTGTAATACTTGGTCACCCAACATTAAATGGGACGACTGCTCTACGCAGGTATCAGAAGAATAGTAGCTGTCGAAAACCAAGAGGGAAACAAACAAATATCCAGTATTTAATACAGAAGACGGTATATTTACTAGAGAGAGAGAAAAGAGAGAGAAAAGAGAGAGAAAAGAGAGAGAAAAGAGAGAGCAAAGTGAGAGCAAAGTGAGAGCAAATTATAAGATAACTAACCTATTATTCTCTCACTAGGCAGTTAATTCTAATCTATCCCAATCCCTATCTTGGTCTAATAAGCTCTGGCAGGAGCAGCTTTTGACCACAATCACTAGCCTACGTCTACCCTTCTAAATCATCGAGAGCGAGCACTTCCAGAAGCTTCTACGCCTAACCCAGTCTACCCCTTCGGTCCCAACCTTTCCTATCGGTCGCACGATACAACACCGACTACAAAATATAGTCGAAGACCGACAGAAAGATATCCTTCGGATACTTCCACCTAATTCAAAGCTCTCAATTAGTCTAGATTGCTGGACATCACCCTTTCAGCAAGCATTTATGGCTATTACTGGTTATTTCCTAGACCAGAATTAGGACTACCGAGAGGTACTTCTAGGATTCGAACCCCTAGAAGGAACACACACTGGGACGAATCTTGGGTTAGTCCTAACTAATACCCTTTAAAAGTATCAGATTCTAGACCGGATTATGGCTATTACTACGGATAATACGTCAAATAACCAGACTATAATTATAAGCATCCAGGAGAAGCATCCTAGTATCCCTTTGATCCGAATTCCTTGCCTTGCCCATGTCATTCAGCTTAGTTTGAAGCAACTCCTTGGGCAGATAAAAGCAAACCCCCAGAATAACACAGTGGAAATAGTTTGGACGGAAGAGCTTAGCCAGGCTGCTTAGCAGAGATCTAGAAAGCTAGATATTACGAATACCCTTAATAAGGCTCGTAATCTTGCTATCTATATCAATACAAGCCCACAGAGACGGGAGCACTTCCTAAAGCTTCAGAATAAGCAGCCTGCATTAGTCCCAATCTAGGACGTTCGCACCCGGTGGAATTCGACCTATCTAATGCTTCAACGGGCTAAACGGCTTCAATCTGATCTTGATCAATACTGCAGGGCCTTCCGGGTTGATTATTTAATAATTAATTCAGAGGAATGGCGTCAGATTAATTACCTTCTTTGTTTGACTAAGCCTTTCTTTGATTTTACCTCAGTTATAGCCAAAACTAAAGATATTACTATCCATGGTGTCTTTGGTGTCTATAATTTGCTTTTTGACCACCTTAAAGCTTCGATTCGGCAGTTGAGGCGGAAAAAGGTTAGTCTCCTCTATTCCCACCCTTTTCCGCTAATCTTGACTCTTACTTTTAGCACTTTAACCTATATAATAAGGGTTAAAGAGCTGAAAATCAGAGTCAAGATTAGCGGAAAAGGGATGTATTTAAGTCTCACTTTCTTACTTTTCCTTTACTTCTAGGCTGGGTGGAAACGGCAGATGCTTGAAGCTCTTGAATCAGCTGAAACTAAGCTTCGAGAGTACTATGCAAAAACAGATAATCCAGAACTTGGTGATATCTATGCGTATGGTATAATCCTCGCCCCTGAGCATAAATTACAGTTCTTTTCGGGCCCGGATTGGCAGGATAAAGACTACTCTTCTTTATATTTAAAAAGCTTTCACGACCGCATGAAAGCATATCAAACAGAGAGCGATTTAATCTCAAAACCCCAGGCTTCCGTCCAAACCGAGTTTGATCAAATACTTAGGCGAAAACCTCTATCCACCCAGGACCAGGATGAATTGACCCAATTTCTCCAAGGAGGTAAGCTTACCTCTTAGTTTACCTCTTATTTTACCTCTTATTTTACCTCTCGTTTTACCTCTCGTTTTACCTATCGTCTAATTTCTTTGGTTTCACTTAGGTTTAGTCCCAGTTAGCCCTCGTCTGTTCTGGAAAGACCATACGCAAGAGTTTCCTACCTTAGCACGTATAGCACGGGATATTTTTTCTATCCCTGCTACTGGTGCTGGTGTAGAAAGACTGTTTAATTCAGCCCGTGATATATGCCATTATCGGAGGGGCCGTCTAAATGCTTCAACCATCCAAGACCTAATGATGTTTACATGCACGACTAGGTTTAAGATCGAAGATGAGTAGCTAGCTTTTATCCAATCTCTGTCTATCCATGACGAGGGTGAATCAGACGAAATTTCTGAGGAAACAGAAGATTTTGAGCCAATCAGTGATACCGAGGAGGGTGAGGAGGATGAGATAGATGAGGTGGATGATTCTGATTTGGTCTCTTTGCCTGTAATGCCAGAAAGCCAGATTCGGGCCTCTAGTCGGGTGAAAAAGCGTCCAAGGGTGTTGGATGACTATGAAACTATATGAATTAAAATCTCAATTTTCTCTCACTTAAATATTACTTTTCTCTCTCATTTTAGTTATATTTTCGTCTGTAATTTTACTAGTAAAATACCAAAAATTACTGCATACACTACATTAATTATGCTCTCTGTATCATGGGCATCTTAGCGGCCTATGGGCATGACCTATGGGCGGGCAGGGGTAGGTGGGCCCGCCCATGGGCCTAAAGGTCGGGACCTAGGACCTGCCCATGGGCGGGCCGGGCATGCCCATGACGGGCATGCCCATGGGCATGTCAATGTCTAGTCTTAAAGGACTACTACCCTAGAAGCTTTTCGATTGATATAACGCTTCAGGATTATAAGTCCTCTACTACCTCTACAGCACCTACTGCGGTCGGGTTAATATAGCGGAACTAATTAAGAAGGCCTATTAAGACCATAAACTGGGCGAGGATTAGCCTTACAGGAAGCTGCTAAGGAAGTTTATCAGTGCCGAGCTATATTAACACGCCTACTACTAGCAGTTCATCATTATATATAGTCTTCCTCTTATCCTATGTCGGAGGGAATTCTAGTATAATATACGTAACTATCTGATTCCCTAAGTCACAATCACATCTTGGTGAGTCTCGGGCGTTGATTTTTGCTTAATATCTAGCTAATTCTACTATATTTCTAGATTAGTAGTACTAATTAATTAATTAAGATTTATTTATTCCTAGGTCTATTAGATATAAGTCTAATTTACTAGAAGAATAGTATAGGGTAGCAGGGATAGCTATATATATTATATAACGCTAAGATAAACCAATTTCTAGTGTATATCTCCTACTTCTACCTACTTTCTATAAGCTATTATATTTATAATAGATCTAAATTACTTATAATCTACCTAAACTTACTATACTATTAATACTATTAGATATAATGTAGTAGTGCTAAAGCTATAGAGAAAATAATAGTTACTTTAGCAAAATTAGGTTATCTTCATATCCTCTACTTCTATTACTTAAAGGCTATCTATCCCCTAGAGCCTAGTATTTTTAACTTATACGAGGACATACAACTATGTAGGTGCGCTACTATATATATCGGTCCCAGGTATATCAGCCTTAATAGGTGATATAGTGGTCATTTTGGCCCAAGGGTATTATGACATTATATTGACCTAGGTGCAGGCTGTATCAACTTAAAAATATATTTCCTATATTATTAGCTGTTTAGTTAGCTTATTTGTTAGTATCTACTAAATATATATAGTAATAAGCTATATAGTATGGAGTTTCTATTAAAGATAATATGTTATATACTATCTACTAATTTAGGCTATAATATAGAGACTAGTAATATTACTTCATCTATTATAGAGTTTAAATAGGTAAAGCATAAATTAGATATTTTTAAACTTTATGATATAAATAGTATAAATTATAAATATATTCAGTATAGTAATATAGTTACTCTATGCTATTACCATAATGACACTAATACTATTACTAGTACTATTTTTATTTGTATAGCTATCAGGTATATTAATATCAATACTATAAGTGGCTTTAATAATAATACGATATTTCTTAATAACTTATTT